>JAWWES010000051.1:11276390-11320431 GCA_035583135.1 Lophotriccus pileatus
TATTCAGCCCAATGTGTCCTGCACATGCAACTGCAAAAGGTCTTTGTTCCAGAGCATGGAGATCAGTAAGTACTCGTCCTGCTGCTCCCCGGGGTGGGTGCGGGAGGTGCCCGTGGGTGCGGGAGCGCCCGGCGGCCCCGCCGCGGGCGGGGAAGTTTCCGCGGGGGCTCCCGGCGGCGCCGGGACCCTTCGCTGCGATGCGCTTTCTCGGAGTGATTTTCCTTCCCCCTCCGTGCGAGCCCTGGTCTCTCATCTGTTGCTGCCGGGATATTGGTGCGGGTGTGACACGGCGCGGGCCAGGCTGGCGGAGCTCCCCGGGATCAGCTTCCTCGGGATCAGCTTCCACCGGGCGCTCCCCGGCACCGGGTGTGTGAGATCCGCGCTCTTCCCCACCGCGGCTCCATCACCGCCCGCATCTCGCCCCTTCCCCGCCGTGCCCCGGCGGGCGCAGCCGCCCCTACCCCCCGCCTTTCCCTCCTGCGGGGGGATGCTGCGGGGCCCCCGAGCCTCCGCCGGGGGTCTGCGCTACCCCCGGGGTAAATCACCCTCCACTCAGCACCGGGCGGGGGAGCATCGCGGTCCGGACACCTGGGGAGGGCTTGTATTTGGGAACCTGTTCCCCCGTCTCCAACCTCTCGGGGCTTTTTCTTCCGAAGGGCGATTTGCCTTTTTTCGTTAATATCTTTCAGCCCTCGCAGAGTAGCAGTGAGGCCACTGCCTGACCTAAATATCCACCACTTCTCTGTGTGCTCTTTCCCTCTTGGAGATGAAGTGCACGGAGGTGAGAGAGAAGGAATATTGCTGCTGAGGAAAGAGGAATGAGTTGGGCTCTGGCAGTTTCAAGCAAATGGTATTTTCTGTAAAGGGAAGATTTTTAAGGAATTCTGGCCGGGGAGGGTTGTCAGGATTGTACCCTGCTTAGGACCTAGTTCAGTGCCGTGAAATCCAAACCCTGCGCAGACTAATTCAAAATGGCCCAAAAGGAAAACTTGGGAAAGAGTCTGGATTTTGCATATATTCCTGGCACTGCGACGGGGCAGGCTGGCGCTCAGTGTGTGCAGGGGGAGCCAGCTGAGCTGTGCCTGTCTCTGCTAGCACAGGATCTGCCCCGTTACCTCCAGCGGGGCTGCAGAGCATCTGTCCCTTGGTATTTTGGATGGCTTTTGTCCAGTGTCATCTGCCTTCTCCTTCTCCAGTTTCATCGCTGTTTAATTCAGGTGTCTGAGTCCCGGGGAAGGTCTGCAGGCATTTGTATACCGGGTACTCAAGTGTGTTCATTCTGAATTTTAGCATAAACCATACCCTTTGTACTGTATGCACTTTTAATCTTGATTTAATCTCATTCGTGTTCAGACAAAACTAAGCTGGATTTGCCTGATTTTATTAACACTACCGGTACTGAATAGACCATTATTCCTTCCTGACTTTAACAGGCCAGGCTAGATATGCATACCAATAGCAGTGTATAAATAATGAAGATACAGTTCTTTTTTGTGTCAGCCAGTTGCTGAACATAAACTATGTCCCACAGAATCCCAAGGATGAGAGACTTTACTTTGTGTCTGATCAAGGCTCATGGTTATGATAAAAGTTGTGAATTAAAATGTGTAATGTCTTTTGAAGGAAAAGCTTCTCTTGCAGTCTAACTCTTGGCATGAGATTTTGTTGGAACAACTCAGGCTTTTAATTTCATTCCATGACTTTTTAGAAGCAGCGTAGTTTGTAATTTTTTTTTCCCATTTTTTTTCTAGTGTATGAAAGGCTTGGTAGGAGGCAGGTGCTAGCTATGGATGGGGGTGTGTGAGAGGCTGGGGACGGTGGAGTGGAGGAGACCTTGCCTGAATTTGGATGGGTGTTGTGGGAGCCTCATGCCTGATGCCACACAGCTCCTGAGGTCCTTCCCCGACTTGTCCCCTGCCCTCTGTCAGCTCTGGGGTCCTGACACTCAGGCGCTGAGTTCCCATTAGCTTCTGGGAGCCTTGGACAGAGCTCCCTTACTGCTGCCCGCCCTTACTTCATGTTCGCGTAGGTTTCTTTATCGCCAGTGTTGTTATTTATTTCCTGCTGATGGCGGGCAGTGTTCACTCACCTCCGTGCTCCAGGAGAGCTTTGGTTGCACTGCAGGGCTGTTACCTGATCGCTTCCTCCACCTGGCTTCGGTGGGAAGGACAGAGTTGAGCCTCCCTGAGATAAATTCATCCCACGGCGTTTTTCTTCCTCCTGTCTCTTGATTTTTATGTATCTTTCTAATACAACTTCGAGTGATCCTCGGAGCAGCCACCACCAGATGCTCTTTAATTTCTCAGCCAAAAGTTACCAAGGCACCAGCGCTTCAGGAAGGCGGCATAACTGCAGACTGCCCTAACTTAACCCTCTAAATAGGTTAACTGTCCAGCCGATCCCCCGAACATTTCCTTGCAGGCTCCATTCCTTATGGCAGGCTGCGGCGCTGCGGTGGAGGAAGCAGCTGGTTTCTGTGTGTGGCGCTCCCAGATTAGGATTATAAAAGGGCTTTTTGGGGGCGGGGGCGCGGAGCCTCGCCGGGCTGGAGTGCCCGTGTGCCGGGCGGTGTTAAGCAGCCAGACGTCTGCGGCAGTGGGCTCTAATCGCTCCGGCTGCCGAAGGAGGTCAGGGGTGACCGTGGTGGCGGAAGAGTCTGTAAATAACTAATTATTTTGGCAGAGCGGGGCGCTGTGCCTGCCTCCCCGCTGCCTTCCCCGCTCCTCACTGGGACGGCTGCCCGAGGGTTTGGGTGCCAAGGCCGGGCATCCACCTGGGCATCCCTGCGGGAGGGTGACGGCGGGCACGGGGCGTGAGGGCAGCTCGCTCTGGGCTGGGTGGCTCTGGGCAGAGGCTTTGCTGGTGCAGGAACGTTATCCAAAGCCTTTGGGAGTTTAACAGGCCTAGTTGCACCTCCGTCCCCTCGGGTGCAGTGCCCTGTGCTGGTGGCAGCACCGTGTCCGGCCAGTGACACGAACTATAAGAGCAGGTTTCTGTCCAAGCAAGGACTTCTAGGTTTTCACATTCTTTGGTTTAATAACAAACCAATGCAGATGGTTCATGTCAAGCCATGGTTCATGTCTCCTTTCCACTTCAGAGTGCTTTTTTGGCACATACGTTTCTTTCCTGACACTATGTCAATGGCAGTTATGGCTTCTTCCAGGGCAGAGTGGATAATAACCACGTACTTCTTTATTCCCCTGCGAGTGTTCCTCATAGAAGGAAGCCAGAGATACTATCAGGGTTTCAGCAAGCCTGAAAATGCTGGCATAGAGGGTGCTCAGTTTGTGGCATCTCAGTTTGACCTCAGCCAAACCGGGGAGTTCCCTGTGTCTGGCTCTGGCCATGTGTCCGTGACAAAGAGCTGCTTTTTGCTGAGATCAGCGTCCCAAGGTACAATCCAGGAGGAGCAGAGCATGGATAGCTTTGCTTATGGTGGTCTAAGAGCTGTCTGTGTTTGCCCTTGGCCGTCCCTGGGGACTCAGACACTCTGAAGTCCCAGCCCTGCAGGTCACACCTCTCATAGCCAGGGAAAGGCCTGGAGAGCAGTTTTGTGCCCTCAGTTGGTGATCTTAATTTTAGTGTTTTGTAATCGGTGTTGAATGGGAGAATGAAAAGACACAGAAGAGGAAATGCAGGGAAAATAGTCAAACTTTGCTTTTTTTTCCTGTGGGTGAACACCTGGATTGTGTTGAGCTGCAGAGCGGGACCAGCACACACGGCACCAGAGGTGATCCTGTATAATCAGAGGTGATCATCTATAATGCAAAGTGGAGACAAGACATGGCTAATTCTTCCTTTTCAGTCAGTGTCAGGGTGTTCTCAGACGAGGATGTTTGCTGCACTAAGTCCTGTTACCTTCTGCCATGGAGGCATCCTCCACCCCCTGAATGAGCCTTTGATTTGCCTTTGTTTTGTTTTGTAGTATGTTTTCAGATCTGAGTTGTGAGAGGACCAGCACTCAAGTGTGAGTTGGGAACAGCAACCTTATTTTTAAAGCCGGGAATTCCCAAGGCAGGGCCTGGGATCACCTCTGAATATTCAAGATGTTGAATTAGTCGAACTACCGCTGCTTCCCTTGCGGATGGAACCCACATGTGTGTGTTCTTACTTTTATTTGCTGTTGCTCACCAAACGTACTAATATTTTTAGATTTCCCAGGCTGAAGTTGGTGGTTTGATAAATCCAGCTTTAGAATGAATTTTAAACCTAGATTATAAACGGATAGACGTGAGGAGACCTTTCCAAGGGAAGTACCAAAATACACGGTGTCACTAACAGACAGTAATTACAATCCAGCTTCTTTCCTGAATAACTCATTGTACAGTCATGTCTGTCAGTGTTGTTTCATTCAGGTAGTAGCAACCCTCAGAGTTTGCTAAGCCTAATTAGCGAAAAAAAAGGTCATTTATTTGCCACGGTGTTTCGTATAAAAACTGCCTGCCAGTTTTCTTCCTGGAGGGAGATCCCATGTGTGGTGTGTGGTTTATCTTATCAGATCCCTCCCATTCTCCAATACACAGTGCATCTGCTGTTGGCACATTTCATCAAAGTAATAAAGCCTGGCTGGAGAGCTCACGAGGAGAGAGGTACAAGGGCCACTTTGCTGCAATTAAGTGGAAACTTGGTTCACACCATGAGCACACTCACAGACGTCCATAAAGCGAAGGAATCATTTGTGTCAACGGGGATGTTTTATGCAGTGTTCTTCCTGTCTGTCTGGCTGAATTGCTGGGTGATTATTTTATAACTATTTTGGGTGGCAGAAGGTAGGTCACTCGGGCAGATCCCAGGTGAGGAAGCACATCAAGAGACCTGCTCCGTCTGTGAGCGGTGCGGCCGCATCCGGCACCAGAGAGGAACAGGGAGCATTTCAGCACAGGGCTCTCCTCTGTGGCAGCAGGATGTGACCTCTCATCTCCATCTTTCAGAGCTGATTAGTGGGCTGCTGTGTTGCTGCTTCCTTGCTGCAGGGAACGTAGTAGTGGTCTGGTAGTTCCTCGAGGAGTAATGAGTGAGTGCGGGATCAGGAACAGCCACCTGAGTGTCAGCATCTGAAACCTGCACACACAGACACACACATGGACAGACACACTGCTGAGGGCTGGTGAGACCCTGTACACACACACAGGCACCACTGAGGGCTGGTGAGACCCTGCACACACTGCTGAGAGCTGACAAGTTTTTCCATACCTGAGGAAGACTCACTGTCTGTGTGTGCACACAGGCATAAACACATCTGTGAAAGTTAATTTAGTAGTACAAAAAGTGGTTCAATCAACTGGTTAATAAAGGAGTTGGTAACCATAAAGAGGAGTTGTGGGGTTTGGGCTTTTTGTTTGGTTTGTTGTTTTGTTCTTTTTTTTAAAGTAGATAAATTTCAGCTGTAGGAATTTATCATCCAAATCAGAGGATTTGGGGAGCTATTGAGTGTAAAGAGAGCTTTGATGATTTGGCAAGGAATACAGCTTCTAAGGCAGCACTTTGATCTGCATTTTAAATGCTTCTTTGTAATGACAGTTTCACAATTTCTTTTCTCATTTTGAGTCAGTTTTGCAGAGGTATGTTTTCAGAGAAAATAGTAACAGCACACATTATTCTTGTTGGCTTTGGAGCCAGCTAGAACTTGTAGTTCATCCCAGATCTTTTGGCTACCATGGTAAATTTATGATTGCACCAAAAAGGAAATTAGTAAAGATGTTAAATATTATCAAAGCTTTGCAAATCTTTTGAAATCTCTCTGGTGTGAAAACTAAACTTGCATTAGCATTTTTGCTGCGGTCTGTTGTACAGTGTTTATCCAGGCATCCACCTCATGCTGCAGGTTCCTGATTTAGCTTTTTTTTTTTTCCCTTCTGAAGGACACGTTACTGTTTAGCACACTCATCCTTTTAGTCTTGTGTTGCACCTGGAGACTGTGGTTCTAGTGACTCAAGCTTTCTAAAGACAACCCTCTCGGGAATCTTTTTCCTTCCTTTCTATCTACAGCACATCCTCAGATAAACTCTTGTTGAAGGGAGAAGGTTCTTGTCGCCTACATATTCTTATACAAGAGAGCCTGTTGCATTAATTTATGTAGTAATGGAGAGGGGTAGGAATTGGGAATGTTTATTAAGGTTTTAATGTAAATCTTGCATAGCACCTTTCCTTCTTGTAGCCAGTTTGGGGTGGAGTCAATACTTCTCTTCAGAAATCAGAAGCCTCAAGCATGAGAACAAACAAGCAAGTTTTCCCAAATTAGTTTAGAGCTTTGTGGTAGCTGTTCTGGTGCTGCTTTTGGCCTCTCCTGAGCTGTGGCTCTAAGCTGTACCAGGCTGGCAGCTCCTCTCTGCTTGTGGAGCAGGAGTGTAAAACAGGGCACACATATAGTTTCCAAGGTAAATTCACTCAGGAAGTTGGGTCTTCAGTTACGTGCAAAGGGTGGCATTACTGGGAGGCCTGAGACAAATAGTGTTGTACGTTTAATTTACATCCTTTCCCAAACTGTCAGTGACTTTGTTCACTTCAGAGCCACTACAACCAGCACACTGATCCCTGTCCAGGCTCATGTTTGCATCAAGTCCACCTTCACTTTTAGATTTCTTTGATTTAAGACTACTTTTTCACTGCATACAGTGAAGTAGGATTGCTGAGGTGATAATCTATCAGCATCACCTGTTTTTCTCCAAGCAGTCAGACTTTCAGTTTCTCTTTGATACAGGACTAGGCTGATGCTCCCTTTAGCAGAGGGTATATTTTTTCCTGTGTGTGGTGTATGTTGGTGTGTCCTGGGCTGTGGTGTTACATGAGGATACCATGCACAGCGTTGGGAACTTGTCTCACAAGTTGTCAGTGTTGGTGGACGTCCACAGCGCTTTCAAGTAGTTCACACGTTGGTGTTTGGTGTGTTCAGTCTCGCACATATCTTTAATAAAATGCCTCAGACCGGGTAGTTTTTCCCTTGCAGTGTACATTCAAAAATGTGCAGTTAGAAAGGCGAGTGCTTTTGCTCATGGCAGTTCTCTGAGCCGTTTATGAGACCCTGCTGCTGGCTGTAGAGCTGAGGGATTGTGCCTTGTGTGCTGGCGTGAGGTTTGTGCACTTCAGCAGGTGCAACAGGATTTCCCACGTTTGCAAACTTGGCCCAAGCAACCCAGCAAAGCAGAACTTGGCCTTGGCAAATGAAAGCTGATTAACCCCCAGGCTTGGAGCATACCAAGAATGAAAAGAGGTACTAGCACCAAAAACCAATGCTACTTTTCAAAGAATGTCAGCAGGACACGGTTTGGGGATTTTTTTTCCATCTCTTCATTCTATCCAATATGTAAAGTAGCTCGTTTGTTACTCTAACCCCCTACAAATGATTGTCAGTAATAATTCTGTAAAACTGTGAATCAACTCTGCATGACTTTGTGCAAATAGACTGAGTAATTTCTTTGTTCTTTTCTTCTTACTTTGTAATTGGAGTCTGTAAAAGCCCAGAGGTTTGGTCTTGTGGAAAGCATGATTCATTTATTGGTGTCTGTGCCGACTAGTTATCTTTCAGTAATTCCAGAGTGCTGCTACAAGCCAAGAGTGATTCATACATGGCTAAGTGCACAAACAAATGGGGTCATGGCCATCTGCAGAAACTTTTCTAATCTATTTATGGTATCGGAGAAAGAGGTGGGTGTATTAAGGATGATGGAATAGGTGTCAATTACATTGGTGAATATAACCAGTTAAGTAACGCTAACCATTACTCAAAACCACATCTGCTCCTTGCTAAAGATCACAACAGCAGGTCCTGTTTAAATGTTAACGCAGATCTGATAGGAGAGATGGATTGAGTGTCTAGCTTGCCTCCTGAGGAGCTCACCATCCTCCCTGATGTGGAAGGCTCTTCTACCTGCCTTAAGATTTAGACAGGAACTTGCACTGTGAGTATGTGTAGTGGCAGACCTCAGTCATTTTATGCTATACATGCAGAATTTGGCCTTACACTTAGTTAGCTTGTATGGTGATCAGGGGTAGCATTTGTCATTGGCACACAAGGTAGAACGGCTGTGATCTCAGTAGAGACAGGTGGAGGTGAGTCATTTTTCCTTCCAAATGCATCTTCAGTGGTTTAAAATCTCAGAGGGAAAACGACCAGCATCTGACAAGGTATCCTTCCTCTACTTTCATCCCATTTGTAAGGATTCATTTTCCCTTTGTAACTGATAACAAATCATCCCTGGTTGCAGCTCTGTCGAAATTGCTCCGTTCAGGTTTTAGTCTTTTGCTCAGGAGCAGTCTGTTTGCTCCTGCCATGCTCAGGAGTGCAGGAGCCACAGGGCTGGCACTTGGTGCTGGAGTTGATTGAGAGGAGGAGGGAGTTTGAGAATAGCAGTAGGAATAGCAGGACAAGAAGCCCCCAGAGGCACAGGGATGAGGGCTGCTGGTGGGCTCTGGACCCCTTACTTGCCTGCTCTTCAGCCTTGCACACTGCAGCTGGTTTTGAACCTGAACTGTGTGCATCCAGCAAGATCTTGAACTTGCAGAGCATGGAGTGGTCTCAGTGCTCTAGAAACATCCCACATCTGCAGGGTAGCTGAGTGTTACTCTGGAGACGAGCTGGAAGCTCAGGTGGACCAGCACAGTGATGTCTGGAAGTGGCTGTGGCCCCATCTCCCCAAGCCCTGGGAGGCCTGTACAGTCACTTTTCAGTTGTGTTTGATTTCAGAGGACTTGACTGGGACACAGAGCTCCTGGACTCCAATTTCTCTAAATTGAATTGAAGCATCGTCGCTGGCCAAAAATATGGAAGAATTTGGCAACGTGTCATTGTTGTCCTTTTTGCTGATGTTTTGAGCACTGTGACCGGTTCTGCTGCACCCTCACTGCACGTGCTCCCACGGAGGGGGACAGGGCCCTGGCTGCCGCCCCGAGTATGCTGAGGAGGGGGAAGTGACCCAGACTTTTGCCCAGAGGACTGATGAGTCTCTCCTGATGTCTGAGCAGCTTTCTTCTTCTGCCCTTGCTTTATTTAAGTCAACAGATTGTGTAAGCCACATGCTAGATTTACCTGCAGGGCAAGTGGGAAGGAAGCAGTGCCATTTGGATGAATTCCCAAAAGACATCTAACCGCTGAGCGTTAAGACTAACATTTCCAAGCCCGAGTCCTACAACAGTCCTGACTCTGCTTGTCGCCTCTTCCGTCCGTGGCTTTGGCTGCCGAGGATGAGTTCCAGGGAAGCTGCCCTGCTGTGGCCGCTTGCTGGCTGTCCCCCTGCAGGTTGGGAGCTGTGCTGAGCAAGCTTGGAAATTCTCCCCCTCAGTGGTTTCTGTTTAATGTTATGATTAATGTCCTTACTTCTTACGAAAACAGAAGATCCCCCCAAAGCAGAGCTGTGCCCTGCGTCTCCCACACCCTCCCGTGCTCTTTCCCACGGTACTGAGGGTCCCAGCTGACTCTTGGGGCCACAGGGTGAAACCCACAGCTCAGCAGCTGAGATGGCCCAGGGTTGGGCTTGTCCTTGGTGCCTGCTCCAGGCCTGAAACTGGGCTGGATTTCCTTGTGCTCTTCCCAAGTGTTTGTGCAGTGAGACCTGGTTCCACCAGAGTCAGTCAGAGGCTGCAAGAGCAGATATCTCAGCTGCTTTTCTGGAGGAGCAAGTCCTGCTCTTTCTGTGTTATTTTCATTATTTCCCTTGTTATTCCACCTTTCCAAGGGTGGTCTCTTGGCTTCAATAACTTGGAATAGCATGTACAGATTAGGCTCTTCAGCACTGAGCTCTGAAAGTACCTTGGCCTGCTCGGTGATGTCTTTAGGACATTTAAGAAACAACGTGATCGATGGACACCTGCTTCATACAGTTCAGAGGAAAATTATCTTAAATTATCACAATTATTTCCCATATAATAAGCAGAAATTTCATTTTTATTGTTTCACTTCTATTACTGTACTGGGACTTTGCTTTAATGGGGAGATGTGTTTTCAGTGTCTCCCTCTCCAGCGTGCTCAGACGCACACACGAGGTGTGTAACACTTAATGATACCGATCACTGGTGTGTAATGCAATCAGTGGTTTATGTTTCTCTGGTGTGACTTATTGGTAGCAGTATATACACACTGCACCTTCCTCAGCTTTTGCTGGGAATGCAGGTGGCGGCTGATGTGCTAGAGATGGGCTCAGGAACAAGGAGAGGGGGCAGAGGCCTCTGGAGGTCCCGTGTGCTCTGAGCGAGGTGCAGAACAACTACAGGGTTACAGACATGTCCTGTCCTGCTGATAGCTTTTAATCCTCATCGTTCTCATGGGTTTTCTTGATAAATACTTCTCAACCCCCACTGACTTGCTGTCCAGGCTTGAATTGTAAGGAACAGTGAACGTAATGGACAGACTCAATTTAATAGATGCGCTATGAGCTTTTTATTAGTGTAGCTTTTTTAAAGAAAAAGAGATGACTGCATTTATTTAGTGAAAGTGCAGAAAGCAGCTCTCTCAAGTCTGAGGGAAGCATGCCCGAGTGGGCTCGGCTCAGCTCCTGGTTGTGCAGCGAGGGAGGGATCCATCCTGCTGTGCAGCCTGCGGAGCGCTGGGTGGTCTCGAGGGGGTTAACGGTGCGTGCAGATGTTCAGGAATTTCTCTTTTGACTTGACCGTGGGGTTTTGCTGCTCTTCAGACCACAAGTGCTCTCCAGTCACAGCAGGGTCACGGGTTTGGAGAAGCCTTTCATCCCCTCCTGTTCTTGCGAGGTGCTCGGGAGGGGATCATGCTCTATCTCGCAGCCGCGTGTCTTCCTTGGTTGCGCTTCTCGAGATTTGCAGACCCACATTAAGAGTCTATTAAATTAAGCAAAATGGCCTTTAGAAAGCTACATTTCAAGTGGAAGAAATGCTTTATGTAATATAGGGGTATGTGAGGGGACCTAAATACAAGCTTAAATTGGCAGTTACGAAAATAGGTATAATTGGGTTTTTGCACAGTGATTTTACAGCTTCTGAGTTTTATGTCCTGATGAAATCCTGCATCCAGTCCACGTGCAGTGCAGCTGAGGAGATGGGGGTTGAGGAGCCCGAGTAATGGGACTTGTTCTAGGAACAGCCTTGCCCTCGATTGCAAAACTGGACACACCTTTCATTTGCTGAGGCTCTGCTCTGTCTGAATGGTGTCTGGAGCAGTGGATCGCTCCTGCTTGTTTTCCCTTTGGTCCTTCCCCTCGGGGAGGGTTGTGAGGGCCGGAGAAGGGGTGTCACTTACTATGGTTGTAACTACTTGCAGGTGAAAAATGCAGCTGTACCCTCGTGGCTGGGCACATGCCAAGAGCTGCAGCTTTGTTTTCCAGGCTGATCAATGCAGTTCGTTTAAGTCGTTGGGTAATTTAGTAGCTGGAGGCACTTCTGTGGGCTTGGCGTGAGAGCGGCTGCTTCTCTCCCCACCTCGGGAAGGCTGCGAAGGGTTTCCCTCTGAACCCAGGCTTCCCTGGCTGTGGCTGGGGCCAGGTGATGCTGCGGGACTGTCACCCAGCCGTTCCGGGATCAGGAGCCTGAGGAAATGGAGGAAATCTCGTTTTGACCTTGCATCCTCATATTAATCCCAATAGTCTTTCCTGTTTTAATATTTAAAGCCTTTCCGTTCTTCTGTCTGGAGAGATGGTGCGTTGGCTCTCTTGGGAAAAGATTGGCCCATCCTCTTCAGGAAAGCTGGTCCCAAAGAAATCAAGGCACCTTCAAATGCCATTGGCAGGAATTGGAAGAATAATTTTTTTATTTGGTATATCTTTAACCACTTGAGCCTTAGAGCTGGTTTTCTTTCTAACTTACTTAAGGTCTTGCAAGGATGAAAAAAATCTGGTGCTTTCCTAAGTGTCTTAGTCAACGCATGGGAGGAAAGCCTGGCACTGTGAGACAGGGCGGAAGAAGCTGAGATAGGATTTGCTGCTTCTTTGAAACTGTCCCTTTTTAATTGTCCAAACAGCATTTCAAAGAAAATCTCTGCTCTTCTCTATCTTCTTCCAGCATTATAATTCTATATAATCACTTTTCTTTCTCTAAAAGAATAGAGCGTGATTTATTTTTTCTTCCAGAAGGAAGAAGGGATAAATTCCAGATGTTGCTGGGATACACTTTTTGCCTCTGTTTAATGTTTAGTGGCTTTCAGTAAACAGGCTGCAAGAGGTGGGGCTGATGTTTTTATTCCAGGACAAATCATCTACAACAAATCCCATCTGCCGACAAGCGTGTCTTGGGTGTGACCTGGTGGGGTTGGATCTGATCTTGGCTTTCCTGCTGTGCAGAAAGGCAAGGAAGGCTGAGGCTGATGCAAGTGTTCCTTTGGGGTCTTTGCTCTTGGTCCTTCAGGGTATTCTCCCTCCCCTTCCCACCTTGGTGCTGAGCTCCAGCTCCATGAGTGGGAAATGCTGTGCGGGGTTGGATCCCCTGCCCATGCCCTGGTAACGGGCCCTCTGCTCTGAGCTGGCACAGGGCTTTTTGGGGAGCAGCTCTGCTCTGAAGGGTGGGGAGGGCTGCCATGTCCTGCCTGCCATCATCCCACCTGGGATGTTCAGCTTAGTGGGACTCTCCTGGCCAGCCAGGCTGTTTTGGTGCCCAGCAAAGAGCATCCCTGTGCCCTGCACCAGCGTGGGGCTGGATCCAGGAGCTGGGCTGACAGGCAGCCCTTTTCCCTCCTCCCACAGCCAAGACCTGTCTTTTCAGTGCATGCCATGCTTTGCAGCCTTCTTGCAGGCTAAACCAGCAATGGTTTTCCAGCATGTGTTGCACAGAGGCGTTGTGGGACCAACACGGCAGCTCCGTTCCCTGTTTCATGTTTTCACCTGTTTAGGCGAAGCACATCTCTGTTTTGTTGGCAGCCTGTTGGGTTGCACAAACCGTGTAAGACAAAACCACGAGCAGGTGTTAGTCCAGCCAGTGTAATTACTGGTTCCTTGCTGCTGCTGCTGGTAGGCAGACAGTGAGCCACCCTTCACATGGAGCCGTCTGGCAGGACTGCGGCTGCAGAAGGGCTCCGGGCACCGATCCACGGGGGAATATGCGCCGACGGCTCAGCCACTCCCTGTATCTCTTCCCTGCTGCCGATTGCATAAAAAAAAGTTATGCATATATGGAGGGAGGAAGGAGAGCTGAGGGTGGCTCTGGTCAGGTTTAAAGCACTGACTTTACGTGCCAATTCTCATTTGCATTTAAAAAGTTGGCAAATGCGTGGCTGAATCTAAAGGGCAGATGTGAGGATGGGAGAGGCAGGAATGCTCAGAGAGAGGGGAGAAGCAGCATCCCAAAATCCTGCCTGACTTCAGAGGGTTCAGGCTTGTTTCTCCCACACATCCCAGACCATCACCAAACATTTTGGATGAGGCATGATGAGACAGGATGATGTGCCTGTGTGTGCACAGTGCTGCATGCTGAGCGCCAGTGGGGGCATTGCCTGGGCTGTGCAGTGGGGAGAGATGTTGCTTTCTACCCTTTTGGAAATTCAACCAGAGAAAAGCTGATCCTGATCCAACCAGCTGCGGACATGGGGGCTCTTTTTTTCAACATCTACATTTCCTTTGGACTCCCACCCTTTTGGGCCTCCCAAGGCTTTTTGGCGTCCACTTGTTCTCAGCCTTTACTTTTTCCTTTTGGGACTCCCACCCCTTTTTGGCCTCCAGTCTTCTTATGGCCTTTCACTCCTTTTCAGCCTCCCACCCCTTTTCAGGCTCTGTGCAGTGAGCTGGCTGAGGAGGAGGTCCGAGCTTGTTGCCACATGTTGGTGTTTGGCTCGGCAGAATTCCTTTCTTCCCGTGCCCGTTCCAGTGGGGTGGTGGTGGTGCACAGGACCCTGGAGGCTCTCAGAGCCCATGTGCATTCAGGTGACACCGCACACTTGCACGGTCACTTTTGAACACCTGCATGTGAAGCATTGACTTGCAGTGTCTGAACTCATCCCTTTGAATCCGCCTGACTTCACCTCAGTGAGCCGACTCTGAGCCCCTGGTCCCTCGTTATTTAGCAGTAATTTGCGGCGACTCTCTGACCCTTAATCCTTTCCTGGGGTGAAAAAGTTGGTTATCTCTGTCCTGTCAGGTGCATGGAAAGTACTTTTTAAAGCTTTATTTGGGAGCAGTGATGTGTTGATATAACCCCTTGAACCTCCCAGCCTGCTCCGCTGCCACTGTGGGAGCGCGCGGTGTGTCCGCAGCCCCGGCGTGGTGTGTCTGGCAGTGACAGCCTCCCTTGCTGTCTGTCGGGTTAAAGGCCAGTTTTATAGGCCAGTAGGACTCCTTCAGATCAGACTGTACTAATTAGTACCAATTAACCATTATCAGTGACAGACAGTTCTTATGGGCTTCATAAAAAAAGTCCTGCACACGTGTTTCTGCGGTGAAGCCCCTGGGGGATGCAGAGCACTCACCCGGCCCACAGTGTCACAGCTTGTCAGGCACTGGGGTTGTGCTGGGGCGTTCGGGAGGCTCCATATCCCATAACGCCTTCAGTTTTGCAGGTAGTCACACACTGCTCACTGATGGACGAGAGAGAAGTCATGAGCTGTCTTTTATTGCAAACTTTTGGCTGCTTTGTTCTCCTCGCTTGAAAATACATCTGCTGGGCATTGAGTCTGGGGTGTTGTGCAAGATTTTGATGTGGGTCTTCCTCTTCAGCACCCCACAGCCCCCATGGGGGGTGGGGTGTCAGGAGACCCTGAGCTTTCACCCAGGCTCAGCAGCACATGGGGCTCAGCTACCAGTGTTTGCAGAGGAGACAGAACATGACAAATAGCCCACCAGTGCTTTGAAGTGCAGAGTGCTGCCCGGGGCCATGGACAGGCTGTCTGGCACTCTTGGATGTGGCAGGGAAGTCTCTGGGGTGGGGTGTGTGATCACAGAAACTTCACAAACCTCTGTAAGGCTTCAGCAAGTCATCAGGTGAGATGGCCACGGGTGGAGCAGAGCGGTCCTGGGAAGGTCCGTGCGGGGGAGAGAGAAACAGGACCTTGTACAGCAATGTCTGGTGTGGGAAAAGCATGTGGGGTCTAACCAGGAGTGGTGGCACCCGGCTTGGGGTGGCTTTGTTCCTCCTGGAGGTGGTAGGTTTGGGTGCAGGTGTCAGCCATGGCTGGAATGGGGGAGCTCTGCCAGGACGAGTCCCCAGGAGGGAGCTGGGGTGTGTTGCAGCCGGTCGGAGGTGGCTCCCATCACTGACGGATGCTTTCTGTTTTTCTCTCAAATGTCTCCAGGCACTGAATGTTTAGGTCGCACCTTTCCAGGTAAACTGGGTAAGTGAAGTATTTCAAGAGTTGCCAAGATCTAATTGCGAAGGCTGATTGCATGATTGCAGCTGCTGTACCATAAACACCCCGGTTACTCGCTCCACGGAACGGGTGGGACGTTGCCTGGCCCCGAGAGCAGCAGGTACCTGCTGTTTGGGTGCAGAGGGGGATGCAGTGTTGTCTTCAGAGGCTGACTGTGCAAACCTGCTGGTTTTTGGCTATCCATACCTGGCTGCACTTTGGTAATCCTGGATGGGATTTTTTTCTTTTGCTGTTCAATGTAGAACCATCTTCAAAAGCTGAATGTCTTTTTAAGCACTGGTACTCTTCCATTTGCTGATACTCTGGCAAACTAATGAGCAGCACTACACTGAGGACAGAAACTTTCATTGTGTTTTGTGAAAGTAGTTTGACAGTCTGAACCCTTTAACGTCATGGGATGTGAGACTCCTCTTGAGTGTGGCTGGAGCTGCCTGTGTTCAGCACAGACAAAATGAGGTGGTGGGAGCCCTTTTGAACCAGGCTGCTGGATTTGAGCTGAACCTGTTTGAAAAATAGCTTTTGCTGTTTTAAAAAGACATTGTTATAACATCTGTATGTCTGTCTCTCAGTTTAGAACTGAATTTTTGACAGTACCCCAAAAGTAAAGTCTTTGCTCAAATGCGGAGTCCCAAGCCTGCTGGGAAAGGACCAGAAAAATAAAGTGTTAACAAGTGGTGAATAAATGATTTTAATAAATGGCTAATCAATTGCTACAGAGCCTGGGAAGTCAATAGAGCTTATGACCTTGGCTTATAGCCATGCTCAGATCTTTAACGGGCTTATAATGCCTACACATCATTCATTAGGCTTTTACCAAGCATCAATTAGTAAAAGTCGTAATCTAAAATAAGACGAAAAAGAATTATTTCAGTTGCATTATTCTGAGCCTGATGGCACAATTTAGTTCCATGGCAGAATAGTCCTTATTTATGCAAAAAACCTGTGAGACACCGCCGGTGCCCCAGCGGCGTTATCTTGGTGCAGACTTCAGGCAGGGGAACTGCAGGAGCCAGAGGCTGGGATCAGCCCCAGCGTGGGGATGCTCACACCAGTCTGTAGGGAAACTGTTCTGCAGCAGTCAGTGGTTTATTTGTATTTATTTTATATTAATGCCTTAAGGTTTCAGCTCTAAGCCAGGCAGAGGGAGCCCCGGTGTCACTCACGGTGCTCTGAGCAGCTGCTCGGGGCGTTTTTCACTCCAGCAAAAGGTGTTTGCTGTCACTCGACTGTTGTAAAACTCGCACCCGTTTTCTTGTCCTGTGATTTGGGAAGGTGTGTGAGCGGGGATGTGTTCTGGCTGTGCTGTTCTTCCTGCTTTCCCTGGTCTTCCCTGTCCCATTTTGTGTGTGTTTGTGCCTCGGGGAAGGAGGCAGAGATGCAAGTGAAAACATGCGGTTTTCTTAGAATATAAATAACAGAAAATTAAGCATAATTTTTGTTTGTTGTAGAGTCGTTCCCTGCAGTCTCCAGTTGTTTGCTCCTTTGCCGCACTCTTGTACTCTTTGGGTTTTTTCATCTTACCAGATGGATGCTATTTGGAGTGTGCTGTAGGACACTTTAGGGATCTTGCTGCGGGGTTAATTGAGCGCCCAGCGAAGAGCTGTGCTTGCAGACATCAGTGCATGCCCGGGCTTCTGAAAGCCCCGGCTGCCAGACGGGGCTGCCTCCATCAGACGGCTTTTTGCCTCGCCTTTGTTGTCTGGGTCCTTGTCTGCAGCTCCAGCCTGGGCCAGCGTTCCCAGACATCGCCACCTTCACCGTCCCCTTCCTCCCGGAGTGCCTGGTGCTGCCTGCGGAGCCGGGACCCCCGGGCAGAGATGCCTGTGCTCATCCCTGGGATACAGCCCTGCACAGGGCAGGGCAAAACACCAACCCTGGGCAGGGAGCAGCACCCCAGACCGACTCAAAAGAGAGGTTTAGCTTTCACTGGGCTTTTTTCTTGGGTGTTTTAAGTATTCCAGCATCTCCCTGGTAACTCCTGGGTGTCACTGGTGTGGATGTCAGACTCTTGTATTTCTGTAAATGACTTGTGGATCCCTCTCTTTCCTGCCGAGAGGGATCAGTGTGGCTGAACTTGGTGAGGCACTGCTATTCTCCCCCTGAACACGGAGCAAAAAGAGGTGCTGCGGTTTCTGCTGGGTTTTGTGTCGGCTGTCCTGCTTCTCACAAAGAGTGGCTGGGAAGGGATGTGGAGGGGGAAGAGGGAATACTCTCAGCAAGGGCTGAAATGGCTATTCATCTGATTTAGGAGGAGATGCCGTCCTTGAACTCTGTAAAATCAAAGGGCAGGGTGGAGGGTTTGCACAAAACAAAATTCACATAGCTAAACATGTAACTACATGAAAGTACTTTATTTCTTAGAGGTTTGGGTTAATTCTGTCTGAGAGAAGCTGGGTCATGCTCTGCATTCACTGCAATGCTCCCCTGTGAAAATGCCAGTATGCACCGTTCTTTATTTTATTGTTGTGGGTTTGGGCATTTTGTTATATTAGTCTTAAATGGGTTTGTTTCCATAGCTGCATACATACTGCTGATAAAATCCCAGTGTAGGATCTCTCGGTCTCCCTGTGCATGTGTACCAAAATAAATCACGGGCAGTTGTCAGAAGAGGAGCTGCTGCCATGGCAGGTGCCAAGCTGTGAGGAGGTTGGGGCTGGACCCTGCTGAGACTGCAGGTGTGACATCCCATCCCGGTGCCACCACGCTGTGTCCTGCCACAGCTCCCAGCTCCATGGGCAGCATTGCTGCCTTGGTGGTCCTGGGGACCTGGAGCACCTGAGGAAGGAGCTGCTGCAGGAGAGGTGATGTTTTGGAAGTGGGGTAGGAAGCGGTGGAGGCAGGGGGAGTACAAACTCCCTGGCCCTCACCTTTTTTCCAGGTAGAAAGGTATGGACGTGGTAGGGTATGCGGTTGAGGATTGGCACCAGGTGGCTGCCAGGATAACAAAACTCCTCTCTTGCTCTGAATTCACTGTATTCACCATCAGCTGTTAATATTTCACCTCTCATCAGAAGGGAGTGGGTTTTTCATGGCTATTTAGACTATCTCAGGTGCTGGGACTGGTTTTGCTCAGCTTCATGCTGCAGCTGCAAAGGCCTGGCCTGGGCCAGTGAGCACTGCTGATGGCCAGGGTGGTACCACACCAGTGCCACCATGGGTCACAGTGGTTTCATCATCTGTACAGATGGGTTGGAGCACATTTTCTGGCAGGAAACCCAGTTTCTGAGAGGTACTTATCTTTCTTTCAGGAACAGTGAAACCAATGGTATTTGTTTTCCCCAGAGCTCTGACCTGCAGGTTGTCAGGTTTGGTGCAGGTCCAGCCACAGTGTGTGGTGGGTGTGCTCAGGGCAAGGTGCTGCTCTTGGTCCCTGCAGTGGCAGGGTCAGGGCATGGCCAGGGCGTAGGAGCACCCGAATCCTTGTCCTGAGGGCACATGGGGGGCAGCTGGCCCAGAGTGCTTCCCCTCACTGCTCTGCCAGGGGTGTCCTTAACCCCCCGGATGCTCTCTCTCCTTTAATGCATCTTTTTAAGTACTGGGTAATAGTGTTTTCTCTCTGGCAGAGATGAACGAGGGCTTTTAATAGGTCTTTTGTTTTCTCTCAGTGCAGTTCCCTGGCAGTAACCTGCCATTAGCTCCAGCATTTATTTAGGGTATTTGTATTTTTATTTGTGAGGACCTCAACACTGAGAAGCCAGAGGTTTGTCCAGGGTCACACAAGAAATATGTGGCAGAGCTGGGGCTGGGCTTCAGCTTTCCTGAATGTCAAGCTGATCTCTGGGCTTGGCGGAGTGGGAATGTCTTGGTTTGTCCCCTTTTAACTGAGCCAGACAGGGAGCAAAGAAAATAAAGGCTCTGTGGAAGGAAGCATATTTTTTTTTGCTCCCCCCTATTGGCACTCAGCATGGAGCTAGAATTGCAGGATCAGTGTGTTCAGGAGCGTGAGGACTGTACGTGTGAAATACACGGAGGCAAAGGGAAACCCAGTCAGGCTGGAAATCAGACAGGCTCCTTCATTTCCACTGATTCCAGCTGCACTGGGAAGCGGGAGCTGCCCTGAAAGCTCGACCCTGCGCTGGGGAGGAGGGCTGAGCTGTGCATGCCCCCCTGCCCGAGCAGGCGGTGGGTTTTTGGGGCAATGCTGTCGGTGGCTGCAGCTGGGGCTGCCTCGTGCTCCTGCCCCGCAGCGCTGTGTGCCTGCCTTGTCTGAGGCAGCCCCAGCACAATGCTCGCCTTCACTCCCCGTCAGACTGGAGGTCTAGACGCTCTCCCTGCCTTTTGTTGTCAGGGTCACAGGTTAGGGAGCGTTCCCAGCTCCTTTTCCCTCTGCTGGTCAGGATTCCTTCCCAGAACCGAGTGCTCTGCTTAAGGCCTGCAGAGGGGACCCCTCCGGAGGGAGTCACCCCGCTACCCAAACACACTTAGACTGAAAATTATTGGTGGCAGCTCCCAAAAAGAAATGTGCTTTTGAAATGCAGTCGGGATCACCCCCACTCCAGTTCTTGCCGGCACAGATGCTCAGCTGACACCAGCTAAATAGAAACCTTTTAGCCCTTGCCAGTAAGTCTGGAGCAAACTGCCAAAAAGCATCGAGGACCAAGATACAAAACGAAGTGAGGCCTGAGCAAAGTACTTGCAAAGGAAGGATGGAACTGATGTGCTCTGTCTCTTGATTTTTAGCACATGAGATGCTTCAGTCTCGGGGTTTTGTTAAAATACAATGGTGGCATTTTAAAGGTTTTCAGCAGATACAAAGCAAGTAAGTCCCCTAGCAACAAAGGGAAGGTTTTTTTTGCTTAATGCAGACTTTTTTTAACATGTAGCATTTGGGAATTTTTTTCTCCCTCCTTAAATCAAGGATGAGTTTGGCTGAAGGAGACGTTTTTAGTGGCTTTTAGACATATTTACAGATGGGACTTGAACGCTTCATGTGCATCTGTTTGTTGCCCTTGCCCCTGCCCCAGCCCACCCTGGCAGGCTGAGCTCTCCTGCAGCATCAGCCTCCCCCTGGCCAGGAGGAGCCTCTGTGCTGCAGCCCCTTGCTTGGGGTGGGAGGCAAAGAAGGGGAACAGTTCAGTTAAAAGTTGGGGGCAACTTTTTTCTTCTTCCTGGCAAGAAGACATAACAAAAATAAATTGGCAGGTTCGTGCTTTTTATTATTGAATTAAAATCTATTAAATAATATCAGAGAGCCAAATTAGGAATCGCTATTAGGCACAGCTCTTGGTGAAGTGAAACACTTCTGGATCTGGCTCACTTCTGCATTTCGCGTGTGTGTGCATGTGTATCGTGTGAAGAATGAGTCTATGAAGCTCCAATAGAGGGTTTTAAATAGAAATAACGCTGGCAGCTCTTTCTCCCTGAATCCAAGGCTATTATGTGTCTGACTCTGGCCAACGTGAATTGCAGAGGAAGTTCCTGTGAACTCCATGGCTGATTTGACAGCTGCACAGCCGTGACGGGTGCGAGGCCCGGGCGCTGTTGAGCAGCAGCGATGACGTTTTTTGGTGTCTGGTGATTTACCTCTTTGCCGAGGGTGAGAGGGGGACTAAGGGAGCCTGTTTCCCACCCCAGTCCTGGCACCCGCAGTACTGGTGCAGGAATGGGCACATTGGGTGGTGGTGGCCCAACTTCTTCCCCAGAGCTTTATCCGTGATCCCAGATGTTCCCACTCATGGGTGAATGTCACCGGCTTGCACTGCCTGGGGGACATGGGGGGGACATGGACCATCCTGCTGGCAGTGGTGGAGACCCTGCAGCCCCCTGACCTGCCCCTCTTCTCCTATGGAAATCCTCGTGCAGCACTGGGAGCAGAGTGCACCTGTGTGCACCACGGCAGCGGGAACAATTTGGGGTTAATTCCTCTGTGAACCCGCAATGCACCAAATGATGCTGCTTGTATGGGGCGTGGGGGGAAGTAATGTTAAATTAAACTCTCCAGAAGGGAAGAAAAGCATCCAGCCCCATTCTTTACTGCTCATTTTAGTAATTTCTTCCAGATAACCTACACATCTGTGTCAGTGCAATTAAAGCAGAAATTCTGTCTAATGAACAGTTGTAGCCCTTGGGCTATTGCAGAATGAACAATGAAGTTGGAAACAATCTTATTAAAATAATAATTAAGAAACAAGAGTTGGGAGACAGAGGGAGGCGCAGACAATGTGGTGGGATGCTATAGGGTGAGGAGCAGAGAAGAAATGAGTTCATCCCCGTTTTGAACTTCCAGGGGTGACTCCCACCATGGGCTCCCCCCAGTAGAAGGGACTGGATGGTGCAGTTGGACTCGGGGCTGGGCACAGCCCCGTCCCCTTCCCTTGCCAGGGCCATGTGGTCATGCAATGGAACAACAAAACAGTCTCTAAAGCCAGTCTTGCACTTGGGTAGAAGTGTTGCCCGGGGGGTGCTGTCGGCCTGTGTGCTCTGGCTCGCTCCTCAGCCGTCCTGTTCAGCAGATCAGCTGTTTTGTCTATATATTTTAGAGTTTTTTGGTTCTTCAACAGCTGATAAAGCTCAGAGAGGGAGGAGAATGTTCCTTGGTTAGACAGGATTATATCTTGTTTTGCTTTTTGCAGAAAACTGTCCTTTCTCAGTAAAAAAAAAAAAACAACACTGTGCACACCCACGTAGTTTGCTTTAACCTTCCTTTCTCTCTTGCTTTTCTGAGGACAGGGACTAACCAGGCCGAACTGTGTCAGTAATGGGGACTGGCCAGTGATATAGTTTGTTCTTTTGTTTTTAAATGACACTGAAAAGAAATTTTTTGGTTTTATTTAACCCTTGGGGTTATGATAGTGTCTCTCCACGAGTTATCGTTTTATGCCAGTAAAACAGTTAAAACTTGGAGCTGGCTTTGTCAAACTTAATACACTCCTATTTAGAGATGTATGTGCTGCAGAAAGCTACTGACATCTCAGATTAATAAAATAAATAAATAAATAAAGCAAATGCCGTAAAAAAAGAAGCCAGACAAATCCCACTGGAATGATACATTGGAATGATTTTAGTGGGATTTATATCTATGAGCTATGGGGGTTTTGTGGTTTTTTTTCTTTTGAAATGGTTGTGAACCAGAGTGATTACTTATCATTTTCATTTTAACTCCATCTGACAAATCGTTTTAGATGGAGAAAGCAATACTGCATCTTTAAATGGCTACTCTGTCAGCGCATCTTGCAGGGCTTTAAATGCCCTTTGTTATCGCAGTCTAGACAGGACGCAGGCGGAATATTTGATATGTTATAAGGCAAAGATGTGACAAGGTTGAATTAATTTACCGGCTTATTTAAAACTGAATTTCTAAACATTTTTCCTTACGAACTTATCTTTTTATTTTTTTCTCCCTATCCTATATTTTTTTTTCGAAGTTAGTACAGTATGTTTCAACTGTTTAGACTGGGAGAGGAGACATTGGCTTACTGCAGCCTGCAGTACTTTAATTGCCCTTTTTATGACTGTCTAGACATCATGCAGATGCATGTTTGTGGTGAGAAGACATTTCCCCCTCTGGTTATACGATAGTCTGAAACCTTTACATTCCCTATCTCCTTACCCCCTGTGCCTCAAAATGCGCTTTACTCCCTCCATCCCTGAAAATCAGTTTTTCCCCTCTTGTTTTATTTTTTGAAGGGCACTTCGGCCCCCGTTTTCCTGCTGTTTCTGGCTTGATGGTTTGCAAATGTTGATGCTTTAGGGGGGATGAAGGTGTGAGGAGGGGGTTGCTCCCGGGTCACGCTGCGGCGGGCACAGCTGGGGGTGTCCCCGCGCCCCGGTATCCCGGTGTGGGTGCGGGTCCCCGGCCACGGGTGCTCCGCCGGTGTAAGAATGAGGTTTGAATGGGTGCGGGAGTTTTAGTTATGCAAATCGATGCATTAATTAACCCCGTTGCTATAGCTACTGCTTTATTGTTAAATTCAGTGAAAAGGGGACAGGCTGTGTCCATGGATAATCCTCCCCTCGGTGCTCTGCCCCCATCCCGCCCTCCCGAGCGCCCCGCTCCCGGCGCGGGGCAGCTGCCGCCCGCATCCCGCATCCCGCATCCTGCATCCCGCGGGCAGGTGCTGGGGGAGCGCCGGGCCGGGAGCGGCCGGGATGGGCCAGCCAGGGCTCCGCCGCCTCCTCCCGAGCCCATTGTGGGGGCTGACCCGGGGTCGGCTCCTCGCAGCCCCCCCCATGTGTCTGGGGCTGCTCCGGGACGGGACAGGGGAGCGGGACAATGGGGCGGCAGGAGGGACACAGATGGGCCGGGATGAGGGATTCTCGGGGATGGGGAAGAGAGCCCAGGATGGAGATGGGGACAGTCGGGGAGGGCGGGGGAGCCTGACATTGAGATGCTGGGGTAGGGCAAGGGAGCCCAGGATGGGGATGCTCGGGATAGGCAGGGGAGCCCAGCCCTGTTCTTGGTCCCACACCTTGCACGTTATGGGGCTTCTCTTTGTATGCACCCTAAAACCTGTGCATGCAACCCCCCCCAACGAAACAGACTTCCCAGCAGATCTGCTGTGGGAGTTAAAACCTTTCTCAGGCTGTTGCTGCAGCTGAGGTGGAAGTAAATTTATTACCTTTAATTTTGTCAGATTTGGGGCGGTTGTACTCACCTCCCCCATTCACTCTGGTGTGTGTGTGTGTGCATATATATATATATAAATATAATTTTTTTTTCACATCTCTGTGAGAGTGTGCACATGCATTCGCTCCCATCTGGTGGTGGAGACCAGTTCAGACCAGTTCAGGAGCTGAACTTGAATCCCGCGGTGACCAGACGCAGTGTGCGTGTCTGGGCATTTGCATGCATTTTGCATATGTTTTTTTTTTTCCCCTGCAATGCATAATTATGTCTGTAACTTAAGATTGTCCTTGTTCCATGGGAGTAACTTACCTTGCCAAAGGTCACTCCTTTGGTAAGCAAAAGCTGCAGAGTGATGCAGACGATAACGGCGCTTAGGAAGCGGCAGAGGAGGGAGCGTTTCCCGCTGCTCAGCCCTGGACCACTCCGAGGAAATCCGGTCGCAGCTCCAGCCCTGTCATGACCTGTGTGGCTTTGGCCAACTTGCTCAATCTGGGTTTCGACACCCGTCTGCGAGCCGGGGCAGCCCCTGTGGCACTGCTGCCCGAGGGTGCGTGTCCCAGAGCTCCCAGGGGAGCTGCAGCCGCGGGGCGGGGGCACAGCGGGGACCCAGCACTGCTCCCAAAGGTTGACGGGCTCCTCGCTCCAAGCGAGGTGATGGGGGGAGCCATTCACAGGAGAAATGCTGTAGGAGCAGAGACTCTCTGGCCACAGCTCTTGGTGCTTTGTGGCTTCTCTGCGCCTCCACCACGTCCCTGAGCTGGGTGTTGGCAGGAGTCGATGGGTGTCGTGTTTGTGGCACTGCTGATGTTCCTGTGTCCCTCTTGGAGGTGCCCCTCCTCGAGTGCTGGTCCCACAGGACTTGCTGAGCACTGTAACAGGGGTTGGGTGATGGCACTGAGGCAGCTGACCCACAGTGGGCTCCGACAGGGCTGTGGCTGAGCGTGTTGGGATTGACCGACAAATGGTTTTCCCAAAAATAAGTGGAAATGGAAACTTTCTAGGGGACAGCTGGGGTGGAGGGAAGTGGAAAGGGAGGGCATCGGGGAGGGGGACCTAGTAAAGCCCAGTACATACAGCGTTTGTTCAGCTGGGAGAGGCTGTGGTCCCTGCTGATGGCAGCTGTAAGCCCCCAGCTCCACTGGCTGTTACATTGTGAATGTCCCTCATGGAGCAGGAAAGCCTGTGCCACCTCACTGCTCTGCAGGCAAGGGGGATGCTTTGCTGCTCCCTGCCTTTCTGTGCAGTGCACCGGGTCCTCGTGACCTCCAGAATTACAGCTGCCTTGCTTTGGTGGCCCTGGTGACAAGTGACTCCCATGTTCCTTGGTGTCTCTGCAGCAGCAGCAGCAGGAGGGAGCGAGCTCCAGCACCGTGTGCTGCGGTGCAGGTGGCTGTGGCTGACTGAGGCTGCAGGTGCCCTGTCAGTGCGAGGCAGCTCCTTTGCAGTGGGAGACAGCACTGAAAGGAAGCTGGAATCGGAAACCCCATCCCTAATTGCCGTTAGCTTTCTGGAGAGGTGGCAAAGCCCTCCCTGGATGGAGCACTTGCTCTCCTTGGAGCGTCCGCGTCTGGCAATTTGTCTGTCGAAACAGATGTGGGCAGCGACAAACATCTATTTCTATAACTAGAAACAAATTTGGTAATTGCCTCTTTCAATAGGACTTGCTCAAGCAGGAAATGAAATTCCTAAATGGCAGTTAGCAAAAGTATTTATAGCTAAGTTCATAAATGAGATGTGCTTTCCTTTGTCATGAGTTTCTGCTGGGTGGAAGGAAAAAAAACCCCTACAGTAGCAAGCCACATATTGATCAGGAGTGTTTCCAGGGTATATGAAAATACTTATTTATTAATGTGTTTATTTTTACTGGCTGTTAGAAATACCCCTGACAAACAAAACCTGTCTGGTCTTTTAGGGTCGGCTGGTAGGGTTTGATCCGGATATTGGGTTTTTTCACTCATTATTTGGTAGATTTTTTTTTTTTTCCTACTGGTTCAGGCTGTTTATGATTGCAAATGGTAAACTCTTGTTTCTACATCCCTCTCTGGGTGCTTGTGTTCAAGGGGGGAGGGTGATGCTCTGAGCAGGAGATACTCTGGATATTCTCAGCTTGGTGGGGGCCATGAGCCCTGCTCCACATTTTCTAGTGAGCAAGCAAATTTACCTGTCTTTTAAGTGCAAAATCAAAATGACTTTATTCTTTTAATCCAGTTTAGCTCTTCTCACCCTTGGGAGTAACTTCAAAAGCAATGTACTCCTTCCAGCCATCTCGGTAGGCTGGGATCAGGCTCACTGTGTGTGAAATACCTTGTCTCAAAACCTTGGAAAAGGGGAGGGTGAGAGAAATAGGCACAAAAAGGGAGAGAAAAGGTTGAAGTATGCACGATTTTAGAGTCTGGGTGTCCTGAAGAACCTTGTTAGTTCTCACTGCTCTGAGGGAGCTGTTTCATGTCTTCAGGAGTTTCTCTAAACAAGTCTCCATTTGACAGGTCTCTGCTCGGAGCCGGGAAGTGTCCCAGCTGACAGAGCTGCTGACCCAGCTCCCACGTTTGCCGTTTCCATGTAAAAGCTGAGTTCCACCATGCTGATCCTGCCTTTTTGGCCCTTGAATGCACGTCCTGGCCCCTGCCCTGCCACTAAGCCGTGCAAGCTCGGGAAGGTCACCTTTTGAAAACAGGCCCAGTGGTGTTATCAGGACTGTTGCTGTGTTTTAAGAACTAAAAAATCTTGTGAAGCCCAACCAGTGTGATACTTCTGTGGCTATTAAGCATGAAATGGGGCCATTTCCTTTAAAACAAACAAAATTGGGGGTGGGGGTGCAGGATGAGGCCATCATTTGTCACTGACTCAGAGGATGTGATGCTTGATTACCCAAGGTGACAGATGAAGAAAAAGAACTATATCAAACACAGTTATAGCCCAAGGATTGGCACTTTAAACAGGACTTCTTGGGGCCCCATCAACTGTTTGCCAGTGGTATTTTTTCTAAACTGGCTCCTTTTCTGAGTTCCACTTGCTCCCTGCCCTCCTTCCCCCCTCAGCCTGCCATCACTGGCTCTCACTGTGTCATTTCTGCTCGTTACCTCAGAACTGGCCATGGTGAATCTGTAAATGCAGTTTAGCTGTTAACTGTACTGATGGTGCATGGAGCAGGCCCAAATCCAACTGTCCCAGCTGTCCTGCCTGTTGTCACGGGACTGATCCTGTTCTCTTTGATGCCTCAGTGCTGCTGCAGCTTCAGGGTGCTGCTGGTTGGAGCCAACATCAATATCGAGATCATATTCTGTATCTAACTCCAGTACTTCCCGTGCTGCCTTGTAAACAAACACAATTGCTGACAATCTGATGGGCCCTTCGTATCTGGTTTTATGGAGGTATTAGAAGATAAATGCAGCAGATGCTAATACAAAAATAGTGCAGTAATGACTTCGCCTGGTCTGATTGTTTCTAAGATGACCTAACAGACGAGTGGGGAGGGTGAGTAATCTGCCATCTGAAGTTCTTTGTTCTTTCATTTCGTCTTCCCTGTCCACAGCCTCTGAGAGGGAGAACACTGGTCTCTTTAACAAGTGGAGTTCAGCATCTGGTGGATGAAATGGACTCTAAACCAGGAGCAGCATTCGGTGCTGCACCCTCTCTGTCAGCCTTTGGATTCCAGCTGTTGCCTGGAGCTGTTTTGGTTCTTGCTTAAATTTAGAGCAGTTCAAATGTAATATTTAGCATAATGGGCACGTCCCTTTTCCAAGCAGGGCTGGGAAGGATGTGCCAGGGCAGAGCTGTTTGCACTGGGCAGTGTGGCTGCTGTGCCAGGATATTTTCCCCCATGCTGTATGAGCGGGGGAGGGCGAGGGGTCCCACGCTGACCTGCTGCCACTCCAGTGGGATGCTGCAGAGTCTGAGTCCCTGCAGCCACTCACTGAGGAGCTGGAAGTTTATTCCCTACTGAAACCATAGCTCAGAATGGTGACTAGATTCAGATGGCTCTTTTCAAATTCACATTCTTTAGCTTTGCGTAGAAAAATTGAAATCCACTCTTTGGCTACTCTGCTCAACCCACATCCTTTCACAGAGGCTCTGATGAGCATCTGGCGTAACAACTGCACCTCTGCTGGACTCAGTTCTGCTGAGTTTAACCTTCAGGCCCTTCCAGGGAACCACATGCTGCTCCAAAGTGTGCCCAGAATTTGCTGTAACATCTATCCCCTGCTCTTCACAAGTATGCTTGCAGCTGGCAGGCAAAAATGCAAGCTCTTGGGGCAGGCAGGGCTCTAAACTGAGCACAAGGACTGGACAGACCTCAGGCCAGCTCTGTGGAGCTCACATTGGTCCAGGCCTGCTGCAGATTGGTTCAGTAACATCAGCACTGGCCTTTCTAGTTCTCTGCTTTCAGAAGTCAGCGTGTCCGTGTGCGTAAGGCAAGGTGGTATCCTCAGCTTTCGTTCTCCGGGAGTGATTAGGACTTGTTTTGCGCCCTAATTATTGGGGCGTGCAAGGTAGCAGTAGGCTCCCAGCTGTTCATGGCAAGGGCTGTCCTTGTGTGTCTCCTTGTTTTTGAGGGTGCCTCTGGGCACCACTGGAGCTGTGGTGCTCTGAAATGTCAGTGAAGACTGGGGAGGGGAGCGAGTCGGGCTGTCAAGTAGCTGACAGAATGGATAAGAGTGTCTCCTGCTCCTCCTCCTCTGCAGCCTGCTGGTGCCCAAGCCCCTGCCCTTGCTGCTGCCTTCAGCCGGAGATGTGGGTGCTGAGAACGGCTGAAAGTCAGACCCATCACTTCTAGTTTAGGGCAGTGTCTCTGCCTACCCACTGGCAATGAGTTTCGTGCGAAGGCGGCAGCCCAGGTCTGTTGGAGAAAATGCTGGGTCATGTCCTTCATCTGCCTGTCAAAGCCCCCTGGTGGGTAGGGGAGCAGGCAGGGACCTCTGGACCAGCAGCTGAGAAGGATGTTTGCTGAAGGGTGCTAATGAAGCAGCCCAGGTTTTGGGTGCTGATAGACACCGATGCTGGGAGAAGGGGGCTTCGGTCTGCCCCTATTCAAGACTTGTTTTTCTCTTTGAGGAACTGCACAAGCTGCAAAGCTGAGAAGCCTTTAAGTTTACTGATCTGAAACTGTTCTTGGCTGAAATCCTTGAGCATCCCTGCTGGGTGTCCCACAAACATTGTAAGTGCAGGATTTGGGGAGTCATGGGCAGGGAGGAAGGATGCATGGATGCTCTTCAGCTCCGAGCTTCAAATTAATGCAGGTACCAGTCTGATGTGGATTGATTTCTCCCCACCACCCTCATATCTCTCTTGTGTGCCTTCATCTGCACATGCCCAGTCAAAAACCAGCTGTATCCTTATTTACGTTTTCTGTGTGCTTTTTTTGACGTAACCAAAGCGCTGCCGTCAAGGGCTACAAGAGGAACTTCTTCTAACAGAAGATGCCCAAGGGTGGGGGTGGATGAAAAGATGAGAAAATTGTGAGGAGAGGGAAGTGCAGTCAGGACTGTGCACATCTCTCCTGTGTCTTGCTCTGAGTCACGCAGCCAGGGCAGCTCTGTGGATATCAGAGGTGTTAATGGAAAACCAGGGATGAAAGTGCTCACTGCAGGTTTGTGAACACTTTTCATTAATTCATCCAGATAATTTTGCCATGTCTGGGAAGATTCCGTGTGTGTGTAGAGACTTCCTTTTCTGGAGTGTGATGGGGGTGCATGGAGGACAGTGTTGCAGTCAGTTGAACTTACTCTGTATCCCCGAGGGTTACGGAAGAAGGCGGGACATGCAGTGTGACATTACAGTGTCCCCATATTTAGCCACAGGCAGCAATTCATTTACAGATTTCAGGAGCTTCAGGACTGGCCATGACTTAACTGTCTGCAGTCCCTGGGGGCTGTGCCAGGGGCTGGTGCTGCTCACCAGGTGCTGCTGCTGGATGGTCCCCACTGAGATGCCCCACTCCATGTCACAGCAGGCTCTCGGCTGCAATCTGTTGACTCACAGTGCTGAGTCACCCGGTGAACCAGGCTCTGTAAATAACCACGGGCACCAAGGACCAGAAAGTGCTCCTTCACAGTTGGAGCAAGGGCTCTGGGGGCAGACAGAGAGATGCTTTACTTTCTCTAAGCCTCCCTGAGCTCTATGCATGGTGCTGACGGGTATCCTGCTGCCATCCCACAGGGCAGGTTGCTGGCAGAGGAATCCGGTGCCCTGTGCTATGGGTTCCCTGGTCACACCTATAGGTTTGTACCCAGTAATGGTATCCTGTCACCAGTGATCTCTTTGGCTCTGTGCCTGCACTGAGGGCTGAGCTACTTCTGCAGTCCCAGGAGGGACCAACTTCCTCAGTGAGGCTGAGTCAGAGCTGGTCTTGTTCCTGAACTGAGTGACCCAGGGAAGGACTTTGTCCCTCTGCAGTGGCTGAGCTGGAAGCCTGGGTTTAGCACTTGGCAGCTGACCTCAGTGTCCAGGGTCAGGGTGAGCACTCCTCTCCCTCACCATGCCAGGCTTTGCTCCAGCTGCTTGCCCTCTTTGACTTCCCAGGAACCTGAATTACGTCTTTCCCCACCGTGTGTCCGTGCACTGACTCCATCCATTGGCTATGGCCTCGTCATCTGGGGAGGGAGAGAGGCTGTGATGTGCCACCACTGTGGGCAAAGCCTTGCTCTGAAACCCTGGCTGGGGTGGGCAGAAGGGCTGCAGGGCAGGACGGGGCCGGGGAGCTCGTGGGACCTGACGTGAGAAGTCATCCATAGCCCGTGTCTTCTGGAGACTAAAGTGGTGCTGCCCAGGTTTGTACCAGACTTGATTGCATCTCTTTGTCCTTCAGCAGGAAAGTCAGAAAAGCCTCAGCCTGTTTGTGCCTGTTTCCTGGAGGCTTGTCAGACAGCAGCAGGAGGGATCTCTGTACAACACTGCCCCACTGAGCTGTGGTGTAAAAGTTGTTGGAAATGTGTTGGAGAAAGTGAAGATCAGAGGTGGAGGGAGGCTCAGTACATTCAGTTCCTTACATTAGGCACTTACAGGATGCTTCTCTGGGTATATAAGTGACATTTAATTAAAAATAATCCTTACGTACAGTGGCAGTGATGGCACACAGTGATTCAGGGAGAAATGCTGTTTCCACAGTTCTCTGAAACTTCCAAAATGGCAAAATCCACGTTGTTCTCAGTCCCTTTTTAGTCTCCCTGACTCTTACTCACTTCCTTTTGAATTTTTCTGCTGCTCAGAATCGTATCAGTTTCTAGATGAGGGGAAAGCTTTCATTTCAAACCCACTCTCTCCCTTTGCTGTGACCTGTGCTATTGCAGGTGCTGGGGCACTGTTGGAAGTCGCCCTGTGGTGGAAGATCTGTGCCCAGTGCTCCCAAGGCCTGGTGAAGGCTTTGCCAAATGCCGTTACCAGCTCTCCTCTCTGTCAGGCACACAGAGCAAGCCCAAAACACAGGTTTAGATGTATTTTCCCAAAGAATGCCGAGGAAAGAAGTGGTAGTGGGGCTCTGCTGCTGAGGGACTGTCTTGGGAATGTCCAGAAGGTGAGGTGCATATTCCATCCGTAAAATTAATTGCTGGCTTATTGAACAGCGAGGCTTGTTTGGGAGGTATCTCACCCTCCTGGATTGCCTCACGTGGGCTGATGTCCACCAGAAGATGAAATCAGCAGCAGGAGTTTTTTCTCCACACCCTTAAGAGCGTGTTTTGGATAGTCTGTGTGAGCTTGTGATCAGACTTACACTTGAACTGTCCTGGCAATGTTTCAAGTCACAACTAAGGGATTTTTAATGGCAAAAATACCCAGAGGAAGTGAAAGGAGAAGCAAAGTATTCTGCAGGAGATTCTCTGCTGGCTTTAATTTTGTCTCAGCAGAACAGACCTGGGTTTTAGCATGGTGCACCACAGCATTTATGATGAGTGGAATTGGTTTTTTTTTAAAGTGGTTTTTTTTCCTTAGGAGTTGTGGCTAGTGCAATTACACTTGCTCAGTTTAGCTGTTATCTCCTGAGTAACTTCACTTCTCATCATTCCAGTATATACAGAAATTGTAATTTGATCTTATGGATAGCTGCTTTGGCCTGCAGGTGTGTATTATACCTGGCTGACTACAAAGGTGATCTTGACCGAGGCCCTGTCTGAAAGCTGTTCTGTCCACCTGTAAGTAATAGCTGCAGAATGAGTGCAGCAAAAGACGGGTTTGGGGTGGTGTTTTTTTTCTCCTTTATACTTGCCAGTGGTTTAGAGCGTTTGTCTTCCTCAGAGATAGCCTATGTGGAAGGAAGAGTGTTAATAAAGTTTATAGTAAGCATTTTATGAACTGTAGTGTAGCTGTAAAAGGTAAGGCAATGCATTTAAAGTGTGTCCCAGCCTCACCTCCCCTGCGGCCCTAGTGAGCCGTGAGGCTCGGCGCTGCCAGAGTCACCGTTGACTCAAATCACCCTCCTTGTAAAAACATTAATGAATTTTCAACCTCTGGGTGCCAAGTATTTTGTTTATGGGCACTCGAGGAAGCTCAGAGACGCACCTTCCTGCAGCTGCTTCTGTCAAGCGGTGAGTGTGGTCCTCAGTGGGATGAGTGGGGTCGTGCCAGTGAGGCACCCCCACATCGGCTCTGCTTGCCTAAATTCCAAGCACTTCAGGGCATTATGGTCTTGGTGGCCAGGAGGTGGGCAGCAAGGACGTGAGCTGCCTCCTAGACACACCTCTGAGCAGGAGAGCGGGCTTTGGGGAGCGGAGGAGCCTCCGATCGCTCATTAACGTATCCCTATAATGTTCTGTGAAACCCTCGCTCAGGGCCAGGCGGGGTTGGAAGTGGCAAGCGAGCAGTGAACGTGAAGAATGGGACGTGACAAGAGATTTCACTTGATCACGAACACCCGGCCTCGGGACGGGGAGAATCTGGGGGCAAAACTGCTTAGTTGCAAAACGGTTGCACGCACAGTGACCGGCTCCCGGAGCTGCTGCGTCTAGACAGAAAATACGGAAAAGCAGGTTGTGTCACTTAAATGTGATGTCTGAACCTGTTAGTTTGAAACGTATTCTGGAATAAAAATTATGCAAAATTAAATTAGTGTGACCTTGCTTTGCATTTGGAGGCGGAATATGCCCATCTTGTAAAGCCTAGTGCATTTATAACACTTCCCCTGGGGAAAATTACAGAGAGAAATGGAAGGAGGTCTCTTCTAATTGAAAAGTGACAATGATTAGGAAGCCAAATACAAAATGTGTTGAGTATTTTTTTTCTTGTTTTGTTGTGTGTTTTTAAGAATACCAGTAGAATTATAAATTATGTGCTTTGCAGTTTGGCTTGGTTTTCATTCCCCAAAGGCTTTTTATTAGCATAGCAGCTGAATTGCACTTGTATAATAATATATTAACTCAAACTTTGGGGTTTTAATGATCTTTCTTCATTAGTTTGACTGAGCTGCTTGGATAAAATCTTACTGAGTATATCCAGCTTTTCAGTGTGTTGGGTTTGTTTTTCCCTTCTGCAAATGAAGCCCATGAAGACAAGTTAAAACAGAGGGAGAGTTGGCAGAAACTTTGGTGCCTCGAGTGGGAATGAGTCTCTTGAAACTTGAAAAGCACAAATTGAGTGTGTGGGCCTTTTTTTTGGTTTGGTTTGACTTTTATTTTTTCCAAAGGCCAGATTGGGCAACATGAGTGTTCTTGGGATTAAAGCTCATCTCTGCATATGGGATGGGTTTGCTCCTGGGCATGGCGAGGCTGTGCTGCTCCTCACAGCCTGGGCTTGGGATAGAGATGGGGCATGAGGAACATCCCTGCTGGAAAGCAGAGTCCCCTTTGTTCTGGTACTCATCCTGTGCCTTCCTGTTGCACCTGTTGGCAAGTGTTTTGTAATACTCCAGTTACAGGAGTCCCAGAGCACTGAAGGCTGAGTGGGGATGGATGAGACGCAGGCGTGTTGTCCTAAACCCTGATGGAATTTCCACCCTTCCTTCTTCAGGCTCTGCTGGTTCTATGTCTGTATGCGTGTGTGGGGAGCCTGGTTTAGGTCATTTGTAAGTGACACATCTTATGTGTGTTCCCTCCTAGGAAGGAATTAGGGCAGCACTTCCTGATGGCCAAAACATCACCTGGGTCACCAAAGTACCAGGACCAATTTAGCAAGGTTTGGTTCATTTAAGGGACCTCTCATCCTAGGAAAGGAACTTTCCTTTACAACTGGTTTGGTCTTGGGTTTTTTTTCAGAAATACATTTTTTAACAGAAAAGGAAGTTTTCCATCACTGGCTCCATTTATATTTTTTCTTGTGTTTTCTTACCGTGGCCAAAGCACACGGTGCATTTGAGGCTGAAGTGACTCATCATCCTAAAAACTTCTGGGTTTTGGGGTTTTTTTGGGGTTTTTTGGTTTTTTTTTTTTTTGGTTTTGTTTTGTTTTTTCAGTTTTTTCTTTTCCATAATGAATTCTGACAAAAAATGGGCTCTGCACCCAGGCTGTGTGGCTGCTCTGCAGCATGTGTTGTGTTTAGAAGCAATGAGCTCCTGTTTGAGCGAGGTCCTCCAGCATAAGGCACCAGTGGCAGCTCTTGGGTGCAGTCGCCTGTCGTTCCCAAGGGTGAGCTGTGCTGCTTTGGGGCTGGATCAAATTATTGAGAATGTGGGGGGTTTTTATCCATGCTGTTCCTCTCACAGTGGCATGGTATACCTTGCTGGGGTTGCTGTGAAAGACCCAGAGCTTATCCTTTAAGATGCCTACAGCTGAAAGGCATTTTTAAGGCAAAACTCCTTTGCAACATTTGGCTTTTAATCCCTCTCTTCCCACCCCATGTGTATCCTTCTGGTGTAGAGGAGCTGCGTTTTAGGGGTGCTCCAAGTCCCTCATACATCTAAATTGAGGTGCCAGATAAGGCTCCTGCTTTCAAGGCATAATTCTACTTTCTGCAGGCGGTGGGCAGTGGCAGAAATAGCTGCTGTTTAGCAGAAAGAGCTCCAAGGTAACTGGCAGCACTCACCACCTGGACTGTTTTCTTGACATTTATTTGCTTTTACTGGCACTCAAATGCCACCTGTCAGGAGAAAACTTTCCATAAAAAAAAAAAAACAACTTTGCCTGACTCAGCAGAAGCCACCCCAGCTGGTGTGAGTGGTGTGATGCTGCCCTTGGAGGTCTGCTGGGCCTTGCCATGGATATACTAATATATATGTGTGTGTCTGTATAGATTAAATACAGATGGCAGCATCCATGATAGCTTGGGGCACAGCTTTCCTAAACTGGATTTTATAGCTGTCCCTACTGAGAAGCAAACAAAGTGTAAATCCCCAGAACTATTAAATGTTGTTGGTCTGGCCCCTCCTTTATGTTGGACAGTGGAGTTGCTGCTGCCCAGCCCTGGGCACTGTTGGCACGAGGGGGTTTTGGAGGAGTGGCTGAGTGGTTTAGGGATGGCAGGTATACCCTGGCTGCCAAATGCATGGAAATAACGACCTGGGGAGTGCTGTGTTTGCCTCTAGTACTCAATTTTCCTAAGCCTCGGAGAGGTGTGAGGAATTATTTCCTTAGGAAATTTTAGGAGTGGCTTCTTACTGCCTCCTGCCAAGTGTCTGCAGAGTTAACCGGACAGTCTGTTGTTTGCTTGTTCTTGTTTGTTTGGAGAGTTTCTGGCAGCTTTCCTTTATGCCAGTTCAAGCCACTCAAGCTGCCACTGTCAGGATGTCTGGAGCTCCGGGATGTGGCCCCCATGGGCAGACACGTTGCACCCATCTGGCGTCTCACCGAAAAGCAGGAGGTCTCCCCGCCTGCTTCCTGTGGCGGATGGGCAGCGTTGGAGAAAGGGGGGCTGCAGTCCCTGCTGTGCTATGCCATCCCCTGGGCTCCCACTGTGATGCCCCTGACGGAGGGGACATGTGCCTGGTGCAGGGATGTGCTGAGGAGGACTCCAGTCCGGTCCTCCCTGGAGGAAGGAGTGGTGGTGATGGGAAGAGAACTGCAGAAATTTAGCTTGCATTCAGCTAAATGGTTTTATTAGGAGGAATTATGCCAGTTCATGGCTGTGTGGCTCTGAGTGAGGCACTGGGATGCTCCTGGTTTTGTACCTGGCAGTGGGGATGCCCAGGACACTGCAGCCAGGAGGGTTTGGGAAGTCTGGTGTGTGTTGTAGCCTAGAAACACTGCTTTGTAGATCTTAGAGATACCTCCTGGAGATCCTTCTGTGACAGGGAAAAAGTGAATTAATGAGGTTTTTATTAAGTAAGTAGCTGTGCTCAAAGCACACAGAGCCCACGTAGGCATGTGTGAGAGCTTTGAGGGGAAGGATGAGCAGAGTCATCGTGTCTCGGCCGCATGAGCTGTTCTTGTGCTCAGTGACATGTTGCTTTTCCCGATGGCTCAAAGTCTGTCTGTCTGTCTGTCTCTCTTGCAGCGGAGTTGGAGTTTGTACAGATAATCATAATCGTGGTGGTGATGATGGTGATGGTGGTGGTGATCACGTGTCTGCTGAACCACTACAAACTCTCTGCGCGATCCTTCATCAGCCGGCACAGCCAGGGCAGGCGGCGAGACGAGAACCTCTCATCAGTAAGTCACACCCTGCTCTTCCAACCACCCGTGTCAGATCATGTTTGGCCTTGGCATCATCTGTCTCTCAGTTACTGGGGGTGGGGGAGCCTTTCAGGGGTGCCTCTGGCTCTTTAGGGTTCCGTATGTGCCAAGTTATGAACAGCCATAGCATCTGCTTTTGCCCTGAGCTTTGCAATTCGGATTTTACATCAGTAAAAAAAAAACTGCGCCAGGCTGTTCTTGGCATGTCCTGTTCCTGAAACCACCATGTACCCTCAGCTGGTTGGGGTTCATATGCCTTTTTTTTAGCAGCCCCAAGGTATTGAGTTCTTTGACTCCAGTTAGTCTCAAATGGCTATATAAAAATTTATTGCCTACCTTGCAGAGAATAGGAAATCCTGACAGACTTGCTCCAGTTTTCACCACTGCTGGTGGTGAAAAGGGCCAGAAAACACTTGTCAGGCAGACAAGCAGAAATCTCTCCAAGGGGGTGCACGAGAGGTTCTCTGTAACCCAGGCTTCCTGCCTTATAAAAGCCTGAGGAGAAACATGTTAATTGTACCTCTGACAGGGATTAGAGGGGAAACCTCTCCAGCCTCGAGGCAGATATTGGTTCATGCAGTTTTCTCAAATGCAGTGGCTCAGAGAGACTTAGAAGGATGTACGGAGAAAAGACATCACATTTTCTTGCAGGGCAGTGTTTAATTCACAGCTGCCTCCCTGGCTCTGTCTTCAGCGCAGGGATATCTTGTACTGATACTTTTTTTATTTTTTAACCTTCACCCTGAGGGATCTTAGAGCTCTTTAAACAGTAGTGCTCCCTGAAGGTCACTGCTCCACATCCCCTCCTTTGCAGGGTCCCAGGGTAGGGTGGTCTGCATGGGGCAGTGCTCTCTTGAATCAAATCCGTACTCGCTGCAGAAAAACGATCAAATACTGGCATTGCTTGCTTTTTTGTTTTCTTCTGGTTTTCCACTACTTTTTTTTTTTTTTCCTGAGGGAGATACCTAACATCTTTCCCTGAACCAGCCTTCAGTGCAGTGCAGTTGAAGGCTGCCCAGGGCTGTCCCTCATAGCTGCTGGTTTTGTCACACACCACATGCAGCAGACGAAGGTCCCTTATCAGTTGCTTTGTGCCAACTGAGGAAGATTCCCCTTGGGAAGGAGAGCTGTGCAAACCCCAAGCTCAGTTAACCCACCCTTCATCCCGTGGGCTGTGGAGCACATCTGCAGAGCGCACGGCCGTGAGCCCAGCTCGGGGTTGTCTGTCCTGCTGGAGCGGGATCAAAGTGCAGGGAATGCTTGATCCCACCTGATCCCGCATTAAACCAGCTGGTGGGAGATCACTCAGACACTTCCCTGCTTTAGGCATCAGAGCTGAACTCCCTGCAGGCATCCTGGCTTCTCTGGGGGTCACAGAAATCTTATGTTCCTCTTATCATCCTGTGCACATCCAGCAGTAGCAAAGTGTGGGCACCCGAGCACATGAGTTATTAAAAATAGCAAAAACATCGTTTTCCCGTTTTCAGACTTTTTTTAGTGTTTTATCGTGCCCAGAATGTTTTACCTGAACAATGCCAAATGTTTCATTTTACGTTTTCAAAGCAAAATTCACATCAAACCTTCTTTATTTTAATGTACTAATTTCTGTTTTCTTAAGTGGCCTGTTTTTATTTTCTTTAAAAAGTTGAAAGAAGGCTAACGTGGATAGGGAAGAGAAAATCACATGGAGATTGACCATAAATTTCAGGGTGAATGAAAAATGGACTGTTTTAAAAAATAATTCTTTTTCTCCTTTTATTCTTTTTTTTTCTTTCTAATTTTTTAAATTTTACCAGGCTGACATTTTCAGCCATTTTTTGGGCCCAGCTCCGTTATTTACTCAGCTTTCAGACATATCAGCCGCTTAATGGCTTTTTGGCAGAGTTTTACCTCTGTGCCTCTGCTTGACTCCAGTGAGGACATGGAGTCTTCAAAACCTTTTCTGGATGTAAGGAGACAAATAGGAATGTGGAATTTTAGTGTTTTTTCCCCCTCTTTAGAACTGTTCCCCATCTCCCTGCCCTGTCCATGCTGGGTGTGCAGAGTTGTTGGAGTGGCAGTAGAGGTTCCCTGTGGTCCAGGCACCTTCCTGATGGGATGGAGAAGCCCCTCATGTGCTAATGACTGGGAATCTCATTACAGTGGGATCCAGCATAATGAAGATCTTACAGGCAACACCTTTCAGGCTCAGCGCAATGTGTCTTTTAGCAGAAAACAGCTCCAGTCTGAAGGAGGGCTGGGTGTTGGCAGGCAGAGGCCACTCAGGGCTGGATACTGGTTTATGTAATCCATTAAACTTGCGCTGAACTGGTGTTGGGCTTTTTAAATCCCAAACTTCATTTCGGTGCTGTGACCGCAGACGGGCACTGGAGCTGCATTCACGCTTCTCATCTTCTGAAATATTAAAGCAGTTCATCCCCTGGTCAGGAGGATGCTCGGTCTCCAGGAGTTGTCCTTTTTTGTTGCTATAGCTCAAAAATTACAGCTGAAGGAGAAAATAATTTCCCTAAAGGGTTTTTGTTTTTTTTTTAATGCAGTTCTCGCTGGCAAGCAGTTCTTGTATTACCTCATGTGTTTCTCCATCGCTGTTCTCGCTGTACTCAAACTCTGTCTCCTTATGACAAGTAACTTTATTTTTCCAGAACTAAGAATATTTAAGAAATGCTACTGAAAACTTGGGGGTTTTTTTTGCAGTAAGAATGACACTGTCCCTGCACCTTTGGAACAGTGGTGTCCCACTCCCCCAGGAAAAAGTGGTTTAAGTGCAGTTTCCAAGCATACCTTTGTCCCCTAAAATGGAAAATATGAGTCCCTCTGAAGGCTCAGGAGCTTAATTTGCACCATGCAGCTTTACAGAGAAAATTCTCTGACATTACTAAAACAAGTAGTTCTATAAAAGTGGAAGATTGATTTCTCTAAAAAGAAATTAAAAAGTAATTTTGGGTTCTGCAGCAAGTCCTGGAACACTTGCGGAGGCTTTTGCAGCTCCATTGCTTACCAGACAGCAGAATCTCAGCTTTCATTTCAGAAAACCATGGCTTTCTAGACTGTTCATTGTTGAGATGGATTCAAGTCCTAAATACTCTGAAAATCAGAGGTGAGTCAGGAGAGCCCCGAGGACGAGGGTTCCAGTGGTGACCCTCCCGCTGAGGCAGCACAGTTGTGCCTGGTTTGGTGAGGTTGTGGAGCCATCCCAGGGACAAAGCGTAGGCTAAAAGCATGTATGTGTTCTGTCTCTGAGGCTTTCCCCTCCTCTGACTACTGATTTCCAGCAATTTTAATCCTGTATGGAGTTTTTAGGAGAGCTGAGCCATTCCCCAGATGGGCTCGTGGTAGTGGGTCGGTGGTGGCCAGTGGCAAGTGAGCGTGTCTGGGTCAGGCTCTGTAGTCCCGGGAGAGGTGGTTAATAACAGCTGCAGAGATCCAGCTCTTATAGAAAACAGACCTCCTGTCTGCTCCTTATATCTCTGAGGATCCCATTTTAGTGCTGTTTGTACCGGTTTGCTGCTCTTGCATCCATGTGTTGCCCAGAGCATCGTTCCTGGACCTCATCTGTACAAACAGATGAGTTGGTGTGTGAGCCAGAGCTTTTCTTCCAAACACCTGGATGGGATATTGGTGCACACTGTGGGTACTTAGGGGTAGGGGATGTTGTGTCGGTGCCCTCCCAATTGTCTGCCACGGTGGGATGTCCCAGCCGAGCACGGCAATGCTCCCCACACTGGGATACAGCCACCCTCGTGGGCACTGGCTGACATCACTCCCAGGAAAGGGGGAAGCAGATGGGATATTGCCATGGCACTGCCCACTGCCAAGTTAAATATAAAACATCTAGCAGAAGGCAGCGGGGTACTCACTGCTCAGGAAGTCTGCCACGGGGGCATGGCAAAGTAAACACAATTTTCGGAGTGCTTCCCGCTCCTGCCCACTGCTCTGGCGTCCTTCGGGATGAGGTGAAGGGCTGGCACTGCATGTGGCGGCACTGGCAATCCTCCCTGTGCCCTTTGGTGTCAGTGCCATGGCTGAGCAGGGAGTCAGGGGCAAGGATTTAGTCTGTGGCAGATGCAGTTCCTCTTGGATCTTTTAGCTGCTGGGGGAATTTGACTGGAGCCTATCCCTGCAGGCAAGAAATCCATGTAAAATGGACCAGACTAAACAGTCGATGCCTGTGTAAACAGTTGCGTGTTGGAATCTCAAGGTCTGTAGGAAAGCCGGGGAAGGGCTGTCACTCAGCCAGCACATTCCTCAGCTGTGGCCAGGGAAGGTGCCGGTATTGGGTATTGTGGCACTTAGCCTCTGCTCCAAGGAGGTGCTCCTAAAAAATACCAAGAAGGGGGAAGAATCCAGGCCATCTCATTTCCATATAAATCACTGTTTTCCTTGCACTGGCACCAGGACTGCCTTGAGGTTTATGTGCAGAGCTGAGCTTGAAAAACAGGAACCTGATGGATTCTGTCCATATCTGATACCATGTGCGATACCACAGGAGAAAATATATTCCAAAGCTGGGGAAAATAAGAAAAAGGGAGGGCAGGGGGATATAATGGGTGGTTTCTCTGCAGATTTTAGCTCAGTGCTGGTGCTGTGTTTTGGGCAGCCAGTGCATGTTGCAGTGGGGTGTTGGGGCTCCTGTCACAGCACTGGGGTCTAGCACTGCCCACTGGGACACCCTGGCTCTGTCAGGAGGGGGATTGGAGATGCTGCCACAGCTGCAAGGGAATGCAGCAACGTGTTCCCTTGTGTGTTGCATTCTGGGATGAGGCCAGATGTGCTTCACAGCTGGATGAGGTCCAGGAAGGATCAGACAGGCAAAATCCCTTCTGACTTTATCAGGGAAGGTGCCCGTGGTGTTGCGGTACCACCACAGCTTTTCACGGGGTGTTGGGGGGCACGGGGCTGCCTGGACCCCCCACCATTAGAGAAATACATGTTCTCTTAGCAGGAAGGTGTGTGGTTTCCTCACCTGGAGGGTCCTGCTGCACAGGCTTTGAGTGGGACACACTTAAAGGGATAAAGGGGGTTTCTTTTTCCCTTGGCATTTTTTTTCCACTGGTGGTAAATACTTCTGCCTGTGCCTGACTTGCTAGTGCCAGAACTGGAGATTCACCTGCAAGGAACTGAGAAGTGCCAGCTATTCCAGGTTATAATTACAAGCCTTCTGGCTGTTTTCCTCCAGCCCTGCGTGCCAGAGGGATGTTGCTATATGTGAATATTAGCAATATTTAAATATTTCAGTCCCTAAGGCAAAAGTGTCTGGGGTGAGTTGTGTATGCTCAGAGTACACCAGCAGATGGGAAGAACCTTTGTTTGTTTGTTTTGATCATGAATTGTAAACTAATCTCGGGGTTTGGGGGAAATTGTGGCTTTATCATGCCTGGGGTTGTTGGCGCCGGGGTTTGGATTGCAGGATCAGGGTGATGTTTGCAGTGTAAGGAAACCTCTACACCTCAATCCCTCAGTCTGTTTTAAGCCAAGGACCACTTATCATTTTGTGGAAAAAATAGTCTGGAACCATCCCCTTGCTACAGATTTCTATTTTTTTAGCCAAATCAAAATTAGGCTTAACATTTGGCTCTTCGCTTATTATCTTTATTTTCCCATGATTTCCTTGATTGTGTGCATCAGAATGTGGGTGTGAGGGGGTTTTTTTGGTTTGTGTTGGTTTTTTTTTTCAAATCTTGTCATTATTTCATGGAGCATTTTCTGATGTCTTGTGAATCACCCACGGCTCATGGATCACAAATTGAAAAATACTCCTCTGGCATGTTTGAACCAGGGAAAGAACCATGCTGGGTGTGTGGGGGCGAGAGGGGGGGAAGTCTGCAAACGGGAGAGAGGGTTGTTTGCTGGTGTCGTTTTCATCATTCATTCTGCAAATGATCTATTAAATAGAAATGGAGGTGAAAATGGAGGGAAATTTTGATCAGAAGGGGTGTTTTCGTGGTAATACCTTAGCATGTTACCTCTGTGATACCCAGCACGTAATGATCATAGTGAATTCCTCTGGTCATGTGCTCTGTGTGTTGCTGCAGCGGGCAGGAACTTGATGGTGGCAGCAGCAGTGTCTTACCTGCGCTCTGGGGTGAGACCTGGCATGAGCTGCTTGTAGAGGGAGCTTTAACCCACCCTGGCAGTCAGACTCACTCTGCCCTCTCTTCTCCTTTCCAATGCAGGAGGGAAGCCTGTGGCCTTCGGAAAGCACCGTGTCGGGGAACGGGATAACAGAGGTGAGGGCGATGCGGGCGCCGCTGCCTTTCCCGCCGTCCTTCGCTGCAGCGCCTCACACTCCTCGCCCTCTTTCTCTCTCTCTTTCTCCCTTCCAGCAGCAAATCTACACCCCGAGGCCCAGCGACCGCCTGGCAGTGCCATCCTTCCTGCAGAGGGACCGCTTCAACCGGTTCCAGCCCACCTACCCCTACATGCAGCACGAGATCGACCTGCCGCCCACCATCTCGCTGTCGGACGGCGAGGAGCCCCCCCCGTACCAGGGACCCTGCACGCTGCAGCTGCGCGACCCCGAGCAGCAAATGGAGCTCAACAGAGAGTCGGTGCGGGCCCCCCCCAACAGAACCATCTTCGACAGTGACTTGATAGATAACTCGGTGTACGGGGGGCCGTGCCCCCCCAGCAGTAACTCTGGCATCAGCGCGACCTGCTATGGGAGCAATGGCAGGATGGAGGGACCACCCCCGACCTACAGCGAGGTCATCGGGCACTACCCGGGGTCCACATTTTACCAGCACCAGCAGAACAACAACGGGATGCCCCCCATCTTGGAGGGCAGCAGACTCCATCACTCACAGATCAATGGCCTTGAGAGCACAACGGCGTGGAACAAAGAGAAAGAGAAACAAAAAGGGCACCCCTTTTAAAAAAAAAAAAAAAAGGAAAAAAAAAGAAAAAATAAAGACAAAAAAAAGGCAAGAAAGTAAATGAAACACTCTGCACTTCTCATTAAAAGAAAAAGGAGAGAGAGAGAGTTGAGGAAGATGAGCAAAGAAAAAAAAAAATAGCCCTTCCCCATCTCTCCGTGTATAAATATTTACTTGTTATGTCTGGTCTGAATGCACAAGCCTACCAAGCTTGCAAAAACATTTCTTTATTGAGCTGTGTCTAGACGTTTAAAAAGGAAAAAAAAAATCAACTGTAGTCTTTTTTTTTTTTCTTTTTTTTTTTTGTTTCTAGTTGGGCTGTGTGTGAATGCTTTTTTTTTTTGTTTGATATTTCACTTATCTTTAAAAACAAAATATTTGCACAAAAACCATTTTGTTTAAAGATCTGCAATATAAATATATAAATATATATTAAAAATAAGAGAAAGTGTATGTGTAAGGAGCAGGAGTATTTTTGTATTAGAAGAGGCCTATTCAAAAAAAAAAAAATTGTTTTCTGAACTAGAAGAAAAATGGCAATTTTTTGAGTGCCAACTCAAAAAGCGTGTATTACATTGTAAAAAAAACAAAAAAACAAAAAAAAATCAAAAGCAGGGGTTTAGAGTTATTTATATAAATGTTGAAATTTTGCACTATTTTTTAATATAAATATGTCAGTGCTTGTGTTGGTCAAAGCCTCTATCATGTCTACCATGAATCTGTTAAGGGATCTATGTCATATGATAGAATCATAGAATCAGACGGGTTGGAAAGGACCTCTGAGATCATCAAGTCCAACCCTTGATCCACTACCACCACA
>JAWWES010000051.1:11320531-11466181 GCA_035583135.1 Lophotriccus pileatus
CTCCCTCAGCCTCTCCTCATAGGACTTGTGTTCAAGTCCCTTCACCAGCCTGGTTGCTCTTCTCTGCACCTGCTCCAACACCTCAATATCCTTCCTGAACTGAGGGGCCCAGAACTGAACACGGTACTCCAGGTGAGGCCTCACCAGCGCTGAGTACAGGGGCAGAATCACTTCCCTGGTCCTGCTGGCCACACTGTCCCTGATACAGGCCAGGATGCCATTGGCCTTCTTGGCCACCTGAGCACACTGCTGGCTTATGTTCAGCTGCCTGTCAAAAAAAAAAACCAAAAAAAAATTCTTCTGTTCTCGTTTATTTTGTACAATAATTAAAGGGTGGGGGAGGGGCCACGTTTTTGGGGGGGAAGGGGGAGGTGAGAGATGGGGGGAGGAGAGGGGGTCCAGCCCCTCCCCCACCACAGGGGGGTAGTCCTGGGGGGGTCCTTCAGCTTCAGTGAACCGTGTACTTGTCCCATCTCTTCTCGGGGTTGAAGGGCTCCCAGCGGGAGGCCGGGAAGATGTGCTTGTTCCTCCCATACCAACTTGCGCAGGACCACCTTCCCCGCGTGGGACTCGTCCTTCTCCACCGTGGCGTCGCTCGGCAGCCGAACATCGTCGCGGACATCGAAGTTGAAGAGGGGCCCGCTCTTGCCGCGGGCCTTGGTGATGATGAAGTCGTAGAAGCTATGGTGGTGGGGGATGATCAGATCCTCCTTGATGTCCATGAGCTGCCCCACCCCCGCCGAGCGCAGTTCACTGAAGTCCTTGCGGAGGATTTCCAGAGCTTTCTGCGGGAACTGCTGCATCGTGTTCCCCTTCTTCATCTTAACCATACGTCGGTGGCCGGAGCCGTCCCAGTAACTGAAGGTGATTTTGATCTCCTCGTTCCTGATCTTCTCCTGCTTGGCCTCCCACTCCTGGTGCAGCTCCTCCCGCAGCCGGTTCTCCTCCTCCTTCCGCTCCCTGTCGGGCAGGAAGCTCGTGTCCACCTCCGGGTTCTTCCCCAATTTCCGCTTTTTTGGGGGGTCTTCGGGGGCCTGGGGCTCCTCCTCCTCCTCCTCTCCCCCGAGGCTGAAGCTCAGGCTGCTGATCCTCCTCTTGGCCTCCTGTTTGCGCTGCCGCTCCAGCTTCAGCTGCAGCTCCCGGCTCTGCTCCCTCTTGGCCAGCTGCTTCTCCCTCTCCTTCACCAGGGCCTCCTGCCTGGCCTTCATGTCATTGAGGGTCACCAGCCCGACGGTGCTGGATTTGAGCTCATCAGCCTCGACGGCGTCGTAATGGGCCGAGAACTTCTTGTTGATGCTGGACTTCATCGCGTTTTCCTCGTGGATGTGCTGCCGCAGCTGCTCCATGTGCTCGCGCTGCCGCTCCCGCTGCTTCATCAGCTGCAGCACCCGCCCGGCCTCGCTCGCCGCGCCCTTGTATGCGCCATGACCGCCGCTTTTTATTTTGGGAGGTTTGGGGGTTTGGTTTTTTTTGGGGGGGCGAATTCGCCGCTTTTTGGGGCTTTCCTGGAGCGGCCGCCGCGGCAACCGGGAAGTGGCGGCGTCGGAAAGGAAGAACGAAGTAGCTGGAAGGGGAGGAGGATCACTGGAGGGGAGATGCCAGCCCTGGGCGGGGCCGTGAGCACGAGGCAGCTCATGCAAATCCTTAATTTCCAGAGGCCCTGCGCGTGGCCGCCGACAGCCAGGGCTTTGTACATTCCCTGCAAAGCAGGAGGAGTTGGTGTGTGTCTGTATGTCATCCGGTAGGATTATTGGAGTAACAAGGTAAAATGAAAACTCCCTGCTTCCCAGAGTCAGGAATGACTGAAGCAGGCAGAAATTACTTGATTTTTTTTTTTTTTTCTTTTTTTGACAACCTCTAACTTTTTGGACCGGGGGGGGTGGTTGGGATGAGAATAAACTTCTGTGTCTGAAGGAACAAAAGTGTTTTTTTGGTTTATTTCTTTCAATGTTAAACTGAAGGGTCCTGTTGGAGCCCAAGTGGTGGTTGTGGAAGTTGGTGTGAGTCACTGGTAGCGCACCCACCGGCTGCCTTTCAGCTGGGTTTCAATGTCTCATTGAAAGGACGAGCTGAAAAGTGTGGTGGTGGTGGTGAACATCATCATTTCCATTTTTTATCAGCCTCCCAAACCTCTGTTTGGGCTAAGCAGGCGCAGCCGTGTCTCGCAGCTCCACCGTCCCTGGTCATCCTGTTTTGTTTCGGTTTTTTACATTATCATCCCATTGTTATCCCAGCTAAAGAGGCACCGGGTACATTAGATGGAAATGAATCTGCTCCTGTGATGATGTATTAATTAAAGGCTACAGAAATACGCTTAAGGCTTTAGAAGCAACCCCTTCCCTCTTCTGAAATGTCCCTCACCCCACGGCCCCACCTGCCCTCCTGCCGCCGGCCGTTGTGCGTCGTTAATTTATCTTGGTTTCGGAAGCGTTTTGGTGTTATGATGCTCTTGTTTACATTTTATATCACGTAGGTGTCTGGTAGGTGTGTTGCCCTCACGGTGAATTCGTACGTGACGGAGTGAGCGAGTGGGAAACCTGAGAGAGTGAGGGAGAGGAGGCAAAAGGGAAAAATCCCGCTGTGGGTCCCGTCTCTCCGAGCGCGAGGAAGGGTCTGTAGGGAACCACGGAGAGCGAAGGTTTTACAAGGGGGTGCGATTTGATTTTTCTGCAGGATGCTATCTAGTAGAGTGACATAAATGAAAGATATAAAGGCAATAACTATTGTTTTTAAGCAACTTTTCTATTACTTGAAAAAGAAAACAAACCTAACCATGAGAACAGTTTTGAAGTTCTGACCATTTGAACAATATTTATATATATTTTAAAGAAGATGATGAATTGCTGAACTTGAAGTTTGATCATTGTTTTTTCTTTTGCTTTTTTTTATTATTTCTAGAAATAGTCCTGTACCTTCTCAATATTTCAAACTGCTTTTCCACAGCTCTTGAAATCTTCATAGCTTTACAGTCCGTGTAACCTAAATTTTGATGACCTAAAAAGAAAAAAAAGCCACAAAAAAAAAAAAAAAAAAGTAACGCAAAGGACATAAACCTAGTTTGTCATGAAAGGTACAAATTTGTACGAGTTTTTAAAATGTATCTTTCCTTTATGTAACGTCTATTTAGTGCCTTATTAAAGAAACAGTAACCCTCCCTTTTTAGAGAGGGGGAAAGCAAAATCATCCTTAGTATCACAAGTAACCAGCGTCTGGTCTCTTGCTCCTTTGGACCTTGCATTCACTTTTCCAGTCCCTTTTTTCCCGGAGCAGCTCGCTGTGCCTGGCCACACTGGCTGCTCCCTCGGCCGCTGCTCTGCTCCGACTGTTCTTAGGGAACTTGAACACGTTTATGCACATTATCCTACCCGGGGAGGTAGGAATCTGTGGTGGATATTGTAAACGAGATACTAACCAAAAGAGAAACCGAAATATAATATCTACTGCCCTCTTGAGCCAAAATGCATGAATAGTGTTGTTGGGGTTGGGTGTTTGTGTTTTGGTTTGGTTTTGGTTTGTTTTGGGGTTTTTTTTTTTTGGGGGGGGGGGTGGTTGTTCAGTGATCTGAACTAGTTTGTTTGCTACAAAAAAAAAAACAAACAGTTACCTCAGCAGATTTTGGGTGGAATATGCATCACACGTTTAAAAGTGAGCAGTGAGTAAGGAGGTGGCATGGGGACCAGAGGTTGTTAGGTAACAGGATTGTCCTGTCACAGGGTGTCACCTGGACACCAAACCCCATGGAAAAGTCAGGGAAGTGGGCAGAGGCTGGACAGGCACGGAGGGGTAGTGGAAGAGGGTCTGAAGATGCAGTGCAATTGAACCCAGCTTTCATGCTTGGAAGTCCTCAAATTTCAACCAATTCTCTTTTTTTATTTCTCCCTCCCCAGTCCACTCCCAGTGTGAGCTTTTAGTTCTGAAGCGTCACTCCAAGCTCTGCAGTTGAGTGATCAGTTTGTTGAGTTCCTGGGTCCAGTTTGATTTGGGGAACTTAATGAGTGTGAAACGGGGGTGGCTCATCAACACCAAATTTGTGTTGCAAACGATGCCTTTCAGCCCATCCATGCACAAAACCCAAGCTGCCACCTTTCCCCAGGCCAGTGCAGCCCTGGTGAGGGGGAGCCCCAGGTCCCAGGCAGCGGGTGCAGCTCCTTGACGGAGCCAAGTTGGCACCTTCTGTCTTTCTTCTGTCCATCCGTCTCTTTGCAGTCCCAAGAACTGCGTATTTCAAGTGCAGATACCAGATCTTGGGCTCAGATCAACTCCAAGTTCTTGAGTGGGTGTTTAGAAATAATGGTCTGTTCTTTTTTTATTATTGTTGTTGTTGTTGTTGTTGTTATTATTATTATTACTATTTAATGTTATTTTTTGCCTCGGGGTCCATTTCTTCCCAATTCCCACATCCCATATTGCCACCAAGGCAGGGAATTTGCTTTGCACACCCTTGCTGATTGTCCTGTTCCCTCTGGCCTTGGTGCAGCTCAGCAGAGAGCGGTGCTAGAGCTGGGCTGTGGCCCTGCTCCACAGGTGTCTTGCAGCTTCCAGCAGAGAGATTCAGGCCCCTTAGGAGTGATTCATTTTTAAGTAAATACAGAAGAAACAAGGCACTGCTAATGCTTAGCAACCTCGTGTCTTACCCTGCCTTTTTTGCTTGGAGTTTTAAGTCACATTAGCTTTAAAAGTGGTTGTTCATCTTGCAGAGTTTCTTAGCTTACAGTACGGCAAACAGCCTCCTTCAAGTGCCCCCAAACCTTAATGGCCTGGAGTGGGAACGTGGCTTTGTCAACCTGGATGAGGAGGAAGGATGGGTTTCATTGGGGGCTGACACTGGTAAAACACATGTTCCCTTCACAACCCTTGATTTCACCAGTTTGAAGATTCAGCTTTACTAATCCAGTGTGTTGTTTCCATAAGTGTTACAAAATTCATTCTGTCTTAAGTGGGGGTCTAAGGATATCCCGTTGCTTTCTGGAGAATCACTCTTTTGTGTGTGTATTGAACTATGAAATTGCACTAACTGCTATTATAAAAAATAAATAAAGAAAAGCCCAAGGTTTTTACTAAGGATCGGGAAAAGACTGAATCAGACGTGTAGCATTAACAGTGCTAGGCCAGAACAGAATGAATTTTTAATCTCTTCTGTCTCTGTACCACTCAGATTTTCTGTGTACAACACAAAGTTACAAAAAAAAAAACAAAAAGAAGTTTTCCAGAAACCGTGCTTCAAATTTTTGCTGTACTATAGAAGCTCATGAAGGACAACATTAAAGTCCTAATTTGCCTGCCTTATAGACACATTTCATTGTATTAATATTTTCTTAAACTTCCGGTTGCATTGCGTTGGCTTTGGAGTTTGTTATAGGCAGTCCTGTATCCTGAGTTCTGTTCAATTTAAACTTATGTAAACTATTGACAGCACATGCAATGCAGTACTTATCTATATTTTGCTGTTTTAGTATGAATATGTACTCTGATGCCAATTTACAAAAATCTGTTGTAAACGCTTCTTGTGTACCAGTAACCAATAGTGGCAATTATATGTCATTCTGAAAGCTGCAATACTTATACAATAAATTTTACAATACTTTGGAAAATTTGCCTTCACCTTTTGCTTTGTTACCCCAAAAAAAAAAAAAAAGAAGAAGAAAAACAAAAAAACCCAAGAGTTTTGTCAACACAATGTAATTTCAAAAGCTCTTGCTATTTTGTTTTCGGATGTTGGAAAATGAATCTGCTCGGTTTTGGGTATTTGTGTGGGTTTCCCCCCTTTCTTGTTCTGAACGACCGCCCAGCCTCTGTACTGCTCCCCGTGTTTCCCCCGTGAAGCTGTAGCTGGTTCCTGGTGTAATTGCATGCTCGGTCCGTGTGTGCCTGTGTGCGTGTACAGCTCTGTTTCCCTTTGAGTAGATCAGGTGGCGCAGCTTTAATTCCCAGAAGAGGCACTCCTGGTTTGCACCAATACGTCCAACACTTGCGGTCCTGCCTTTTCAGCCGAGAACGTCACTGGTGGTCAGAAGGTCTTAACTTGAATAATGTCAATCAACAAGAACGGCGTAGATTGACTCAAATCCTAAGCACAGATAATTCGTGTGACTCTTTTCCTTTCTGGGACTGTGGTCAAATTGCAGTGATCACATTAAAGTGATTGAAAACTTGACTGTTTGCAGGGCGTTTTCTTTTGTGTGTCTGAAGGATGGATGTCCTGTAGGTTCACCAAGACCTTGGGTTCCTTCTTGGGATTAAGGAATGTGTATTCATTAATCCCTGGACTTTGTCTGAGGGTCGCCAGCTCTGCCCAAGCCCTTGGTCTCCCCAGCCCTTCTCTCTGGATGATCATAACTCTGTTTCAGGTGGCAGCACTGTTGGAAGTGGCCCCTGGCTTTGACAAGCAGCTCCTCCAGCTGTTTTTGATGGGCAAGTGGTGGACACTTGGCTTTAATGTGGGCATGAGGAGCTCCTGTGGGCTTCAGCAGGAGGCTGGCATGCTCTGCCCAGGCAGTTACTTACAACACAGCCCCAAGCTGGTGGCCAGTTGGGAAAATACCACTGGTTATGACTAAAAGCAGCTTAATTGCAGCCCAGGGAGGAGAACCCCAAATCCAACCCTCCGGCTCTGATTCCTGAACTGTGCTACTCGCCTCCCACTTGTGGTTTATTTTGTGGGATTCCTGGTGTCCGTTGCTGCTGGAGAGATGACCCAGGGTTGATGCAGTGCTGGAAAGCAGCTGGCCTTGGCTGGAACACTTTTCCCCATGGTAGGAAGTCAGATGTTTTTAGTGCTGTGCTGAAGCCAATGGGCCCCAACATTGGCTCGAGTTGCTCCAAACTCTTTTCCCATCTCACGTGCAAAGAAACCCCAAGACACTAAATGACTGAGAGCAGGCAATGCCCCTACTCCAACCTCAGAATCACCAATATCCAAGTGGGATATATCCACCTTGCTCCAGGCACAGCGAGGCAGGGAAAGGACAGGGTTTGGTTTGAATCACTGTTTCAAAATGACATTTTTCATTTTCAGATTCACAGCTGAAACCAACATCTTCCCACAGAAAATGGAAACTCAGCTGACACCACATTTTCCAAAAGGGAATTTTTTTAAATGACAAGGAAAAAAAAAAAAAGGCAAGTTGAACCCGTGCAGTGCGTGGGAATGGGCAGAGAGATGCTGTTACTAAGCTACCTTTCCGCAGCTAATGAGGTGAGCTGGGGACGCTGCAGCAGTGCTGATTGGCAAATGATTATTTTTAACTTTTTTTTTTTTTTTTCCCCAACTCAATGGAAGAACCAACTTCGTGACTTTTGGAAACCCCTGGTGGCAAAGCCTTTGATTTTAACCAGATTTCTCTGCTGCAAATTGAATAGGACTTAAAAACCGGGGTTCAGATTTTCCCTCTGCTTCCAGCATGGAAGGTCTTGTGGCCTTACCTGGTGTGCTCACTGAAAGGTGCAAATTCCAACTTCAAAGAATCTAAATTTCATAAAAAGCACTTCTTTTTTTGTTTGCTTTTTGTCTCCGTATTTTATCTACTTGTCCTAACCCAAACTCTGCACTGCCCTCCTCGTCCTCCTCTGCCTACATTTAATCTGCTTTGTGCCTGGAGGGCACAGAGCAAACCCCTCCCATGCCAGGGCTTGTTCAGCTCCAGTCCTGGTGCTCAGGATTCATCCCACCAGTGATTCCCGGGATGGCTTGGGGTGCTTTGAGGTGGGAAACCTGGAATCAACCTCTTGCTTTTTAATCTGCTCAGGCTGCATTTCCCACAGGTTGATTTGTTGGAGTTATTTTTCCTCCATGCTGGCCCTGAAGCCTCTGTGCAGGCAGAGCCCTGGTCTCACCACTGAGGGAGGGAAAGCCTTGACCAGGGGCAGAAGCCCTCAGGAAAGTGACTGGAAAGAGATTCTCCTTCACAGCAAGTGCTCCAGTGAAGGGTTTCAGTGAGATTTATTAAGAAATCAACGTGCTCTCACAGGGATCCTGATGTTGACTCTGATGGGAATTTACTCCAAACACTTGCTGCTATGCTTTTTTTTTTTTTTTCTTTAAAAAAAGTCTAGAAAATCCCACTGCTTTGGTATAAAAGAGGACTGTACAGCAGTGTTAGCAGCAAAAGGAAAGGACCGGGCAGGAGAAAAGAGGAAGTAATTCCTGCCGTGTGCTCCTAGACATGATCAGGATGGAAAAGCACTGCCCAAGATACCCTTCATTTAAGGTCTGATGGTGTCAAAATTGCTTTCTTCTTTCCCCTTGCTCAGGAGCCCTGCAGAAAGCTCACCCCTGTCCTTGGAACCCAGTGTAGGAAGACTCAGAGTTCTGCTTGATGAGTGGGCAGGTGAGGACAGGCACAGACAGGCAGGGAGCTGGCCCAGCTGGGATCTTTGTCCCAGGTGGGAACAATCTTGCCATGGTTTGCTCTGGGGGTTTCTCTGCTCTGCTGCTGAGTAGGAGCTGCAGGAGTTTTTGCAGAGGGTGTTTCCTGGCCACCCTTTGCAGCTGCAGGAGGCAGGACTGGATTTTGACTTAGTGATGTCCCAGGTTTCTGAAGCTGCCTGGGTGATGCAAACGAAAGATAAGCCTGAAACAGCAGCCATCTCTTTATAAGGTGAGATTGGGATTTATGGCATTTATAAGGGTACCCAAATCTGTTTTTCAGGCTGTCCTGAAGCCACATGCTGCCAGAACTGTACGTGTGCTTCTTCTTCCTCTGTGGCTGGAAGTACATTGATCATAGCAGCTCCAGGGCCTCCTCCCTGGCTGCCTTCCCCCTGGAGAACATGGCCTGCTGCTCTCAGAGTGAGTGGGGCTTGCTGCTTGCTGGAGAGCATCCCTGTGTTGCCCAGCAGGTCGTGTTGGTGGCTGCAACTGCTTCTGAGCTTCCTCCCCGTGTCTGCACATGGAGAGCCTGTTGTCAGGTGAGACTGAAAAGTGCAGAAATGAAATATAGAGCTCTGGCTGACCAGACTGATGGCTCTGGACTGGGCAGAGGAGAGATGACATGAAGTACTCCATGCACTGCACTTGGAGCGGGGTTTGCAATGCAGAAATGTGGGAGAGCATTGACTGCTGGTTGGGATCCATAAGTTGTCAGCTCCTGGTGGGTGTTCGTTCCCGCCTCGTGCAATCCTGACTCTTGGTTCAAATGCACGTGGTTGCCTTAGGATTGATTGTTAGCAGCAGCAATATATCACAATCCCAGCAGCCAGTGGTGAGTTTTGGATGCCAGTCAAAATGCAGCTCCTCGGAGTATTTATCTCCGCGAAGGCAGGGAACCTGGACATTGAACAATTAGATCACCGTGGCTCTGTGAAGCTGCATTTGATTAAGGGAGTAACTCTGCAGGACAAAGCTATTGCTTGGTGTTGCTGTGCATTGCTAATAAGCAACCTGGCTTCAAAAACACAGAGACTGGAAATGTGAGTGAAAAGCCACCTCCGTGCAACACTCTGCACCAGGGCGGGTGGGGCTGCAGCAGGATCCCACCTGGTCCTTGCTGCTGAGGCCTCCCAGCTGGCAGGGCATAAAGGGAGAGAAGAGGTGGCTTTTGCTGCAGTGAAAGCTTGGCACAAGTGTCATATCTTGTTTCCCAATACCACAGAAGCTACTGGGCTGCTTCAGAAGACCTCTAAGATGGCTGTACCTGGCCAGGGGCAGCTGGCTCAGTTGCTCAGCAGCAGGACGTGGCAGTGGCTGTACGTCCCAGGCAGTCACTGCAGTGTCACAGGGGGATATACTCAATTTGCCAGTCTGTGTCCCCTCTGTGTTACCACAGCAATTTTCCCATTGAGTCCACATCTCCAGGACCCAGAGCAGTCAGCTACCTTTTTGTGAGTTTTCTGGTACTTGGGCCAGTTGGGATGAGTAAGAATTAGGCATCCAAAACACTTCAGCTCTAAAATAGTCATGCAAGCAGGCAGTCCTGCAAGATCAACCCCTTCAGGGTGCTTTGAGGAGGGTCTGGGTGGGTCTGGGTAATAAGCAGAGCTGATGTGAGTGTGAGGAGGGAGCTGGGTTAGGTTTTGACTTGGGATCAGTGCACACCAGTGGCTTTCCCTGGGAAGAAGATGAGCTGTAAGCACAAATTCACTTCAGACAGCTTATTAATGTGCACACACAGATCTATTTTTGTTCCTTGAATCTCAACCCCAGGCTGTGCAAGGTTCAGATGAGCAGAACCAGGTTAAAAAACAAATGTTGAATGACCTTGATGGGCCTGAATGCCCACCTCATCTCTCTTTTTCTCTTGAAAGCTGCTGTTTCCCTCTGCTCTGCTGAGCAGGTCTGTCAGTTTTCTATTCTGAGGAGGTTCTCAAGGCCCTGATGCCTTGCCTCCCTGCTCCCAGGGCAGCTCTTCCATGGGCATGGAGGAGCCTGAGCTAAATATAAGCTGGGGAGGGGAAAAAAGGGGGAGTTGGAGGAGGTTGAGCGAAAGGATCTGTTTATTTTCCCTCTGATCTCTGAGCCCTGTTATGTTTTATTGCTTTGCAAACAGGAGGTCTGGAAAGCTTCCTTCCCTCCTGTGCCAGTGCAAGGTCAGCTGGGTGCATAATTCCTGTGCTTCAAGTAAAAAATACCATGACTAGATTTACAGTAATGTTGTAAGAGTGGCATGAAACTGGGACTCTATTTATGCTCTCCAGGCCAGGTTTTACGGTAAAGGCCCAAATAAACTATTTATATAAACAATTTCTGTGTGTTTTCTCAGTGCCTGGATGCACTTGCACCCTGCTGCTGAGAATTTAGATCTGATGAGTAACCTGTGGCAGAAGAGCAACTTTGGTTGCAGAAAACCCCTCCAGGGGGGTGATGCAGGCAGGTGCTTTATGTGCAGCAGATCTCAAAGAAGGTGAGGCACCCTCAGCAAACTTGTTCTTTACGTGTGCAGAAGCCTGGCAGTGCTTCAAAAGGAGCCCTTCCGTTTTGGGGTGCGTGGTGTTTGAGTAGCTGCGTTGGGGAACAAAGGGACAGTACCAAGGAATGTAACTGAGATTCCTCACAGTGTAGAGAAGCCTGGTATGAAGCAAAGCTTTAAGGAAGTCGACCAACTTTAAAGAATTTGTTCAGGTTTACTCAGCTCTTCCCATCCGTCAGAACATGCCCGGCTCCTCAGTGAGGTTTCAGCTCAGAATCGAGATCTCAGACTGAGTCATGAGCAAATGTAACTGCTTGTAATTGCTGGAACCAAATGGGAATTTGGAAAATGGGCTTTGTCTTTTCTCTGAAACTTTTGGTTTATGGGAAAAGGCAATGGTTTTCCTTTCGTGCTCTGGCTTTCAGTTCCCTGTGTGGGTGAAAGCACAGCCACGAGTTGTTGCTTCTGCATGTTCTGCCTGTGTGTGGGATTTTCACACCCCGGGAGACTCTGCTCATTGCCACTTTCTGTCTTGGTCCTCAGCTTCTGGACTGACTTTAGGCCTTGGGCAAACAGCACAAATGTCACCCAGCACAGGTTTATGTTGCTTTTAAAAAAAAGCTGCAATATCAGTCCTACAGAGGAAAAAAAACCCTAAACTCTCAGGGGCTGCATCATGTTGCTCTCCATCCCCACATGCCATCTCTGTGCTGTCCTCTCTGCTCCTGGGTTCCTGTTAACGCAGGGCTTGTTTGTAGCTTGAGGACCAAGGTTCAGCTGCACAAAGAGCCCAGTGCTCCAGCCCTGTCCTTTGATGTGTCTCAATGTCCTCTCACCAAACCCAGGTGCTGCAACCCCTGATCTGCCTTTCCTGGAGACTCTCATTTCTTCTCTTCTCTGGCTGAGATACAGGGTGACAGGAGAGGACTTGAGTGGAATCAAAATTGCATTTTAATTGTAAACATTTGTCCAGAAATTAATGTTTCTGAACTAATGTTTCCCTCCAACCAATGTGTTCAGAAACAAACGACTCTCACTAATTGATTTTTTTTCCCCTGCATAACGGGAATTGTACATGTGGAAAATCAACCATGCATAATTGAAAATCCCCCTCTTTCAGCAGGTATCCACACAATCACTCAACTGATGTGTTTGCTTGTCCTCTGGCAGCTATCACCCAGGAGTCACATGGCTGTCTGGAGGGGGTTAATTTCTCCAATTTTTGTTCCTTGTGCTGAATCAAACATTGAAAATCACTGTAAACAGGCTTCCATGTCTAATAACTTTGCTTATAGTCCCAAATGTGCACTCGTGGGGGAATGTTATTGATGGCTTCCTCCATTGGCTGGAAAGGTATATTTGATATCTTTACACCTCTGAGATGGGTAATTCCACCATTTGTCACAATATATAAAACAGTTTTGAGCAACTTCCAAGAGCCTTTTAGCAGCTGATTGACGGCTCCTCTGAAGAGAAGGTAGAAGGTACTTGGCTCCAAAGCACTTGGCTCTGCTGTGCCAAACCAACTGCCTCAAAACCCCAGGAGCCTCACAGAGAACTGACAGTCTGAGTGAGTGGGAGCAGAGGAGAGAAATAAGTGTAAAATAAGTTGTAAAAACTGAAAAGCTGTGATTCCTTGCTTCTGTACAGGCCAGGTGAGATCTTGCCCTGCTGCAAACCGGGTCTTGAAGGTGACAACAGATTTCAATTTCTTTAGGGGTGTAGAAGTGAACTCTTGCACAGGGCTGGTGTGTAAACAGGTGTGTTAGAGAAGAGAGCTGTGGGGTCAGTGTGATGGCACTAGTCAACTTTGCTTCATACAACTTCCTCACCAAATGCCCCAGAAACAGCCAGGGTGGGTCCCAGCAGCAGTTCAGTGTTTTACAGCAGCTTTCCTGTGGTGCTTTGACCTCTCTTTGCCATCAGCCTGAACAGGCAAAAGGAATCAAGGTTTGTTCAAAAGTAATTTCACATCAGAGCTTCTCTTGAGGAGCAGATAATCGGGTTTTATTTATTTATTTGTTTGTTAATAAAGCTGCATAACAAAGGATTTCATCATTCCAGCAGTACTGAATGTAATGTGCTTGCAATAATTAATGCCACTACTAATGGAGGATTGGAATTTTGCCCTAATTATATCATTAAGATACATTTCATGCATTTAATTGTTTTTGTAAAATGACAGCTAAGCTCTCCTGCCTCACATTTCCCGATTCAATTACTTCCCATGCAAGGGCAACCTGCTAGTAATGGCCTCTCACAGCTTTTGCTTTCCAGGGGAAATCAAGTGGGTTTTGGTTAGATATGCCAATACTTTTCAGGTTAGCAAAGCTCTTACGTGCTGTTTGTCAATGCTAGCGGTGAGCAGATGCACTGAACTCTCTCTTCCTCCTTGCTGGCCTGGATTTCATGAAAAACAGGAGGGGGTTGGGGTGGGGGAGAGTGTCAAGACAGGCCTGGGAAGAACAATAAGGTCAAAAAATCAATCGCGGGCCTTAACCCCCCACAGGTGCAACAAGGCATGTGATAAGGTCAGGTAGAACACACCATGTCTGCTCCAAAGGCAGGAGTCTCAGGAGCAGGGACTGCAGCCTCAAAGGGGGTGATGTTTTGATCTTTTTCAGGGGCAGCACCAGCCAAGAAGATGTTCCTGTGGAAAATTTTCTTGCTTACTTGTTGAAATTAAGTCACCTTGTGCCATTGCAAGACCTGAGCCAGTCACCCACAGCAAGCCCTGTCTCCTGGTGAGGCATCCAGGAGGGGTGTGAATCAGTGTGGCCCATTGTGTGAGAGCCCTTGGCAATGGTGACGTACGTGGATTTGTTTTGGATGAGTAAATACAGTTTTCACTGGACAGGAATTTATAGTTATGTCTGCAGTTCCCAGCTGCTCAGGGGGATGGGAGGGGTGCCTTTTCTCTACTTCATGCCTTTTCTGACTGCAGTTCTCTCCCAGATCTGTAATCATTGCTGTATAACTACACAAAAGCAAAATTCAGGATAGGGGTGCTTAGGAAAGAGGGGAATCTCCGGCTGAAACACAGAAAATATTAAGCTGCCTCAAGGAGCATCACCGCTGGATTTGGACCATCTGAGATTAGCCAAAACAAAAGCCATCCAGTTTGGTACTGCTGTTGGCACTGCAAAGCCAGCAGCCCACAGTGTTGTGGGTGCAGCATAACAAAAAGCAGGTAAAGCGAGTGGGGGAATGCAAGGGGGTTTGTGCAGATGACAGAGAGGGAACTTCCATGCCAGGCGACAGACACAGCAACTGGTAAACACTTTGAAAACCTTTCCAAGTTGTTACTGCAACACTGACTCTGGGAAGCATTTGGGAGCAGGCTTTTGTTCTGAGACTGCAGCCATGTGCTGACTTGACGAGTCCTTGACCTCAATTAGTTACGTTCGTTATTTGGAGTCCAGTGGGAATGAAGTCAACTGCCTCTTTCTTTCTTTCTCTTCTTTCTTCCCATCCTTTCTTGCCTGATGTATGACAGAGCTGAAACTTGGCCAAGGCACAAATCCCATTCAGCCCTTGATGGGTTTTGCCCTAATAGTGTCCTGGGGGATCTGCAGAAGAGGTGGAGGAGCCCTTTCAGCTCTGTAGAGCCACAGAAACAGAGAGGAGTCCTACATGAGAAGTGTCCTGCTGGATTGGCTGCACATCTGCTTTGCCACTGGGCTGCTGGAAGCCTCAAGCAAGAAGCTTCACGTGCCTCTTTCTCATATATCTTAAAAGTGGTGAGAGACATTCAGGCACCATGGGCTGCGTGAAGCCCATTGGGCATCATAACTCATAACATTTGCAAAGTGTTGTCAGCCCTGAGTGGCTCCACACCCCTGGAACACTGGTGGGCCATGGCCTGTCCCTGCTGGAACATCGTCCATGCTGTATTGTCCAGCCCTAGAAGTCAATAATCCTGATGTTGTTTCCCAGGTGAAATAACTGCCTGTGCTTCTACATCAAAACAGACCCCAGAGGGCTGCAGGGGTCCCTTGTTGGAAAGAGGGTGCAGAAGGATGTCAATCCACGTTATACAGTCTGCAGAGGAAGAGACTCAAATTCTGATCAAACCCAAAGCAGACAATTGCTGACCGTGCAGCAGATATTGTGCTGAGGTTTATTTTTTGTTATATCAGGTAAGGTTACTTAAAGGAGCTTTGTCTTTTTGATTATTGCTGCTTTCAATTAGCCAACAAAAAATTCCTTCCCAGTTCTCTTTGGGTTACAGAGCACGGAGTGCTCTTCAATTTTCTGATGTTTTTCTTGAGTTACTGATGCTAATGGCTATTGCTGGATTGATCATTAACCTTTGTGGTCAGAGTGGGGAGGCTGGTTTTGAGCTGCCTGTGCTGTGACAAGGGAAAGAAGATGAAAAACTGCTGAGCTGCCCCTCCTTTCCACCCTTTGTAAAACAGGGCTAAGCCTTGAGGCACTGTGTGTTTTTGGCTGCATATAGGGATAAAACATAATGAAAACACAGTTTTATCACAGCAAAAAGAATCCAAAATTAAGCAGAACTTCCTTCTGTCATCAGATAAGTTGCATTTTCTTTCAGCTCCTTCTTGCTGACACTTGGGCAAATGGCAGCCTGAGAGAAACACTAGATAAAAAGAGAGCTAAGTAAGAGGTGTGAGAAGCACTGATTTCCACTACACAAAGCAGTGCAACATCATCTCACATCTTTCTACTAGAAAACTGAATTTCACTTCAATTTTGCTTATAGTTTCTGTGTCTGGAGTGTTTTCTCAATACATACCTTCCTTCCCAACCCCCTCTTTGTTGTGATTGTCAGTAACAAGTTTATGTCATTTCATTTCAGGTTGTCCAACAAATTTTGGAACAAAACTGAGCGCCATTAATTGTTGTTCTCAGAATAAACCAACAACACAACTTATCAATGTGTCGATAACAGTAACGTTGGTATTTCCCAATTTTGAAAGACTTGGATTGGAGATGACAACCTTATAATTGAAAATAATGGTAATTATCTGTCAGCAAACACGTTTTGTTGCTACACTCAATATCTTCTTTGAAACCAGCCATGATCAGACATCACCATAAGCAACAATACACTAAAAATTAATTTTCCTAGAGATTCTTGCACTGCACCTGTTGTGTGGGAAATAGCTCTGATTTTTGTTTTCTTTGGGATTTCGAAATGGTTTGTGGATGGAGAATTTCAAACCGATATTGCCAAGAAAAATCAACTGCTTCTATTTATCTGAATTTGAAATGCTGTATGATAATATGAGTGTTTTTAATGCAGTGTGTGTGGATATATATGTATGTACACCTTGAGATCATTAATATGGAAACAAAACACTTGCTGTATCAAAATGAGAAGGAAACATAAGCATAATCCTCCAGGCTTTCTTACTGAAAAATGCCAAATGCTTTGTGTTGAGCAATTGTGGGCAACATATCGAGCTGGGTATGAGCTGAGCACTGCCTGAGCCCCAAGAAACAGTGTTTTCTCCTGGAACCAGGACCCTCAGCACCACTTGCACCTGCCCTGTGCTCGAGGACTGTGGCCAGGGGTTTGGTGAGGCCTCTCATCCAGCCTCAGCAAATTTGGTTTGGTTGGTTGGTCAGGAGCAGGTTTAAACTAAAATGCATTCCTAGTCCTTCTCTGGAAAATAATGTACCGTTGCAGGGCAGGAAAAGGGTGTTTGAGATTGCATTTTGTACTTATTCCTCCCTTTTTTATTGCTGGTTTCAAGTAATGTCCCCCCCTTTTGCATTGCTGCAGTGCCAGCCGGTGAGACACCTGCCCCAGCTGTCCCCTCCTGCAGGGACAGGGATCTGTCTCCCAGCTGGAGAGGGGAATCATGGAGCAGCAACTCTGGGGATCATCTCCAACAGAAACAAGAACTAACTGAGCATTTTGGACACTTCCAACCTGGATTTGGGGCAGGAGGAGGTGGCAAGAGCTTCAAAGGCGACATCCCACAGCTGGACTCAGGGACGGACATCTGGTGGCGAGGTGGGGTCCAGCACCAGCTCCATGCAGCCATTTAACACCTTCTCCTTGGATGCTTATTTCACTGGCAGCTATTGAAATGATTCCCTCATGAACTAGTTTCTGTTGTCCTTATTAACCAAGGATTAATTAATTATTAATTAAGCAACCCAGGCTACTTATTAATTCCACTTGTTAATTAAGTATAGGATGCTAATGAGGCAGCTTGTTAATTGAGTTGTCAGGGGGTGGTGAGCATGGGGAGGAGGATTTTTACCTGGCTCCTGTGGCAGAGCCAGGAATGTGGCTCCATGTGGGGCCACTGGTCGTGGGAGCTTCCTGAGCTGGGTCATGCAGTCACAGCTTGGGAGAAGCTCTGTTTGTGTTTATTCCTGGTGTCAGCACAAAGCAACCTGTCAAGAAGGGACTCCAGGGGTTGGAGGCCAATATTTCAGTGCTATATGCAGGGCTAAGCTGTGTAAGATGGGGCCAGGACCTGTGTGCCCATGGGATGGAGGTGTGAAGGATGCCTTGGAGGTGTAGGGCAGCAGTGGCTTCATACTTTTGTCAGTCTTAATGAGATGCACAAATGGGAGTTTTGCTCCTTGAAATGCCTTTTTCCTGAGACAAACATCTGCAATTTGCAGACAACAACCAGAGCAAGAGACAACCAGGAGCCCTCTGCTTTGCCAGAGCCTTTGCAGTGAGTGAGAGCCTCATCTCCCTGCTGCACTAGAGCTACCTGTGGTATGTCCCAGCTCTGCTCCTTCAGCTTGCAGGGTCAGGCCAGGATCTGCTCAGGATGGAGCTGTGCTCCTGTGTCCCCCTGGAGCTGTGAGGACAAGATCCTCTAGTGTTAAGCTTTTGTGAGATATCCCCATGCAAGCATCTCGCTGTGTGTTAGCATCAGGTAGTCGGGACTGGCACGGTAATTTCAGGATGTTTTCTCTGAAAAGTTTGCTGATGGGCCATTTCTTGTTGCCAGCAAGACTCCAGCAGCATCAGTGGTTTGTTCCACTGCTAATGCCATTCCCCAGGCAAGCTGAAAATAAAACCATTTCTAATCACTTCTGAAAGTTTCTGAAAAGAACTGGGGGAGGGGGAGAGCTAATGAGGAAAACACACAGCTTTAGAAACAGGAGAGCATTCCCTGAAGTCAACAGAATTAAAAAAATAATTTTTTTGAATATTCATTTCTACTGAGATTTTCTATCGCTATAATTAATTTGTCACAAATACCCTGACAAAGCATTTCTGGTGGAGTGATGAAGGCTACAGGCAGAGGTTTACTTAAGTCTCTTTTGAAGGAAAATAACTAGCTATCAAATAACTTTAAACTCTTAAAGCTTTTCTGGCTTGATCCTGCTTTCATTAAAGAATGCTGCTTGGCTTTGAAGACAGCTAAAGCTTTTGAAAAATTGTTATATGGATTTATTTTTGGTTAATTCAGTCCCTTTCTGGTGTATTGGTATATTATCCACGGACACTTGGAGAGGCACTGAATTTTTGTCTTCTCTTCATGGAGAGGGAGAGAACAAAGCCTTTAAAGCACCCGTGGAGTCGTTCAGGCTCAGTTCTGCTGGTTTTCCCCTTCCTTTCTGCAGTAACATCGGGGTCCCTGGGATGTTCTCCCAAAGCAAAAGATTTCTGACAGCAGCCAAATAACAAATCGATGCCGAACGTCTCGAAGGACTGAGGCATAATGACATGTGCCTTGCTGGATCAGATCACAGCTCCCTGCTGGGCAGGCCTGGTCAGTTCGGGGAAGTTCAGTCTTGAAGGTTTCCTCCTTCATCTTTCTACCTCCAAAGTAATTGCTGGACAACGACAGGACATCCTCGTGTGACCCAGCAACTGACTCAAAGCAGCTGAGTATTTGTTTGATGGGAGAAGGATCAGACCTGATTCTGTAACCATTGCTCACCCCAAGTAGCACCAGTTCAGTAAGTCTGTTCATGTAAAGAAGCCTTCACTGACATGAATAATCGTGGCAGATTCTGGCCCTGAGTTATTACATGAAACCATCTCAAGCTCAGGAGAAAGATGCATGACTCAGATCTAGCTTTAAAAATAAAAGTTTTAAATCCCAGGTTAGGATGTGCCATTTGGCTCTTGCTGAAGTTGGTCTAAAAAGGCTGCACTGAATAATAAAAAAGATCAAGCTTTTGATGTTAAATTGCATGTTCAAGCATAAAATCCAGCCTTGATGATGAAGCTTAGCCTGGCTTATTTCACTCGGGCAAAGACGCTAAACAAGAACCTTACACTCTTTCTCACTTAGAGGAAATGTCTGTGCATTAAAAAAAAAAAGGCAAAAAAAAGTTTTGACAGATAAGTAATTAAGAAACATCTGGCCAAAACGAAGGCAACAGAAGTGATTCCAATCAAAGGTGGTTCAGTGAAAGCTTTTCATCTCAACTCCAACAGAAACAGCAAACGTAGCACTTAAAAAAAAATAAAATATTCCAACTTCTGATGAAGTGTTAAAAAGTCAGCGAGGGAGAAGTGCAGAGACATCCACCTGGCACAGGGCTGAGTGGAGGAGGAGGGAAAGCACAGGCAGAGGTGTGTGCCAAGGGCCCCGAGGCAGGGCCGGTGTTTCTCCACTGTCCCAGTGGTTTTGACTGAATTCCCAGCAGCCATGTGGCTCCCAGGCTGGTGTGTCCCTGCAAGGGCTGGTCCCTCAATGGTGCTGCAGTATCCACTTCCATGGTACCTCCTGCACAGCTTCTCCATGTGCCCCTACCTGTGGACACCACAGGACACCAAAGGAGAGGCTTGTGCCAGTGTTTCGTGGCTGGTCTGCATGAGCTGGCTGGGAGGTCACTGCTGTCCTGACAGCCCTTGTCTCATTCCTCCCCCTGCAAAGCTCCACTGGAGCCACGCACAGAGTAATGGAATATCGTGATTGGGGTTTTGGGGTGGGGGATGCTCCCTTTCAGTGGGCTCTGTTTTGCTTGGCGTGGTGTTTTTTGAAGCTCCTTCCCCACACTTAGTGAGCGCTGGTGGTTTGGAGGCTCCAGTAAAAGAAATGCCAGGACTGTGAGTGCTTCCTCAGTTGACTGGAAGGACTTCCGTGGGCTCCTTCAGAGCAGGTACGTTCTCATGGTGTTCTGTCTGTTTAGCACCTGCTGGAAACGATCCTCCAGGCTGTTTTAAATTTCAAACAAGTTTCATTTTTGGGCAAAGTTTTTGATTTTTCTTTAAACAGGCAGGTTTACACATGTCCAACCTCTTCAGCCCTCACGGCCCTTCCTATGGCATTCACATGTGATATCTCAGCAGAGGTGGAAGGGGCAGCCACCTCAACTCTTTGCAGCACTCAGACTCAACTCCCCTGTTGTTGCTGCTTTAAACTATGCATTTTTATATTTTTAACACACCAGACTGAAAGCCCAGAGCAAAACTCACTGGATCTCAGTGCTCAGCATCCAGCTGCAGACCTGATCTGTGCCAAGCAGGGCAGGAGGGGCAGCAGGGCCCTGGAGAAGGGACAGGAGAGGTGAGTTTTGACCGTGTGTTCCCTTGCCACCCTGCCGAGAGGGAGACACGGGGAAGGAGAGGATCTGTGCTCCAGCACAGCAGCCATTTTAAGCTGCTTCTTGCACAGCTGGAAATCATTGCAATAGTATCAGCTGCCAAGGGGAGTTAGGAGATTTGGCAAGATTCAGAGGGAAAGAGGTAGCAGCTAAATCATTTGTGCAGAGTAAATGCTTCAAAGACATAGCGAGGGGCCCTGGCTCACCAGCAGTGCCAGCGTGGTCCTGCTGCCTGTGCTTTGTCAGGTCCCACAGTGGGACAGGGCAGGATCCGGCACCCAGGAGGGCACAAGGCTCTGTGAAGGGCCCCCACAAGTCTTGAGTTGCTTCTGCGTTTTGTTACCCCACCAGCATGTCCCCAGCTCAGACAGCTGGAATACCTTCCAACTGGGATTATTGAGTAAGGAAATATGTGCTCTGTAACCTCACTGCAAAAAAACCCTCCATAAAGCACGAACAGGAAGTGCACAATATATTCCTTTCCAAATTAATTGCTATTATTTTGATTAAAACACATTATCATATAAATATTTGATTAAGAATGTGATTAAATCTTTCTTGCTTATGAACTGTGACAACTTTAAAGTCTAACCTTTTACAGCTTGGCACCACATCATTATTTTGCTCATTAGCTACGTTTAATAATTCGATCTCATAATATGCTTTGCCATTTGGAACCTGCCTTTGTGTGCCAAGTTCAAATCGATGCTGTTAGTTATTTGTGCCACTGCAGATAATTAAACAAAAATTAAAAGCAATTTAACCTTGCAGTCTGGCTGCGGGTAGAGGAGTGTTCGAGAAGGGGAGTGGATCACTGAGCACAAGTCAACAGGGGTTCTTCTGCTGTTGTCTGTGTTGGTGCAAAGCTGGCCCAGACCAGTGTGGGAAAGTGAAGGTGTCTCCTGGGGGTTCCAGTATTCAGGAATTGCCTTTCCACCACGTAAAACCTCTGCGCATCGTAAACAGAGTGAGCAAACTTGCTGTGGACTCCTAAAAGTGATGTGACAGGGTAAAATGGTGAGCAGCTGGGTCTTGGGTGTGCAGGGAGGAGAAGCAGAGGAGCTCCAGCTGAGGTGCTAAGCGGTCACTCCCAGGGGATTGGTCTCTCACCACCCCAGGACACATCTCCCCAGGATGAGGGTGCTGCCTTGGCTCCTTCCACTGGCTCTAGGCTGTTGCTTTTGGGTAGCTTAGTTTCCTGCAGCCTCCTCCTGTCCCTCAGCAGGATCAGGCCCTCACAGGCTGTCTGGAGGCAGAAGGATGCCTCTGTCTCTCCCAGCTCACTCTAAACAGCCAGAGCCCACTTTCCTAATTTAAACTGCACACAAAAGCTTGCCTTACATGGTCACGGATGCTATTTTTAGGTCTGCCAATTAATCCAGCTCCGTTTGAGCTGGATTAGAAATCACATACCCCCTTAATTATAGGTGTATAAACTCCAGACTGGCAGCTGTTTTGACATTCTCAGCTGGGAAATTTGCCCTAAACAGCCGCCCCCCTCCCCGGCTGCGGCAGGATCAGGGCTCGGGGCTGCCTCCGTGCCCATCTGCCGCGATGGCACCGCGCCTGCTCCCGGCGGCTTGGATGCCTGCCCTGGGACACAGGTGCCAGGCAGCAGTGAGCTGCCACGGGCAGCCTCCCTCTCCCTCTTCCTCTCCCTCTTTTTTTTTTTTTTTCCTTTTTTTTTTTTCTATTTCTTTTTTATCTTGTTTTGGTCCCCCTGCAGGAAAATCTCCCCTGTGTCCCCCAGGCCTTTTCTTTCCTCTGAAGACATCTGCCAGGAATAAGAAGATGAGGAGGAGCCCGTGCCAAAGCGCTTCTGTGGCGGGGTCTCCATCGGGGTCAGCAGGATGTGCCTTCCCCAAGTGATGGGCACTGGGGCCAGCTCCTGTCAGCACCAGGCAATGAGCCCCTGTGCAGGGCTGCTGGCCTGGCATGGCTCGAGCTCCCACATCCAACAGTGCCAGCCCGTGCAGAGCTGCCTGTGACACCCCTCTGTGCCCATGGCTAATGCAGGAGCCCATGCCGTGGGGCTGCTGTGCACCCCAAACCATGCAGGGGCACTCAGGCCATGCTGTGACCAGGGTGACCCCACAGCTGCTGCTCTGGGAGCTTCAAGGGTGGCACATTGCCCCTCTCCTGACCAGGGTTCCTCTCTGGGGACAGGGATGCCCAGGTGAGGAACTGCCTTACTTATTTTAACGTGTGTGGGTGAGATTCGACAGCTGAATGTCCATAGAACTGCCCATTTCTAACCTCGCAGTGCTGAAAAATGGGAGTTTTCTGGGGAGAGCCCACTGAGACCTAAAGCAAAGAGCAAAAAGGAAACTTCAGAGAAACTTCCATGGGGACCCTCTCTGGGATGGGGCTGCATCCAACCCAGAGGCAGGAGCTGTGCTGCCACCAGAGACCACCCCGTGGCGCTTCCGAAGGCTCCTCCTGTGGGGCAGGGCAGGACTAGGGGATCAGACCCTGCGTTGCTGAGCCCCGATCCCACCCAGGGACGCTCCCAGTGCAGCTGCCGGAGCATCGCTGCTAATTGTGGCTGCGGCAGCCGGGAAGGTCCGAGGCTGAGCCATACCTGAGCAGTGAGCTAATGCCCAGCACTGCTGAGCCAGTGCCACCCCCCAGGCAGGGTCCCCGCAGGTCCTGCTCCAGCTCTCCATGGGTTTAATGCCTGGTGGTCATCTCATTTCTTTTCTTCTTTCCTGGTAGCTGGAGAGTGGACAATAGCTGGCACAAAATGCTGTTTGATCCTAACAAATGCTTTTTTGTTTCAGTGTAATATCAAATGCTTTTGAGCCCAGTGAACAAAGTGCCCTCTCGCTCGAGCTCCGTGACGCTTCCCTCCCTTCATTTTCTGGCAGCACCACAGCTTAACACAGGACATTCCTCTGTCCTTTTCCTGAGAATCTCACTGCACCTCTTGGATTTCATGTTTATGTTAAAGTCTGGCACACTGCATCCTGTGGGACAGCTCGCCAAGCAGGCACAGGCACCCAAAGGAGTTTTCCATTGAGGCTGCAGCCATGTACATTTATTCATCATATTTTCCGCTGCCCATTGGAAAAAAGAAGAAAAAAAAAAAAGCAGTCAGTGTTACTCCTGCCAGTGCTGCCCTTGGAGAGGGAGATGTTTAATGCTGTGTTGGTGCATCAGGCTGTTGCCTTCAAGCAAAGGTCTTTCTGGGCACAAGCAAAGTGGAGGGTGCTGTGGGGAGCTCCCCCTGCCCCAGGGCTGCCCCAAGGGATGGTTTATGAAGCTGTGGGCCAGGGCCAGTGATGAGGACAGAATGAGCTCATTTCCCAGCTCAGCTCTGCAGCTGCCTAAGACAGGCCAGCTCTCCCAGCTGACAGTGACATCCCAAGGGTGCCGGAGGAGCCCTGGGCCACTCTGGGGCCCATGCAAGAGGCACACACTGCTGCCAGCTCCTGCTTTTCAGCAGAGAGCTGGAAGGGAAACATATGAGGATTTCCCAAGTTTTGCTCCTGCTGGTCAGACCATCAATGCCCTGGCAGAGCACCAGTCCCACCTGTGACTTCACAGAGCTGTTTGGAAAGAAACGCGTGTCTGGCAGGGGTCGAAAGGGGAAAAGTGGAGGTACCTGATTTTATGGGCTTTGGAAATTCATAAAGCTTTGGTGGAGTTCTGGGAGAAGGCTTTTAGGCTGTTCTGATCTGACTCACTGACTCTGGGGTGTGGAGCTGCCTCCTTCCCTTGCCTTGCTCCAGGTTTGTTTGGTGGGCACAAGGCCTTGATTGCCCTTGTTCAGCAGAGCTAAGGGGGGGTGGTACCAGAGCCCACGATACCCCTGCCCCTAATCCCCACTGTCACATCACTGACACAAGCCCCTGTTCTGCAGGGCGGCACAGCAAGAATGCAGGAAGGTTGGAGCAAGAAAGCAGGAAGGTTTTGTGTCTGACAGAGGATTCCCAGAGTGACTCACAGGGCAGCAATTCTGCCCATCCTCATCCCGCTACCACCAGCAAGGACATACCTGTGGTGGATTCCTGAGGCACCGAAACCATGACCCAGAGACAGCCGTCAGATATCACTGTGAATCACCCCAGGGTGTGGGGGGGTTGTCTCAGTGTCCCATGTCCCCACGCCCAGGGCTGGACCACCTGTGGAACAGCTCTGCCAGCCACGGTGTGGAGAGAGCTGAGCAATGGGGTGACAACCCAGAGGCTCAAATCTTCCTGTCCTTGTGCTCCCTGGGCCTCTCCGCAGTTGCCCTCCAGTGTGCCACTGGTGTCACCCGTAATGTGGTTATGGCACCAAAATCCCACCTGCTCTGAGCAATCACCACGATGCCCTGAGACCACAGCCATGCCAAGGCAGGTCTCGGTGAGCACCTGCAGGTGAGGCCAGCCCTGCAAAGGGATCCAGGCAGGTATAGAGGCAACTGCTCACTGAAGCAGTGAATGTTCCCAGCCCCTATTGAAGCCCCAGCAATGCCATGAGCATTTTGGGACATACTGTTGCCATCCGTCCTTTAGCACACAGCCCATGGCCACTCTCTGCTAACACTGATGAGAAAAACAAGCAGGGGGAGTGAATTTACAAATCTCTGCAGTGGGAACTGTGCAAAGACATGCTAACTTCATCTCAGCATGGTGACCAGTGCTGGCCAGTCCTGATGTGGGACTGAACAGCAGGACTTGGATGCTGGTCACCGCACCCTGAGCCATCCAGGCCCCTCTTGAACGCTGCCAGCACAGTGCAGAAACCCCCTGTGAGACGAGGGAGGCCCTGCCAGCCCGCCCTGATGCCTTGAAGTTCTCGCAGTAGCCAGCAGGAACCACAATTAACGTCTGCTGCAATTTCTTCATTATCATAATGACAGTGCTCAGCAAAATATACGGGAGACATCGACGGTGACGCCCAGATGCTGGAACCATACGATGCCACATGGAAAATCATGGCGTGGCATAAAAACCCGGCTTTTATACGGTACAGCTGCCTCTGCATAATGCCCTTGTAATTTATCAGTGTATGGCATCTGGCTCTTTCCTGTCATTCTTAGACTTTCAGACAACCATAATCTCAAGTGTCTTAATAATAACACAGACCTGCCAGACAGGGGAGGAGGGAGGATGGAAAGGGGGTGGAGAGCAAAATTGCTCCTTTTGTGCTGTTCATCCCAAATTAGAGGGGGAAACCAGAAAAAGGGTAAGTCTGGTGGGGGACTGGGAGTGCTGGAGGGGAGGGAAGGGTGAGGGATGCTGGAGGAGAGGCTGGGGTGGTACAGCAGGTCCTGGAGGACCCTGCTTGAGGGGGAACACTATAGAATGTATAAACCACATAGAAACCATCACTTGGTGTCCTGAAAGAGCTTTTCCAGGCATCTGCTCTTTCTGGGGCAAATTTCCCTTTGTAGGTTTAATGAAAACCATTTTGCTGAGGCTGGACTTTGAGTGTGTGCACAGGGGTGGTGCAGGGTGGCCCTGCAGCCATGCAGGGTGTCACCATGGCAGAGCTCAGCTGCCAGCCTGGGACTGCACAGGAGAAAGGGACTGTGCTGGGTCCTGCATTGGCTCTAGAGAAAAAAACTGCTAAAAAAAAGGCAGGATCTTTGCCTTTGGAGACTCACAGCCATGCTGCCAGGTCCTCAAAGCTACCTAACTTGCTGCCCTGGTGGTCCCATTTGGGGGGGTTCTCCTGGCACATCCTTCCCACTCTCCAGCACTGGGGAGTGCCTGACCTGTAACACCCACAGCGGTTCTGGGGTGCCCCAGGGTGGGCAACACAGAGCTGGTGTGCTGGGGCTGTGAGGAGCCAGACTTTTACAATCCATTATAAGACTGGGAACATGAAATCTCTGCATGGCAAACACATCATCACCCCTGTTGTGTTAATCCCCTGGTGCATCGCCTGTGGGAGTCAGGAGAAATTCCTGGGGTAGGACTGAACCCTGAGTGTGAGCGACTCTGCAGAGAGAACCTGCAGACACAGGGCCAAATCTGTGTCCGGGTTACACAAGTGTAAACCCACTGACACCACTGGGGTCGGGTTGCACTTGCTTTGGGACGAGTCTGGGGGACCAGACCAGCGCCCAGAGCCGATGGTGCTGCGGGTCCCCACACGGTGACACAGCTCCTGCCCCATCCCCCGCGCACTCTGGGCCCCTGCAGGGAATGGGGGGATGCGGGGAGATGGGAATACGGGCAGGTGGGCTGTGGGGATGCGGGACGTGGCAGGCTGCCCGCTGCCACCACGAGGTGGCGAGCGAAGGAGCCTCTTGGCAGGGCTGTCCGAGGGAAAGGGGCTCGGCTCTCGGCTGCGCGGGATAGCTCAGCCTGATTTCCAGTGGCAAGACGAGGATGGGGAACAAGTATGGGGACATCCACGGCCAGGCTGGGTAAGAACAAGGATGGCTGAATTATCCAAGCAGGATTTGCGAGTGCGTGGCAACGTGTCCTGTGGCTGTTCATACCTCCGACTACCCTCCTCTCCTAACACACTGAACCTCCAAGTGAAGTGATCCCTGTTTCCCTCTCCATCCCCATTACTGCCAGGATATCCAACTGCTCCCCCACCTCCCCAGCAGCTGGGAGGAGTGGGGGCAGAGCCAGGCAGGTGGGCTTACTGGGAAATGAGGGGCACCTGGAGGGTGGATAAGGAGCAGGGCCAGGAGCTCTGGCTGGGGGAGGTGTGTAGAGGGCAGAAAGGAGGCTTCTTCTTGGCTGCATAGAGGCAAGAGGTGAGTGTTGGGGGCTGCTTTGGGTGAGTCTGTTGTAGGGTGGTAGGAATGATGAGCAGCAGGGCTGAAGTCTTGCTCATCTGATTCTTTCCTGTGATTCCCTCCTGACCTCTGGATGCTTTGCTCCTGTGCATGCACATGAGTCTTATCCTTTGGGCTGTGAGTCTTCTGCTGTGCTTGCCTGGGGGATTTGACCCGGTAGAAGGGTTTGGACCACTCCTGAGCCATCCAGGACCCTGGGGTGCAGGGTGAGAGTGCTTCCTATCTGCCTCATTTTGCAAAAGGGCCAGTGAAGCTACTTCCCCCTGGATATTTCTGCTGGAAAAGCTTCCTGTGGAAAACAGCTCACAGCTCCACTGGGAAAGATGTCTGAAGGAACAAAAAAGGGCTTGTTAAATATGTGCACACAGTGAATTTGTACTTGAGCTGTTAGAAGCGCTTCCCCCACGCTGCTGATGGGGTGGCACTGGCTGCTGTGACAGGGCCAGGAGAGTGTCTGGCTCAGTGACCTCCAGAGCCTGGTGCAGCCCTGAGTGGGCAGCAGAGTCCCCTTATCCTTCAGTACCACAGCAATTACCTCACTGCTCTACAGAGACAGATGAGGGTGGTTATAAGAGTCATTTTGTAAAGGGAATTAGTGCTCCAACACACACAGCATTCCTCCAGTGGCACGCTGACCTGCAGACCTGTTTGTACAACTTGTGTCAGTCCAGAGTATCTTGATATCTTTTCTTTTTCTTTCTTTTTTTTTATTGCACAGAAACTTCTGGTTACTTTGTCCTTTTAAGATAGGAGGGGAGTACAGAGATGTGTTATTTTGCCCTGCTCTCTTTGTTTGTATAGCACGAGATAAGCACCATATTATGTAAACAATCAGACAATATGTGCTGAACTGGATCTATTGGTGCTAGCTGAGACAGAGGCTTTATCTTGGGAGGGTGCCTGTGTGGGAGGAGATCCCTGGCTGGAATGAGTGCAGATTGTGGCAGCTTCACCTTGGAGGTGAAATTTGTTCAGGCTTGCATTAAACTCTTTGGCAGAGATCCAGGTGTGAGGCTCCTCTCTGCTGGATCATTTGAGGTTACTGGGGTTAAACACTGATTCTAGAAGGGCTTCAATGCATGGGCAAGGCACTGCAGCCTAGTGACCATGTCAGCTCAGCCACAGAAACTGGCCTGCTGGCCCTCAGCATGTGTGCTGGGGGGGGTTCAGCCTCCTGTGAGGGAGGTTTAGGCTAATGCACTCTGTGCTAAAAGCATGTTTGTGGCCTGGGACTGCAGTTCAGCTTAGAGGGGACAGTTGAAGTCCCAGCAGCATGGTCCCTCCTAAGCTGGTGCATGCCTGTGTGTTCACTGGGGAACTTCTTGCACTGGGTTGAACTTCCCTTCAGTGGCTGCCTCAAACACTCTTTGAAACAAGTTGTACCTTTAGAACAAATCAACAAACCAGCCAGTTCCAGAACCCCCAAATCCTGCTTTCTTTCACGCAGAGCTGAGATCAAGTGACCCGAGGCAGCCCGCCCTCTGTTCCTGCAGCTGGGTGGGGGCACCCAGCCTCCTGGGAAGGGACTTTGTGCTGCTCCGTGTGGGACAGGGTCTGTGTCACACCCACCCATGGCTGGGGTTAAAGGGGCACTGTGGGAGGGAGCAGCCTGGATCTCAAGGGCTGATTTCCTTGGCACTGGAGAGCTGGCTTGGGTAGGGGATGTGTTATATGGGCAGAGCAGTCTGGGGTAACTGAGAGAAGGGAATCAGTCAGCAAGGGAGCTGGCGCCTTTACCTGGCTGTCCTGATCCCAGCCCTGCATTGCTGGCCTGGAGCAGAGGGTGTTTTGGTGTCTGCTGGAAGCACATGTCTCTCTGTAGCCTTCCTGAAATCCTGCACGCTCTTGTGCACCACCAAGCACACCCCTGGCAGGGTGTGCAGGCATTTGGGTCAGGTCTCCTTTGGGGCTGCTCTCCCTGAGGTCTGTACCACCCCTCTGCCCACAGGCAACACCCCTGCGAAGGATGTGGTGGGCTAGGAAGTATTTCCCAATGTGTCTTCAGTGCATAGACTAACACAAGCTTGCAGGTTTTGCAGGTTTGGTTCTTTTCAAGAACAAAACCAGGCTTTCAGCTGGGCTGCCTGTCCCTGTACAGCCTGAGCCAGCCCTGCCTCTTCCCTTCTTCCCAGCTCCCTGCAAACCCAGACCACCATGAAAACCAACTGACTTTTCATTTGGGTGAGTGGGAGCCCACGAGCCTGGTGTGCTGCTGTGCTGCTTTTCACCTCCAGCCTCCCCACAATTGCTCCACCACCCCCCTCCTCTCACAGCAAAGCTCCCCAGGCCAGCACAATCCTTTTGATTTCTGCAAAACTGGCGCAGCCCACCCTGCTAATTCGAAAAAAACCACCCTGAATACAAATCAAGTCGATGTGTCCATCGGTTTACTTAACAAATGGGGTGTGTGCTGCCCTCTGAGATGACAGTGTTTGCCCTGCTGGTTGCAGCGCTAGGTCTGTGCAGGTGAAATGTTCCTGGACCAAAGTCCAGCCTGGACAGCCGGCTGCAGGCAGGAATCCAGCACGCTGGACAACAAACATGTTACGCCAGCGGGCGAGCTGGAGCTGCATTCCTGAGTGTTTGTGCCTGCCCTGGGTGTCCCTGGGATGGAGGGGCCCTGGGGGGAGCTGCCCAGCAGCCCCTTCTCTTAATTAAAACAAATGCGTGGTTAGGCTTTATCAGGCTCAGTGTTAATTACCATGCAGGGATAAATTCACTTATTTTAGAGCTGCCTCTTTTCTGTACCTGCTCAGCATATTTTGTAGTCAATTTTGTACTTGCCTCCTTTTGCATGGATTCTCACCCTGTTTGTGGAAGTGCTGGGTGAGAGGGACCTCAGGAGGGCTCTGGTTTGATCTCTGAGCTGTTGCCAGGGCTGGTTTGACTCAGCTGTGTCTTGGCCTGGTAATCTCCAAGGACAGAGCTTCCTTGGCCTCACTGCATTGCACCAACCCTCCAGGAGAACCTTTCCTGATGTTCATCCTGAACTTCCCCAGGTACAGCCCACAGCCCCTTAGCACATCCCTGGCACCACAGGACGAGGGGCTCTGCTCTTCCAGCCTTGCCAGCCCACTCTGCCTGGGTTCCACCTTAGTTAGAGTGAGGCAGCCTGGTAGGTCTGGGGGTTGCTACTGAGACGTTCATCTTTCCAAAGAAATACATATTTTTCCGTAAAAGCAAACAGAGCTGGCCCGGGTCAGTCCTGAGGTCTGCTCAGTCTCTTCCTCCCAGTTTAGGAGACTGCAGATGTCCCACGGCTCGGAAATGAAACCTGCCCCGAGAGGAAATGCCTTCCTGGTGCCCAGCTGGGGAAGTCTGAACCTTTCTGTCCTTTTTTAAAACATTTATTTTTTAAAATGTGACATATCCACCATTCCAGCTGAAGCCAGAGTGGTGAATGCTGCTGGGAAATGGGGTTTGGATCTGAACATTTCCTCTGCGAGCTCCGGAGGGGTGGTGGATCTTATCTTCCTTCAGTCTCCCTTGGCAACATCTATTTACATGGCTGCACAAGCTGCTGAAATAGTTACTTCACCCTAGTCTTTTGTTTTGTTTCACTGGAAACCAATATTTTGGCCATGTCAATGCTTGAATTCTTTTGTGGCATGTTTAATCCAGGTTTGATGGCTTGCTATAGTCCCAGAGGTAGAAAACTGAGTAGAAATAAATACAGGGAAGGAACTGATGGGTTGTAAAAGAAACTGGGGTGGGAAATAAAACCCTGAAGTATCACCAATTTGGCAGAAAGCCTATATATATATATTTTAATTTTTGTTTTTGTAATATGGTTCATGAGACTTCATGAATCTCTAAGAAGGAGGCAGATGATTTCAAAGCCTGTGGTGGCATAGCCAGATCGTTAAGGAAGTTCTCAGTGACTGAAGGATTTGGGGTTTCTGTGCACAGCTGACAGGGATTAGTTGATCCTGCAGGCTGGAGATGTTCCTGTTCCTGAATTTTTCCTCCTGGCTGATGGCAGCAGCATGGGACAGTTTTGATGGGTATTGTCTCCTTCAACCTGCAGTGGTGGGGACCTCACTGGTGGAGCTGGCCTGTGGGCTGGCTTCTGCTGCCCACACCTCTCTCACATCTGTGTTTTGTCTGCTGACTACACCCTCACCCTTACACAGAACCAGCCTGGAGGGAGGCTGCTTCCCTGGGGGGGTGGTCTTGGGTTGTGTCGATGGATCTACCTCCTTCTGGGTCTCCCACCCGTCCCTGAACCTCCAAGCCCTGTTCTTTGGGTACCTCTTTTTCTTCCCAGCTGCTCTGTCTTGCCTGTTTTGACCATAAGTTCTCTGGACAATAAGCTTTTGATGGAGAAGGGAGGTTATGGTCCTATTTGTGCTTGGAGGTGCTGCTGTTTCAACCAATCAAAGCAGAATTTCTGCTGTAGCTGAGCAGCCTTTGCCTAAATATGGGAGCCCGGAGAAGAATTTCACTTACTGCCTTATCAGCCTTATCTGCTTCTCCCTTGAAGCCAAAGCAGTGACGAGTGTTTTCCTCACATTTATCTGTGTACCTGCCTTAGCAATTGGCCAGAAGAGATGGGGGATACTGTAGATCTCTAAACAAATCACTTTCTTCTGATGTGCGTAAGTTACTAAGTTATATAAGGGATTGATTTTACCAGATTGCTTATCAGCCTGGATGGAGCACTGCTGCTCCTGTTGGAATGTTCACACGCAGATCTAAGCAGGATCTCTTGGACAGCTTTTATCTGGGTTTGATTTCTAAAGAAGATAGGCATTATCTGCACAAAATAAACGTTTTTTGCCCTGTAACCCCTGGTGATGTTACAGATGGGCCTCCCAAACTAAAGGCAGACAAAGGGCCAGTTTGCATTTGCCTCCCAGGTTGGGCTGTGCAGGCAGCAGTGCCTGGATCTGGGAGCAGACAGGTCCTTCTGGGCTGCTCAAACCTGCCTTCGAGTGTGCCTCGTTCCTTGTTGCTGCTCTGCTCTCTCCCTTGAGCTCCCCACGTGCTCCCAGCCCTCCTTCCACCCAGCAGGTGGTTATCTTCTTTGCCTTCCCTCCTCATCTCACCTGGCAAGTGGTTATCTTCTTTTCCCTTCCCCAGGCCCACATGGATGCAGCCCCAGGATGTTATACACCACAGCACAGGAAAGTTTCTCCTCTTCCTCATATTCCTTCTCCCACTGGTGCTAAGGGTCTGGGGGAGTGAGTGTAACCCTCACCCCAGGGGGACCCACATCACACCTTCATGGTCACTGTCTTGTGTTTGGCAGCACGTCATTGGCAGTGACACAGGATAACTTGGCCTAAATAATAGATTACAAGAGCTGATCTCACTGTGCAGATCATTTTGCTGGCTTTGTAAAGTTAATCAGTTTACATGTTGCCATTAGGTCAGGAAAGCTCCATTTACCTTAAATAATTAATCAAGATCAATTAAACACAAGGTAATTGTGAAAAAGAGCAAAAAGGCAGAATGACCCTCATTTCTTCTTGTTCTTTATCATATTTAGGTAACCTAGAGAACTGCACATATTGCAGAGGTTGGGCAGTGGAAGAGTAACTTACATTTATGTTTGTGATGACAGCTCTCTCCTGAAGGTTTGACCCAATTACTACGTCTTGTCTCGACTTCTGTCTGGGAGTTATTGTTGCTGTCACAGTGCAAACACAGCTAATGAAAACAGCCAGTGGTTCCATTAAAATATCAGTGTGGGGAGCCAGCTCTGCTGGGCAAGTGCAAATGAGTGTTTTTGTATTTCTGAATTTTTTTTTTTTGCTGACTGTCTTATCAAATGCACCATCCAAACAAATACTTGTTAGAACTCCTGGGGGATAATTTCCAAAGAATAAACATCTTGAAAATAATTCTGTAATGTATTTGATAATCATTAAAATGCCAGTAGAAACAACAGAGGACTGTGTTCCTGGCAAAGTTGGATGAAGAAGCAACATGATAGACCAGAAAGCAGTGTACAGCATTTCCCATAACAGGGAACTGAAATGTCTCTTATGTAGGAGAATTTTACAGATGTTGAGAGCTTTGGCCGTTTTAGCTGATCTCGGAGCTGCTCGGAGGTCACTTACATTAGTTTACACAGATGTTTCTTGGGCTCTTTATTGCATAAATAAGTTGGTAGGACATAGTAGCAGGCAATACAAAATCTAGCAGAAAGGGGCACAGTATGTCCCAGTGGCACAGCTTCAGACAAGCCCTTTGGGGGTGGGTCTAGAGGGACAATGCAGGATGTTCCTGGAAGGAGCCCATTTCCTTCCCTTGCACTGAGTTACAAAAGTTGTTTTTCCATTCTCAGAATCATCAGCACAAAAGGACCATAAAGAGTTTTAAGAGGACTTTCTTTGGCTCACTTGTTAGGAAGGTCTTCGCAGTGAATTGGTAAATACCTGCTGCTACCTGGCTGGGCTCCTCCCAGAGCTGGGGCAGGATCAGGTGAGGTGGCTGTTTCCAGACCTCTTACCTGGTGTAAGAATTACTTTAGTACGTTAATCTCTCTGTCCCTAACTTCCAGGAAGATCAGCAAGTTCTTAAGCTATGGGGACTTGATGATCTTAAAGGTCTTTTCTTAATGATTCTATGGCAGGCTTTGAGAGTAACACAGACTTGAAAGATAATGTAAAATGGGGTCTTTTTTTCCAAAATGGGAGACTCTTATCCCAAAGAAGTGAAAGCAAATAGTTTCTTGCTCAAAAGGATGTGCTCAGAGGGATGAACAGGCTAGACATGAATTACTGCTCTGCAACAATCTCTTCTGCTGTACCCTTCATTCTCATGGAGTCTGTCTGCTTCTGGTCTGCTGTGACAGCTTTGTGTACTCTTTGTCCTCAGAAATGGCACTTGTATCATCTATAGATGTATCCATATAAATTATAAAAATAATTCTGCAGTAACAGCTCACTCTTTTGCTTCTGATGGGGAAATTGCAGAGGGTGTTTTTGGCTGTAATTCCTAGAGACAAACATGTTAATGAAGTAGCCAATGAACTTTGGGTTGGATGTTGCAATGTCCTCGAGCTGCAGTACTTATCTGGATTACTTTTCAGGGGACCCATGTCCTGTCTGCTCCACAGGGAGGTTCAGAGAACAGTTCATAAATCCTCAGCAATGCACACAGTGGATTTTGTTTTAATTTATAACCCATCCCAAGTCACACTACACTGCTAACTAGTTGTTGATCTGGTGCCTGCTGTACTGACATAACCTGTGTGTGATGTATGCTGAGTATTTCTCCAGGCAAATGTGGTTCCCCTTCAGTTTAAATCCCTCTTCCCAGCAGCAAAGCACAATGGTCTAACACGCTCAAGAACTGGAAATATTTATGCTATGAGGACTCCTGGGCTGACGTTGAGGGGGGTATTTTGTGTCCCTGTGCTGTGTTCACTGTGCCACAGCAGCAGGCCCCGAATTTCAGTAGTGTCAGTATCAGGAGGGATCCAGTTCTGCACACAGGCAGGCTGCAAACCTTCTGTTAACAACACAACCTCCAGCCACCAAAATCACTGAGCTACTTTGTACAGAGGGGTTGCACTCCTGCTCTTAGGTGCTTTGGAGGTTTAGTGATAAGGGAGTACTCAGCACTACAAGCAGAAGTTTGGGGGAGGAGAACTGGCAGCAGTGGGAGCTCTGGGTGCCAGCAAAGAGTTAACTTGCACCACTGGTTGCATGACAGCCCTCAGCTGTCTGTGCCTTCCCCTCCAGCGCTTTTCTCCATTATTTCATCAAAGCAACAGGCATGGTTTTAATTTTCCATGACTTGCTTATGAAATATGATCCTTGCTGTAATAAAGAAATGATTTGGTTTGTAATGGATACATAAGAAATCAATTTCCTATTTTTAAATTAGGTGGGATTAACAATGAAGCAAACAATAAGCAGAGCAACAGGGGGAGAAGAAGGATGGGAGAAAGACCTGGCAGCCCCCTGACAGGGCTGACTGCACTTGGACATGTTACACTGCATTTGTTAATGGCTTCACCAAGGCAGTCACAGCTGTAGTGTTTCTTCCAATGTATATTCATTTTATGCTTCAAAAGCATGATGTTGGGAAGATTGCTGAAGATTCATGACTTTCCTTCTGCCTAGCAGTGACATTTAGGGTGCAACATGGTTTCTGTTCAAATTCATAGTTCGAAAAGACCCATATAAATGTCTTGGGAGCTGATGCCCTCCCTGGCTTTCCTGCTGTGCCTGCAGCAGGGACAGCATCCAGCAAACACATTCACCTGGACCAGGAGGCTGGGAGCTGCTCTCCAGCAACTGAAACAGAAGCTTCCACCTACTGTCTAAGGGTGTAGTTCTATGTGAGAGCTGCTTGTTTGGAGATACAGCAGCAGTTTGACACAGCCCGCAGGAGTTTTCTAGCTGTCATTGCTAGCAACCATCTGGTCCCCCTCCTTTACCTTCCTCCTACAGCGCTGAGCAGTGCTGCTTGGGGACCTCCAGGCCAGACAGTTGTCAGCAGTCCCACAGCCCTGCACAAGACTAATCAGTACAGTCACCTTCCTGGCAGCTCCATGCACTGTATCGCTGAAAAGAAAGCACTTTCCAGTCCTTGCTGTAGTAAATACTCCCAGTGCCTGGTAATCCTGTGCTGGTGTGCCATGTACTCCGCCTGTGCTGGCGGAGCAGCCCATCTGGTGAGGTCCATTGGAGGGACAGGGACAGCCTTTAGCCTCTGGAGATGCCCTGTGCTTGGGTGTTGGGTTTTTTCCCCCTGGTTTCCCGGGAGATTCTCCTCCCGTGCGGCACAAAGGGCTTGTGCCGGGGGCCCAGTGCGGGCTGTGCGCTGCCGAGGCACTGAATGCGCTCCAGGACGCAATTCCTTGAAGCCGCAGGCGTCTCAGAAGGCAGGTTGCCCTTTAGACCTTGGACTGCAGACGGCCGATCCATGTTCCCCTGCCAAGCCACACTGAGCAGTGCCAGCGTGTTCCTGTGCCGTTCGCAGATGTGCTTTGCTCGGCTCTCCTCGGCACGCACACAGCTCTGCCGGGCGGGAGCTCGGGGATCGCGCTGTCCCTGGAGCTGTCTCACTTGGAGGTTTTGGAGGTGGGGAGCGGTGTGTTTGTGGCACTGGGGGGTACCAAGCCTGTCCAAGTCTGTCCCGCTCAGCAAATCAGTCTGGACTTGCTAAAGCTGCTCTTCTGGTGCCAGCGACTCCTCCTGGCCCAGCTCCATGCTTGTGCTAAGTGGCTTTGGAGCTGCCCCAGGGGTCTGTCACGGGTTGGAATTAGAGTTGCATTTGGCTGGCTGGTCTGTCTTCCCTTCCTGGATGCTATTGCTTTTTTTAGCTTATCTCTGTTCTGCATGGGTTTGTGAGTTCCTGCTGAAGTCTCTAACAAGATTTGTATGGTGGCTTCTTTTTCCTCCAAGCAATCATAATTTGGCCAGAAATAAATGTCTGCAAAAATCTTTTTAAAGTCTCTCCTTCATGTAGATTTCAGCAGCCTTCTTGAGAGACAAGCCATAAAAACTGATGGGACTTCTGGAAATGGTTGGTGGGACTTCTAGGACTGGGCAGAAGTCCAAACAATTTCTTGTAATCTTCTCCACATAGATCTGTTATTGCTGGGGCAGGTAGCAGATGCATTATCACTACTAATCTCCTTCAAGGGTGGAAGGGTGCTGGAGTGTAGATAACTATGATGAAACAGAGCCAGATTTCTGTCTTTATGGAATAAAGACCAAGAAAACTCCACGGAATCCGAGGCCTGCTTCTACTTACTAGTGTCAGAAGGCCATTGTTTTTGTACTCTAAGACCACCAGTCCACCTGCAACTCTCAAACAGCCTCCCCCTCCCTTTCCCAACCACTCTCGCAGTTAAATTTATAGTTGGGTGGGTTTGTTGTTTGTTTTTTTCCTACTGGCTACCTCTGAAGCTTCAAATAACTGTTGGTAGTGTCCCTTTGAAAGGCAAAACCAGACCAAAAGTACAAAAACAAACCCCATCAAAAACCCCACAGATTCTTCTTGTCACCACCAAAGCCAGTGGGAGCTCTGCCATCCAGCTCCACTGTCACAGCCCTGTGGCTCTCCACGGAGTTGCTATTTAGCATCAAGGCAATGCAGTGACTGAGGGGGAGCAAAAGTTCAGGCACTCTTGCCTTAGCCTGGGCATACTTGTGTGAGCTACAGGAAGAGGAACAAGGGAGTCAAATTGCTCAGTGAAGGTCAGTGCAATGCACTGTCACCTCCAAAAGCTTCGCTTGGACCTTGCCACCTTTCTGGTTTCTGCCAGCAGGAATGACTCCTGGGGGAGTTGTACCACTCAGTGGTGCCAGATCATGCAAACTCACCCCATTTCTGCATTGTTACTGGACACTGGTGGTGAAGTTCACCCTGTGAGTGGGAATCTTATCTCCATGCCCCTTGCAAACCAAGCTCTGTTGGTTGGCTCCCCAGCCAGCTGAACTGGCAGCATCCTGTAGCTTTAGATTTCATTCTCTTTCCAGCCTCAGTTAAATTTAAAGCCACTATTCATAGCTGCTCTCAGGATCTGGAGCTCCAGAACACCATGGGAAGTTTCTCATCTGTTCAGGAAGACAAATATAGTGATGGTTTCCGGTGGGTAAGAGGAGGGTTTGTTGTGCTCTTCACATTCATAGCTGAGATGGCATTTGTACGCACACACCGTTGCTGTGCCAGCCTCCTCCGTGGTGACAGCCCCTTCCTAAGATTTCACTGATGAGTTGGGAAGGAGGAAGAGTTCAGATTAGTTTAAAGCCCTCAAATCTATACAAAGCAGGGGTAAGATCTATTTACTGTGAGCCCAGAAGCTATTTTCCGTGGAGGATGAGCTTAGTTTGTTCTGGAGAACAGCTGTTTATCAGGATCAAATTTCTGGGAAGGACCGTTCCTTGGCCATCTCAACCTGGGAAATGGTTTTGTGATGCTTTACAAGAAAAAGAACAAAAACTAGTTGCTTGGTTCAAAAAAAAGAACAACAACCAAAAAAATGAAACGCAGCAGTTTACAAAGGGATTTTTTTAGCTGAATAAAAGACCTCGAGGCTGCGTAAAAAACAGCACAAAAACTTTGATATGTTCCTTTGGGAGGATTAAAACAGATGGTTTTTCTCTTTTCCAATGGCTAGTATCTGACATTTCCAAAGAAGACACAAAGAACATTTCTGGGATGTGTATTGGAAATAGTTCTGCTAGAAGCTTAGAGGGCTTGAAGGAAAGCTGAAGGCAGATAATTTCAGAACCTACATCTGGTCAAGCTCAGGCTGGAGAAAAGCCATGGCGAGTCCAATGGCACCGGTGTGAGGAGGAGCAATAAAATTCCAAGGTGACCAATGTCACTGATGGCAACGAGGGCAGCATAAAGCCCTTCATGCTGGGCAGGGACAGCTCAGAGGTCTTTTTGTGGCCTCTTACAGCAAAGGCACCGTAACAACACTTGTGTTTGCAGGAATCAGACCCAGCCTGAATTCTGCATAGTAATATGTGTGAATTTCTGCAATTTGCTCACAAAATCCTTCTCTGGTAAAGTTGTGTCCCTGGTGGCTGCAGAACGCAGTAAAGGCATACAATAGCAATTTGTTTCTTTCCTCTCTCGTTTTTCCCACCTTGCTGTCTTGCATATGGACTCACAGATGGGGCAGGATGTGGTTTGGAATCTCGGCGAGTGGGGTTTGCCAACACCCGTTTGACCAACTTGCCCTTTTGTAGCGCTGGGGTTAAACCACTGCCAGAAATGTCCTCTGTGATCACCACTAATGGTTACTAATTTGGAATTTGGAGCACTTTGCCATCCATAAGCAGCATTTCCATAGTCTTCCAGCCAGGTACATCTCTAGTTATGATAATTGCCTTTCAGTTAGGGAGCTGACTGACTATACTGCCGCAAGTATGGAATAAATCATGTTACTATGGTAGCCAAGGTTTTTGGAAAACAGCATTTCCCAGAGCACAAATGCTATTTCTCTGAATTTTACTTCTTTTCCTGAAAAGAGCCCTATCATGACAGAACTGTGAGGGGTTTGAGGTTGGGTCTCACTTTACTCCAGAGAGAGTCCTGCAGCAAGCTGGATGTTTCTTTCCAGTTTTATTTATTTATTTGGCTTAACCTTCATCATGTTGACAGAACACAGGTGTGTGGATATCTTATATACTCAAACTAATTACTGCTGAGACTGACATCTGAGAAAGGGATTTGAAGGAACAAGACAAAACACAGTCAAAACTTGACCTTGAAACATGAGAAATGACTCCAAAGCTTGGCATCAGGCTTGGAGGCTTCTCAACCTGTGCAAGGATAGGACCAAGGTCTAGGTCTGAGCTCTGTGGATTTATCTGTGCTGATAGGAGCTACTTGGCACTGAGACCAGATTTTTTGCCTGAGGGAATGTACTAAATCTAAGGGAGTTGAGCACAGCCTTCCTTGGATGTGGTGCATCCATCACAATGTTGTCTTGTTCAGTGAATCATGGCACAAACAAGATACCAGAGATTGTATCCTCAATTGCATTAACGGTTAAACTGTGATTTTAATTTTGTCTTTCTCCTTTTCAGCCACTGGTACATCCACAAGTGTTTTAACAAAGTATTTTGTTTCTCACTTCCCAGAATACCAAGTGCATTTCATAACACAGCTGTTGCAAATGTTATGGCTCCGTGCACTTCATGTGTTAGTCTTGCCTGTGCTTCCCTTCCCTGAATCACATTTAATAGGCCAAGTTTTATATTTCTCTGCTAATTTGTTGAAATTCATTGCATTTGTTGCCTTCCCCTCTTTCTTTTGAAAATCAGGGGAACTTCCAAATTTCAATTTAAAAGCATTTTGTTTTTATGGAGCATAGTATTTGTTGGAGGGAGAGAAGTTGAGATCATAATCTGGCACGGTTGACTAAGTTTCTAAATTTTAAACCACCGCCTTCTCTCTTCTTAAACATTTTCTCTGCCAATACTAAACATTTTGATCATTCAAAATGTAAATTGTACTCCCCATAGATGCTGATGGGTTGAGGATATATTTACATACAAAGGAGCTGTTGAATGACTCACGCAAAAAGTCATTTTCTTGTTCTCATTTTTAACAGTACAGCAGGTTTTTCCCCCCATTTTCTGGTTTCTGGAATGATTTGTGTCCCAGTCAGTCTCTGAGCAATGTTTGAAAAGGTGCATGTGGTTAAAATGTGCAGAGTGGGAGAACCACAAATGGTTTAAATATTTTTGCCAGAAGAGCTCGTGATAGGCACTGTCCGTGAGTTGTGTTATGGAAAGAACACCCAGAGGAAAACCCAGGGGCAAGGGTGGACAAGGAAAGGCAAGTTCCCCAGTCTCTTGGGGTGAGGAGGAGAAAGCAATGATTTAGTAAGAATATGAAATCCAGTGTTTTGGGCTGGGTCTGATGTTCTTAAGGCGGTTGGCACCTTATAAAATCTTGCTGGGTGTGTGCTGTAAGATCACACTGATGGTTTCTTTCTCCCCGTGGAGCAGCACTTTATGGGACAAGTGTCGCTTGGTTTTCCCATGTCCATATGCCTGCTGGGCTTGGGCCTCTGGCACAGATTCCCCTGGCAGGAAGTACAAGTCGTTTCTTTGGAACAGTTGTCAGAGCCTGGCTGTGCTGGAAGAGGCAGAACAGCACCCTGGAGCTGCTCAGAGAGCTCTGGAAAGCCCCGAGCTTCTGTACATCCCCTGGGCAGCATTTCAAACTGTGCTTGGAACACATTTGCACTGCTCAGGGATCCTTTCCTGAGGCCCATAGGAAACTCTGAGACTGTAACTGGCCATAACTCTCTAGTATTAGCATGACAATTTTCTTAGATCTCCTTGTTCTTCTTTGGACTTACCCAAATATCAGTCCAATACTCTCACATGAGTTGGGAATGGCCGAAGTTTTCATCAACTGTTTATAGAGTTAGTTCATTAACAACTTTATCTTATACACTTGATAGTAGTCCTTGAATCTGAGGAGTGCATATTCCAGACTCCCTTGGCTCACTTCTTCTGACTTATTTACTGTCTTCCATCTTAATTTTCTTTAATTTGGCACCCACTCAAGAGTACACGTACTAAAGATGACCCTAAAGGAGACCTGCATCCATGCAGGTGTGGTTTTTGAACAGCAGCTGGTGATCATCTCTGCAGAGGCTGCTCCATTCTCCTCCACTTTTGTCACAGTTTTCTGCTGTCTGCTCTTCGTGTGTCCTAACCATTGACTTGCACTGAATTATTTGCTTCAGAATTGATAATATTTGTGTTCGGTCTTAAACATGGAGTCAGGAGGTAGTCAGAGCCTTTTCAGACTATGTGACCTCTCCTAGCAAACCTTGAAGGGCATCTGTTGACCAGCCTTGGTAGTGTTTGCTTTGCAAGGAAGTGGGGTCTGTAAAGAGGCTTGTAAGTGATTTTCTTTTTGCTAAGCAAATATTTGCCTTATGTTTTGGGAGACCAAGCATTCAAAGTGAAAAAGCAGGGTACCTGCCAGGCATGTGGGAAGCACATAAATGACACTTTTAATTGGGAGAACATGGGATGGTTTTAGTGTGTTGGATCTACAACGAAGCCAGCACAGGCTCCTACCCTGATTTTCATTGAGCTCTAAGGCTTTAGACACCTCAACAAATCCAGAAAACTCTTCCCAAACTGTCTTTACTTCAACAGCTGCACTAGTTGCTCTTGCAAAAGCCAAGGTGCTGTGGAACAGAGACAAATCCTATGACTTTAACAAATGAGCAAGGTCCTATTATGGGGCTTTCCTAGAGTGTAGTTTATTTTATAAATGCCTGAAGTAACTAACAATGCCCAGTTATGGAGAGTACGTCACCAGCTGGATGACTGCTCACAGCTGGTATCATAATTTCTGGATCATTCCTTTGGCTTAAATTAAAGTTGCAAAGACAGCATGTGGCTTTAACTAGTTGGCTTAGGAGTAGCAGATCAACTCTAGTCAACATCTAACTTCCACATGTGAATGTCTCCCTGTGCTGTGGTATTGACAGGAGGTTCAATTTATATGCATGTAGTTTATAGAGAGCAAGAACACTGGAAATGAGATCATATTTTGTATAAACATTTATTTTATAGTTTAAGAACAAGCCATTCAAAACATCTGGAAATCACAGGAACATGAGTAATATATAATAGCAATATCTTAAATATGCATTAGTAATATAAAGTCATCTTTCACTCTGATAGAAGTTACAACTTCATTTTTCTAAAAAATATTTAAGCCATGAAATATGTTTAGGCAATACATATATACAGCATCTAATTTTCTCTTTCTTTCCTATGGAGTCTGAGACTCCTGAGGTTTCTGTGATGGAAACAATGTGCTACAACTGGAAGGCTGCATGGGTTTGGATTGTATATGCAGAACCAGGCAAATAATTTACACACATCATGGCTCTGTGTGCATGCAAGTGACAGATCAGGGGTTTGAAGACCCTGTGCACGTCCATTCCCACAGCTGCTCACCTATTCACAACAACCGATGCAGTTATAAATCATTAGGTCTGGAGTTACTTCTAGAATGTCTGTACCTATATTCTAACTAAGCTATGACCTACTTTCATTATAACCCCCTGCCCATCAGTGTGCTGTTATGTTTTGTGGTGATTTGGTAAAATATGTTTGCCCTGTCTTAGTATGTGTGAATTGATAAATAATTGTAGTTTTGATCAGCTTACAGCTGTTTTATCCTCATCTCTAAGGCAAGCAATTCCCTTTCTATTTCATAGGGAAGGTCAGCATTAACTTGCACTTCAAAGTATTGTTTGATTTCTTCTACCTCCTTTTCCCAGAACTCTTTTGAGATATCAAACAGTTCGGTCAAGTTGACATCTTCCAAACCCTTCAGGTTCAGAGCGCTGTCAGTAGGGATGTAACCTATGGCAGTGGGTTTGGCAGAGGCTTTCCCTTCAATTCTGTTGAACATCCACTCCAGCACACGGGAATTCTCCCCGAAGCCAGGCCACAGGAATTTCCCTTGGCTGTCTTTCCGGAACCAGTTGACATGAAAGATCCGTGGCAGTTTTGCAGCTGGACGCTGTGCCATGCTCAGCCAGTGGGCCAAGTACTTGCCAAAGTTGTAGCCAAAGAAAGGCCTCATGGCAAATGGATCGTGCATGATGATTTTGCCTGTTCAAAACACAAATGGAGAACATAAGGGAATAAATAGCACATTCCTTCTAAAGCACAGAGTCAGATCATCCCAGGGTTTAATACCCACAGCCCCTTCACCACCCTCCCGCACTGAACCAGACAGCTTTAAGAAACAATACAGGCATTATCCTTGATGTACAAAAAAGGGTACAAATTAAATTAATTTTTGTAATCAGTGGAAATTAAATTTCTCAAATCTCAGGTCAAGCAGCTTAAATGAAGATCCTCAAGAGCTGGCTTTCATCATTCGTGTATTTATGTTGAGCTCTAGCAGAAGAGAAAACTTACATTTATTTATCCCAGACTGTAATAAGAACTCTCTATCAAGGCTTCTGGCAACCCTGTGCCTGCATCCTGTTCTGTATGCTTGCCACCTAAGGGATTATTTTGCTTAATTTGACTTTTACAGAGAATTTGGCTTTTAATTCCAGCACAAATATTTTCTATTGTGAAAATGCACAGGTTGCAAAATTAGCTGCCAAGACTGAAATGTGAAAGAGCAAGAGGGGGAGGACAGAGCAGGCACTCCAGAGGGCACTGCTTTTAATACAGGTAGGCAGATTAAATTTTGATTTACCTTTGTGCTCAGCAGCTGCTGTTGCTTCAGATCTCATAGCTGCTCCTACAAATACTCCATGCTTCCAGTTAAAGGCCTCATATACAAGAGGCACACCTGTAAAGAGCAGAATCACTTCAGTAATTAGAGGTCCAGAAACATTTTTATAACAGGTTTTGCTACCTGAGATACTGCTGAATGCATGTTACTGGATAATGTATTCTATTTTTTTCTGTTTTTTTAATCAGTTTATTTCCTGCTCTCCTACAGCAAAGAAGTTTATATCAATGTTTTCAAAACTGCCTACTGATTACTGAACACATCTGTGTTTAGTTGCTCAGTGTGAGATATCTGGGACTTCAGAACCTCCAGCAGATTTTAGTGGAAACAGAATCTGATCCTGTGGTCATGCTATTAGACTCAGATCTAGCATTACTTTGATTTCTTTTACTACTTCAGGTGACCTTTAACAGAACAATTTATTTTACTTCCTTTTCTGTAAACCATCTAAAACTGGTTCATCTCTCTAACCATTTCCTATCTGAACTAGTTAAACCACAAGCAAACTAGGACCAGTATAGCAATTTGCTATGTGTCTATTACCCAGGTTGGTGGGTCCTGATCTCTCTCCAGCCTCTCATTATTATTACCTGCTTTGTGTTAACAACAAACAACTCAGACATTGAAATATCAGTGGCTGGAAGCACACGTGCCAAAGGCTAACATGGGGAAGTTAGACAAAAGCTGTGTCTATGTCCAGTTGTGTCTCAACCCTTCTGTGGTCAGCACTTCAGCTTTGAAGTGTGGCTGCTGCATCTCTTACCGGCCGGTCTGCGGCCTCCAAATATGATCCCTTCGATGGGCACACCTTCAGGTGACTCCCATGCAGGGTCCATGATGGGGCACTGCTTGGCTGGAGAGCAGAACCTCGAGTTGGGATGAGCACAAGGTTCCCCTGCACAGAACACAATAAATACAAAGGTCATAATGGCAGAATTAACTCGAATTCAGCAGAGAAAGGCAAGAGAGACCGTGGCGAGGGCCAGGTTACCGTTATCTGGGGTCCAGTCCTTGTTCTTCCATGAAGTCACCGTTACTCCAGGTGGCAGTGGCTCATCAATGCCTTCCCAGTAGACACCTCCATCACTGGTTTCTGCTACGTTGGTAAAGATGGTGTTCTTGAATATGGTTTTGATAGCATTGGGGTTTGTTTTGACTGAGGTTCCGGGGGCAACACCAAAAAAGCCATTTTCTGGATTGATTGCCCTTAAGTTGCCTGGAAGTTAAACAACAAAATATAAGTCAATCATACTGATTTAATCTTATCCAGAGTTTTGTAGCATGTCTTGCTGCACCTAAAAGCAACCTGTACTTTCCAAATTAACTTCCATACCTTGCTCATCAAATTTCATCCAGGCAATATCATCACCCACACACTCGATTTTCCACCCCGGCAGGGTTGGGTTCATCATGGCCAAGTTAGTTTTTCCGCATGCACTAGGGAATGCTGCAGCAAAATACTTCTTTTTACCTTCTGGATTGGTAATTCCCAGGATCTATTGAAAAATTAATGCAACTGTTAAACACAGTCTTTTTTCTTGCACTTTTCATTTTGGAAGTTGTCTCCCAGCAAGTGGTAATGATAAAATATTTAATTACACAAATTTGTTACTGCAGAAGAAGCACTACATAATATAGTTGATAAATAACTCAAACTGCTCTTTCTAAATCAAAGTCTCTTCTCTTCTTGCCGTTAGACTATCTGTAAGGAGTTCTTATACTTTTTAAAAAATGTTAGGCATGTATATACTTCAAACATTTATCTTTATTTTGCTGATTAAAGGTACACAGACCACAAATAGCTGTGTTTCTCTGCTGAGACAGATGAAAAATAGGCAATATTCTTTTGGCTGCACAAGTGGAGTGAAGTGTGCCCTTTGTGCCCAGAAACTTCTGCTCTTCTCAGAGTCCACAGATATTTTTTCTGAGACTGTTCTCTTCTGGAATTGAAATTCTTTCTTTCAGAGGTATTTTATGCTAAAGAATGGTTTAAATGACAGCAGAAAGTAAAGGCAGGAAGGGTACATGGCAGAACTCATTTAGAAAATCTGATACTTGCAGGTTTTTGAGCACATAGGCTTCTTTACAATATGAAAGACAATTTTGAAAACTTGCACAAATCTTTTGCTATTAGACTTGTGGATGCCCAGTGATGGTGTTTAGGCTCTGCTCAGGTACATGGGTTTACTCACAAGAACCCACTGGCAGAAGTTCCAAATCTTTCTTGGTTTATGATATTACAGGTACTATTTTAAAATGTCTAACATTTGGCCTTGCAAGCAGTTTTCCGTTCCTCGGAAGCCTGGCATGTAGTACACTCGTATCTAATGTTACAGGACTATCCAGATGAGACTAATTTCACAGCGAGATGTGATGTATTTGTGCGGAGCTAATTTAGGGTATAAGGGCTGTTCAAACATTCCTGATTTAGTGGCTCTTACCAGCATGTGCTCAGCGAGCCAGCCCTCCTCTTTGGCGAGTCTGCTGGCGATGCGGAGAGCAAAGCATTTCTTCCCCAGCAAGGAGTTTCCTCCGTAGCCGCTGCCAAACGAAATGATCTCCCTGCGATCCGGGAGATGAGCAATCAGCGTTAACTCCGGGTTGCACGGCCAGTTGTTGATTAATGGTTCTGCAGAACAGAATGTTGTACTCATGAATGCAGCAATTTCCATGCCTGATCACGCTGTTGTTTCATCAGCATCAGGGCCTCTGACAGCAACCCCTACCAGACGCTTCAAAGGAAATCCCTGGTAAATCCCAGGGAATAATAATCTCCTCTCCATGGAACTCTCAGTGAGCTTTGATTCCTTTAATTGAGTTTTGAACCTAGTGCTGCTGCACAAACCAGCCTGCTCTTGTTTGATGGTGAGGGTCTCCCATGTGCTGAGGACATGCAGTCAGCTCTAAAACACACCTTGGGAATTTCCAGGAGTGGCAGTTTTTAATGGCTCTTACCTTTCAGTGGTAGAGGACATCCAACCGAGTGAAGGCATTTCACAAACTCCCCACTGCCCAGGGCTTTCAAAACGTCTGTTCCCATCCGTGTCATGATCCTCATGCTGGCCACTACATATGGTGAATCTGTCAGCTCGATCCCAATCTTGGACAAAGGAGACCCAATGGGCCCCATGCTGAAGGGGATGACATACATTGTACGTCCTGGAAAAAGAGGAGTAGCAAGATGTGGCAAAGAGCAAAACAAGGAACCCTTGTAATAATCTTTATTAACATGGAGGTTGTCTCTCACTCCTTTAAAAGATGTTTGTCTTGTCAGTACTTCTGATGATGTTTAAAGAGCTGTAGCTTTCTGATTGTCTATTTGTGTAGCAAGACTTTTTATCTTAAATGCTGAAAGCAGCAGTTCAGGAAGATTGTCTAGCCAGGAGTAAAGGTGGGTGGAGGCCAAGTTCTCTGCTGGTGTAAATTGCTGAACCTGAAATTATTGCTGGGGATGGGGGGTCCCTCATTCTCATCTCACTTCCCATCTGCTGCTTAATTGCTGTGTGACTTCCTGAAAAAAGTTACACAAATGTTCATACCTTACTTTGCCCCTCTTTAGGAAGCAAAGGATACTGAAAAGAGACAGAGGACTATCACTGCACAAGCATTTGGGTCTATGATAAAGACCTGCATGAAACCAACAAGGTGATTATGGGAGGTATAAACCTAAATATTCAGCTAAAATCATTCTTTAAAGATTACAACAACTAGTAATAGCTGTAAATGTCTCTGCAATCCTAAAAGTTCAGTGTTAAACATCTTTTTCTTGCCCACCTTGCATGCAGCCTGGGAACCTGGTGTTGAAGGCTTTCTCAAAATCTTCCTCAGACATCCAGCGACCCAGCTGGCTGGTGCCAGTTTTAGGCATCGGAGTGGTATCTCTCTGTTCCTGAGTGATGATGACAGTTTTGCTCTCAATTCTTGCCACATCTCTTGGATCAGTGAGAGCCAACCAGCTGCAATTCACCAAAACCCAGGAAATTAGACTTTAATTGTTGATGTAACTTTTTACCCTTCCATGGGACCAGTTTAGCATAAAAGGGTACATTTTGTAAGGCAATACCAAAAGTAACAGAGCCAGTATAACAGCCAATCTCAAAAATCAGTCAGATACATCCTCTCATACATATTGTTTTAAGACTTTCCAGTAGGAAAAACAAATTATATGGCCTAGGAAATTCTGGTTACGTGTTAATCCTCCTTTGCCTCTCATCTCAGCCTTACTCTCTGTTGCTAACTTGCAGGGAAAAGTTAATCTCATTTAATTCTCATTCTCATCAGTGTGAAGTTATTTTGTATGGGGACCACAGAATGATGCCTCAACCTAAGTGGATGCCAAGCAAAGTGTTGGTTTAAGTGCCAGTGGGATCAGAATCCTGCTTAGTGGGTTGGCGTAGTCCTTCAAGTTAGAGGCATCACAAAGGAAATACTGAGTATAAGCACGATCACTGAAAGTGAAGGAGTTTATTAAAGGGGATTCTTTTTCTCCTCTAAAGAATATTTGCCATCTATTTACAATAGAGAGGATTGTCTTACATTTTCACCTCTGTGCATCGAAATTTTCCACGAGTATAAAAATGTTCTAGTTGGGCTGTCATAACCATCATCACTACAGCTAAGCATATAATTAACAATGAATAATTTATCTGGTGAATCTTGCCCTTTTCTCTCCCAAATAGTCTGCAAACAGATTGCCAAATTCCTGCACTTAGTTATTAAAAAGTCTTTGCAGATTTCTTCCATGAAGTTCTCTTGATCGGCACGTAATTCCTGAGTACGTACTTGTTGTTAGTATTCTCCTTTCATGTTCAGTTAGTTGGGAGAAATGATGAAATATTTGAAAAAAGTATTTGCTGAATACATTAGAGTCAAAGCTCATCGGCATGATATGAATAATGCCTGTACTGAATAATATTTGAACACCCACAGACCTATTTGAATGCTGCAAAAAAGTATGTGACGAATAAACTAATTGGCTAAAATAGCAGAATTCTTCAAAAGAAGATTTGCTAAATAATATTTAGCCATTGCTAATGATTAGTTACATAATTCTCATGACATTATTTCAGTTCCCTGATGTAACTAATCAATAGAGACAATGTACAGTTGATAGTCCAATTGAATAATATGCTTAATGTTAATTTTTGGAGGAAAAAATTTGCTTTTCCTGATTATTTCACCTGTGTAAGCTACAGTGCCAAAATGTTCATGGAAGGCAAATACTGAAGAGTTATAAGGAGTTTTTAAAGTAAACAGGATAGGAAGTGCATTTTACAATTCTGAGATGATGCTTGACTTAGTTTAGGCTACTCACCAGTTCTCATACTTGCTTAGCTTCTTGACCATGCCTTGTTCGACCATGATGTCCAGAATTTTTTTGTTTTCTTCCTCCGAGCCATCGCAGATATGGATGTTCTCAGGCTGGCACAGCTTGGCATTAGTTTCGATGAAATCCCTCGCTTCTGGAGGCAGGCTCTCCAAATCCCCCTGGACAACCTTGGGCATGACATTCATCTCGGCTTTCAACTGTGGGGGCATTATTGAAGCTGTAGTGGATCTTGTTGACGGCTTTGAAATACTGATCACAATCTAAAATCAAATATATTGGGTGTGTTAGCACACGCTCTAACCAGTGTCACAAAGCCCTCATAACAAGGTCTAACATAAGGGTAGAATTTGTAATGGACTTGATTGTGCTTTAAAATCAAGATAGGGAATCTGACTAATTGGTAATTTCAAGGTGGAAAAAATAGAGGCCATTCTACTTACTGTCTATGCAGGGTGGAGTTGGATGTCAGAGAGGGTTTTGCTGTCCCCTTGTCTCTTGCCTTGGAGCGCTCTTGCAATCGCTGCTTTCCAAGGACGCATCCTCTTCCTTAAATATTCTGTGTGGTAGTGTCCATCCCACTGGCTGAGGTGAGGGAGGCTTGTCCTTTACATCACCCCTGGATGTGTCTTGGGACAGTGCCACTGACATTGTCATCATGCAGAGTTGTCAACAAAGCAGCCCTGACGAGGTAATCATTTAACAGACTTGATTAATGAATGCTGGAAGCGGAGGTTCTTCGCCCCTGGGTTTGCTGTTTTGAAGCAGTTACAAAATTTAGCAGTTTAACCAAACTTTGATCCAGTTTGGCTTTCAAATCAAAAACGTCATAACTTCTCGGCGTGTGGGAAAGGTTGGGTACAAAGAGTTTCTAGAACCAGGAACACAAAGGTCACACATGGAGGCAAAGTGCAGTTGGCACATTTTGCAGGCAGATGCTCACTAGTTGGCTGTGAAGTGGAGGCTCATCCAAGGAGTGTTTACTCACCTTGGGAACACTGCCTCATCCAGGTATAAAGTTCAACAGTGAGCACTGACAGGTCTGAATAACCACTACATATACAAGGCCCGTAGGTCTTATTTTTGTCCATGAGATTCTAAAAAAATTCCAATATAAATCTAAATGTTGGGTTTCCTTGAGTGTGAGAGAGGAAGTTTTTGCTTATGGCTTGCTTTAGGCTCTTGCAAACTAAGCAATTATTTTCTATTGCTACAAGCTCAGAAGAGGCAGAGCAGCAACTGCCTCAATAATTAACCTCCTCTTTCAAATATTATGTTTTATTTTACTGGGAGTTCTATGGGGGCGAGGTCATAAAATATTAACTCATCCTTGAATTAGTACTTGAAGAAAAGGCACAAAACTGCTCAGAAATGGGGCTGCACACTGTGTTCTATGTGTGCAATGCACTGTATGCATGTGTACATGAACGAGTCCATATTTACATCAGTATGTGATACCAACAGCCACTACTACTCTTATAATTCTTAGGGTTAGTGTGCCCTGAGACACTCTGAGCTCTTACCTCTGTTTCTGCCTGCCTGTCTTTAGCTCTTTAGCCTCCCCTATTCCATTTGAGATCATCGTGCCCACAAAGAAAGGCTCATTTTCCTGTCAGTTTTTTACATTGATGGGTCTTTCACCCTGGAAGCAAAATATTGTCAGCAGTGGTTTGCAGAACAGGAAATCTGGGAATCCCCGTTAGATTTCAGGGAGTTCTTTAAAGCCACAACATTGATGTGAGTATCCTACATACAGGGTGTTCACAATGCTGCTCAGGGTTGTGAGTCAGTGAGATGTTTCCAGCAAGGCTCTTGCTGAGGCAGCCAGCAGTGACTTGCCAGCCCTGAAATGCCAGGCTGGCAGAGCAGCAGGGATCAGGATTGCAGCTCAGCCTCCTGCCCTGCAAGCCTAAAATACTGCCGAGCTGAACCTCCCCCTGCAGGTACGCCCCTCCTGGGACTGTATCCTCTATCTCTCTTGCAAAGCCTTTTATTATGTTTTGTAAATAAGGGAAGAAAACAGTGAGGTAAGAGGGGCTGTCCTTGATGCACTGCAAGGCCAAACATTCCAAAAGGAAAACAAAAATCCGGTGGGATAAGAGGTGCTAAAGACTCTTCCAGATAGGGCTCTGCTGTAAGCACAGGTAAACCCCAAAAACAAATTTAATAATAACAGTGCTGGTGTTTGTCTTCAGTGCCCACATATGTGCTGCTGGTGGAGCTGATCAGAAATATTTCAGCCAAATGCTTTCCTCTTAAAACATACCATTAAGTACTTAATTAAAAATAAAATGGGGTATAATCCTCAGTAATACTAAGCCGAGCCCTTTTTCAGTGAAGTACAAATATTCTGAGTGCTTCCAGCTGGTCAGGTAAGTCAGTGTACATAGAAATAACAACTGAGAGTAAGACAGCAATGCTCAGTGGTCAGTAAGACAGTGGACCAGCAAATGATCATACTGCAGCACAAGTAAAGTCAGAATAAAAGCTTAAATACCACAGTGCAATACAGCAGGATCAGTCCTAGTGTCTCTGGTTCTGAGAGCAGGAAAAAATCCCCAAACCCAGAGCATTAATTTCTGCCAATTAAATTGCAGTCAGGCAGGTGTTGTGCAAATTTTCTCACACTGCAATCCTAACCTCCCACAATCTTGCTATACAAACTGTGGGCTTCTCTTGAGGAGACACTAAATATGCCAAATTGGTGGCACCGTGTTATGAACATATGTCCATTAAAAATCACATTAAGGATTCCAAATGTTTTTCGTTTGTGATGGCAGCAGGGCTCGAGTGCAGATGTCCACTGGGAATTCTAGACACTTCCGCATCAAATTACTTGTATTTAGGTAACACCTCCCATCAGAGGATCTCAAAGCATATCACAAACACACAGTAAGCCTCAAGCCCCTATATAAAACACACACAGTATTTGGTGCAATGAAATAACTGGAGCATATGCAAATCAGGGCCAAGATTTTTTTTTCAAGAGTCTTCTCATTTAGAGATTCAGCTTTTAGACAGCCAACAGAAGGCATTGAAGGTTTTAACAGAAGACAGTGAATTTTCATAACACACAGTGTCTCCCACAAAAAAAATCCCAAAACTAGAAGTAGCACCTCCAGCGGCTCAGTTACAGTGGTCTTGAGGTGTTCACCCAGCACCAGTGTGTGTCTGCTGCCTGGATTCAGGTTCTAGAAGATCTCACTAGTGAAAAACATGGGGCAATGGGTCTGGGGCAATGTAAGGCCTTTAAAAAAATTTGTCTGCAATGTAAAGTTTATTTTCCATTTAAATGAGAAATCTTTTTTAGTAGTAACTGCATTATAATGCTCATCTAATAGCTGATACAATTTCTTCAGATTTAACTTTTTTTGGCACTTTTTCTCTGTGCTTCTTGACACTTGAATGTGATGCTCATCAGGTGCCTTCTTGGAAGCTGTCAAATCATTTAAATGCATGCGAATCTGACATTTCCAGATGATAGTGTTCAACAAGTGCCTTGAAAGGAGTGTTTTTAGGATGTTTGCTTTGATGGACACTATTCAGGCTGTTCAAAATAGAGCGTTTGAGCACTTAGATTTATAGACTTACTGGAAGTCAATGCAATAAATGTAAAAGTTCTTAGATGCTCAGAAAAAGCATCATTAGAAAGCTTAACTCATCACTACAAGCCAAGGTGCAATAAAGCACTCTCAATGAGCTCTGAAAGTTGTTAATGGCATATAATAATACTCAGAAATTCTACTCCCCTCCCATTGCTAATTATCCTACATACTATCACCTCCAAAGAGTTTGTCACTTGGGTATTTTGTTATAAAATTGTAGCTTTTTTTAAAGGTTCTCTGAGCTGCTCTACTAATGGCAGAGCATTGCCTCTGGATCGTTATTTCCTGCTGTGAGCACACCGCAATTGCTGCTGGACTGGGTGCCACAGAGCCCAGATCCAAGGGCAGCCCTGGCAAGCAAACAGCTCACAGAGACCAGGGCAGGGACTGTTCTCTCAGCTTCCAGAAGAAAATGTGAACCGTGCAAATTGCCTGCAGTTGCAAAAGGGTCTGTGACTGAGCCAAGTGTTTATTCCAGGCCCCGCGCGGCCCTGTGCGATATTCCCGCCTCACAGCCCCTTTCCTTACAGGCAGTTCTTCGGCACTGACCCATCTGCAGGAGGTCTGGGGACTCTGGCCACACGTGGTGCACACTCCTCTCCTCGTGTGCTGCGGTGAGCCGTGAGACTGAGCCTCTGGGAGCAGGCACAACAGGTAGCAGCAAACTGGGAGCACAGCGCTTTCCTTCTTACCTCCTCCTTTCCAACCCCAAATGATACAGCATTTGTCTGGGGCAGACTGCAAGATATAATAATGTTTGTGGATCACTACATAAGGTGATGTAACTTTTTTGCCTGTGTTCAAAGTTAAGTGCCTTGTTCTGATGGCAGAGGAATGGAAAAGCAGGGAAGAATACACAGATTTATCCTGGTTAGACTGCTGCCTGTCCAGCATTTTCAGCCTGACCACAGACATGCTAACATTTCTCAAACAAATGGAAGTAAATTTTGGCAGCCAGGAACATGCATCGGTGCATGTTTCAGGTCTCTGAAGAAAGTCACCAACCTTTGATGCTTAGTTTAGTATCAGCCAAAGTGCTCAATCCTGAGCTGTATTTAAGGGAAAGTCCTGGTAGTGCCACACGACAATGCTGACATTATACCACAGGCACACATGCTTGTTATTCTTTTTCTTCGGCAGATAAAATAGTTATTATTGCTGCTGTTGTTATTATTATTATTATTTATTTTTAAGCTCACTTTTACAGGCTCTGAGACATTGTTATAATCACCAGGGGAGGTGGGCTCTCTCTTCCATTTTTTCCTGTAAGAAGTAAAAACTTGAGTCTTGGATAGAGGGGCACCTTGACACTTCCAAGCACTGCCTTTAACAAATACTGTCCTTTCTTTCATAAAACCCCTATCAGTGTAAACATGTGAGTAATGGGCTCTGTAGCCACTGGCACCTAACAGTGGCCAGCTATGTGTAATCCTGTCAGCTTGGGAGCTCTTCTCATCTACTGCAGAAAATCTAAGAGTCACACAGAGAATCTGGGCCCACCAAGACTTTGGCTGACTTTACAGTTGCCAGAACATAATTATGATTTTTGCACAGTTACTGCAATTTTTTGGCTGGATGAACAGCAGAGCCACAGCTAGGAAGGGGACAAACCATACTAAACACCGTGGAAAACAATCAGCATAAGGTTTGTGTTTCCCCTCACCTGTGCAGCATCTGCTCTGCTCAGTCACACAAAGCCCAGATGGCTCTGAGATTCAGTTTGCAAATAAAAACAGTGACCCTTGCTGGAGTGAAATCTGTTTACCACAGAGGTGTGTGTTTGCAGCTGTCAAGGGCTCCCTGCTTTCTACCTGGGGAAGAGGTAACCACAAATCCTTGCATACAGGCTCTTCAAGAGCCTCTGTCTTCCTGTGGATAACTAGGGTTCTGCTAACTCTGCCCTTTTACAGAGACTTCACCCCCTCAGGCCTAAGGAGCACCTATTATAATCTAAGTTTGTTTAATTTTTCTAGGATAAGACAACCTCTTGCTCCTTCTTCGTGCATGTTGTTCATTATTCTCTGTGATCCTTTGCTTGCTAGCAGCGCTGTGTTGGCAGTTGTCATTTCAGGTCTACCCAGCTCTACCTGTGCACTGTGCTTTTTCTCCTTTCTTTAAATGCTTCCATTTACCTTTGTTCTCTCTCAGTGTTTTTGTCCCTTGTTACATGCAGACTGTCCCCCTGATCACAGTTCTGTATGTCCTTCATGAGCTGACTTCCTTAAAGGACAGCTTTAATCAGTAAGTGTTGGGGCAGATTCTAAAGGCTTAGCTTCTGTTTCTTCCTCTGCCATGGGTTTCCTATTTGATTTTGGACACGTAACCAAGCCTTTATTATCTCCATGGAAGGGGTGATAATGCCAATTTCTCCCTATTCTTATGCATTCTCCTGGTTTGGTTGGTAGTTCCCAGTTAGAGGAGTCTAAAACCTAATTAGACATGATAATTATCTCTTCATATTTTTATGTCTTTGCTGCAGATAGTCCCTGCTGGGTTCTTTCTAGGTTACTGTAATACAAATAGTATGTTCTTATTTGAAATTAAAAACATACTGTAACCTGTTTTCTCCTTTAATGCGAACGCAAAAGCAGCAACATGGGCTGAACTGTATTTTCTGTTTCAAATGAGATTTGTTCCATACCTTTTTCCCCAGGAAAATAGCTTTGCTTAATATTGCAAGCACTTTTTAACACTGGAAGCCAAACAGGATAGAAAAGCTGATTGCGCAGAAACGAAAGCCAAACTACATCGCAAGGTCAGAAGGCAAATGCGCCTATGTCAAGCACTACATACCTTTTGGTTCTTGAACCTGGCAGCTGGAGGAAAATCAACATTGCAAAAAAACCAATAATCCCTCTATCAGAGCCTGTGTTTACTGGAAAAGTCTTATGTAAGTGTTAACAGGTCAGGTGCAATCCTACACACTGTACACTTATGCATAGCACCATTCTAATAGGAACAAGGCAACATCGGTGGACGACAATGGGATTTTTTCTCAAAAGCACTTTTGCTTGGCCATTGTCCTATGTTCCTATGAGACAAGTGCCACAATTATGATTATTGCTACAAACAACACTCAGTAAAGAGATCAAGGGTTCAACTGGACCCTGGAGATCACACTTTTCTCTTATGCTTTTAGGAAGACAGAATTCTGACAGCTGTACATGTATCTGTTGACTGACCAACTGTGACTGCCTCCAAATTTACTGACGCAGAATGATACATAAGCATATGAATACTGTTTATGTAAAGAGGAGCTTCTTATATATAAGCTTAAACTAGTATGTACAGATTAATAGCAACCAACTTGCATTCTTCAAATAAAATTTTAAAACATACCCACTTGTTAACCTTGTAGAGTTCAGATATTCGCTCTGCAACAGCATTAAGGCCTTGTTATTTTGGGTGAAGCACAAATGGGCTCTGCCCAGGAGATCTTAAACAAAAGAAGGCTATGAATGACAGATCGAGAGACTTTGTTTGTAGAGGTAGCTCTGAACAGAACAATAACCATGATTCACAAAACTGTCACTTAGCTTTTCTCGTCTGCTTTCTAGGCACTGCCTCATCCTGCTGTTTAAAAAGACTGCAAGGACTGTAAGGATGACTTGGTTTCTTACTACAGGAGAAGAAAACATGTAAAACTAAGCCTGTTATACCATATTTCTGTTACCAGTTCCTGATGGAGAAGCATTAAATGATGATTTGACATTACAGCAGTGCAGAAGACTAAGATTTGAGGTATCTCCGCTGATAAATATCAAGGACTAAATCACGCACCATTCAGTGAAGTGAGACTAATATACATGTCTTTAAATATGCCCTTAAATTTTCTTGATTTCTTTAGATTTTTGAATTAATAAGCTTGATTTGGACTCCTTGGAAAGTTCAGCACCCAAGACAATTTGTTATCTGAGCTGGGAAAAAAGTGCATGGGAACCCACTGCTCTTGCGAACCCACCAACCGCCTCCTTACTGCTGATTCTGCAAGATTTGTGTGTACTTGCTGCATTTCCACGTGGAAGCAGAATTTGAACTCCTTTAGGTTGTACATCTCACTCATAGATTCATTAGGACAATGATTCAAGAGTCCCCTTCTCCATGATCCTATTAACTTCCAACTTTTGGTGTCTGTTCAGCTGTGCACTAAGAGCTGTTCTCTGAACTGTTTTTCTGATTAAAGATTAACAATGCGATAAAAGAAGGAAACATGGGCATCCTTGGAGTTTGTTTCTTACATCAGCTGGGTTAAACCTTTACTATCCTTTCTCACTGTGTATCTTCTCTCTGTGTTTGGCAATCATTTTCTGCACAGCTCTAGCACGTTTCCCCCCGTTTAGTCAAAACAAGAGGAAAACTTTCTGCCTTTTTAAGCTTTTAACTCTCTGACCCTTGCACAAACAGCAACAGAAACTTTTAATAACTAACTAAGGGGAGTTGTCTTTAAAACTTTCTTTGCTATCTCTTGGATTAAAGAGTATTCGGTAAAAACAGGGGAAATCACTGAGGTGTACTTAACTGTATAACCACACTAATTTCTTTTGAAATGGAAGAAGTAATGTCCTTCCCAATAAACATCCTTCTTCCAAACAGACCCAGGCACGCAGCTCTGCTGTTTGCCACAAGCAGCAAACGGTGCATTACTGGATGGCATGTTTCTAAATATATCATAATGTTAGATGAAACAGTTAATAGACAAATTACAATTATGGTTAATAATTTTTAGACCACTTCCCTGGCTTGTGTCTGAACAATCAATCATCCCTGGTACTTTCAGCTCCAGTAAGCTTATGTTAAATACTTCCCCTTTTATATATTCCACATCTGTACACTATTATGTCTTGGTTTTTTTGTCATGCTATATAATTATAATAATTTACAGTCTGGAGCAGGATTTCAAGCACATAGACAACATTTGAAAGCATTAAGTCTTTTAACGTAACAGAAGTTGGTTTGGTTCTGCTACAAGAATCACTCCTGTTTAAAGACATGATTTGTCTTCTCAAAGTCAAGGTGAGCATTGGAGGGAGAGCAAAGCCCAGCCTTCCCCGTGCCTGGGGAAAACACATATTTAGCTGATTGTTCATGAACAGTCCCAGCACTGTGCCCCGGACAGCTCTGCAGCTCTCCTCATCCTCCTCTTTGCACTGAGAAGTGGTAATTTATAGCCTGCCTAGACACCAGTCAATCAATACCCTCCATGATGATTTCCATCTGTCTTTGCTTTGCAGTACTCCCATCTTCCCTTTGATTTGGGGAATAAGGAAACAAGTAGGACTGTATGTTCTGATGTTCCTGTGTCTGAGGTCTGAGTAGCTTTTATATGACTGTAGAGATGGGGAGAAGAGAATTGTGGTTTTTGGGGCAAACAAGAAATCCAAGTTAGATCTGGATCCTAAATGATGTCTTCTAGAATAAACTGCAGCTCCCACCTCAGAACCAGAGGTATGGGGGGAAAACCAAAAACAATCAAATCTAAAATATTTTAATACTATCCCTCTTTTCAAGTGATCAGACTGTATATTTTCTCCAGAGAGTCTTCCAGGCCAGTGCTGAAGCACTGAGTTAATACTGAATCTGCAACTTTCAGTTGCTTAGAATAGCATCCAAAAGAATCTAACTTTCTTTTTTTTAATCTCACTCATTAGTTGAAATGTTGTGTGTTTTTTTTTTTTTTAATTAGGGTATTTGGTGGTCTCTGAAGAAATGCTTCATCTCTGTGAAAGTGGGACACTAAAGGCACAAGTTGACAACAGCATCAGAAAATATTTCAACCCTTTAGTGATTACAGCTTCAAGAACTGAACAGTGTTTAAAGGAGCCAGATGAATTAGAAGATGATAAAAGTAAACTCCCTTTCTCTGAAACAGGTGATGGTGTGAAGGAGGTTATCTCCTGCTGTCATTATTAAGAGGGGCAATATCTCACTGCAAAACAGGTGATGAAGGTAGTGATTGTCCCTGGTGCAAGAGCAAAGCAAAGGCGTGTGTGTTTGCAGAGCGGTGTTAAGGCACAGACACCACTCTGACAGGTGCGGCGCGAACGCGACATAGACTTGGAAACAAAAGTGAGACATTGGAGGAAAGTGAAAATGGAAAACTTTCCAGATGCCAGGTGGAAAATGATATTAAAGCTGTCAAAATAAGTCACAACAAAGACTGGGTTTTCTCATAGACTAACAGGAGTCATGTTCTGCAGAAGAATGGAGTTTTCAACCACGAGACAGGGTATCCTAAATGAAACAATTACGGGCATTGGAGGTTCAACTGGGGCCTATTTGTTTCAGGGTGTTTTTTTTTGCTTTGGTCTCCCTCTTTTTTTTTTTTCTTTTTATTTTCTTTCCTTTTCTGCATTTTGTGGACAGGTCAAAAATGTGTAAATAAATCACACCGTCATTTCTTCTCATAGTTATCTATTCTGGGCCTAATTCCAAACCCAGTTAATTTGATGGCAATCCTTCTATTGGCATCAGAGCACTGCAGTTTAGAACCTGTGATGGAGGCTTGTTAAACAGCCTCTGCAGTCATCCAAAGTGATTTTTTAAAACATAGTAAGGAAAGGAAACTTAGAACTACCATCAAGGTCAAATACGCTTTATGTACATGCTAATGGAGCATTTAAAAAAGCTCCACCTAGCAAGCATTAAATGTCCTAAATATTATAAAAGGCGCTATTCAGATTTAAGACTGGCAATCTGAACAGATAACCCAATATTTTACTCTTTTCAAAAATCAGCCGCACTGTTTATACTTGGGTAGAAAACCACAGATCAGAACAAAGTTCGCTGTGTTTCCTTAGTGCAGTCAAGGGTAGAATTTACTCTGCTGATTGAGGATTTCAGTTGTCCATGTATTCATTTTCATGCACTGGTAGATTCTTATCAGCAATTTATCTGCAATTCTGTGGCTGAATTGTGTTCCTTTATGCAACATTACTTTAGCAGGAGAAAATGTGCCTACATGAAATTCCTTATATTCCTCATAAACTACTCCTAACAAACAATAATTCATACTGAATGTTTACCCCCCGAAGTATAATTATGACTTTAAAAATAAAATGGCTCTCTATTCTTTCCATGATAGATTTCTCAGGCAGACTGTTGATGTGTTAGAAAGAACCAGACTCCCAGAGGAGTGGGTAGAAGCTTGATTGCAGCTAGAGATAGACGATGCAGCAGCAGTGGTAACTGGAGACTGTACACACAGCAGACCATAATGGCCATTATGGAGCTGTTAACCTCTAGTGTGTCAAAACCTAATCAGAAACTGGCTGAATTTGCAGCTTGCTGATCCAAGTGATTCCTTTAAATTCAACAAAAAAAAAACAAAACAAAACAAAACAAAAAAAAAAAAAAAACCAAAATGAAGGGTTATTCTGTGTTTGAATCATAAATCCTTGAAAATATCAGTTAATAACGGAAATAATGACAAGACCTTTAGTGTGGCTGCACGGATGGTGCTGGTATTAATAATGCAAAAGTGCAAGGTAGGACAGCTCTTGGAGGCTGATGACTGTTGAAGTGCAGAAAACCTCATTAAAATGACCTAAAGGAGGGTGTATTATTATAACAATTTTTTTCCTACAGTGCCCTTCAACTATAATAATTGCACAATATATGTAGCAACTTGAAAAGATTCAGAAATGTGTGAGAAGTAAAGTCTCTGGCCACAGTTACTGGCAGCATAATTATGTGAATATATTATTTACTCTGCAACGTGTTCTTTAGTTTTGAGAGCCCACAGATTCGTGGATGATGAATAATGTGGTGTCTGACTAAAATATCAGCCCTACATTGCTGGAACACATATTCTACCTCAAATAATTGCTTTGGAATTGTATTGATTATAAGTAGCAGAATTAGTTATGACTAACTTTCAGATGTCAAATGTAAAAAATTTGATATTATTTTTGCATTTAAGATTCTGCAGTGGATAGGAGTAGTTGTTGTCAAAGGTTTTTATGGAATTTTCAGTTGGTGTCTCTGAGGATAAGGCCCAATAACCTAAAATCATGTTTTTTTCAAGATGTGAAGATTTTAATTTTTATTCTTACAGTGGCCCCACTAATGTACTTTTCACAGCTACATCCTTAGCGGGAATCAGACTCACTGGCTTTTCCAGTGGTGCTATATAGCCCAGGTACCCACCACACAGAAATAGCAATTATGACCCTGACAAATTCCATGGAAAAGGGAATGTGTGGTTCCTGGGTACCCAGTGGTGTTAACTGTGGTCAGAAACACAAAATATAATGGCTTTGGGCACGACCCCACCTCATCTGAGGGTACAGCTTGAAAGGCCAGTGGCATGTGCCGCTTTTGTGCTGTGGATATGTCACAAATGCCAGTTTTACTGGGTTACTTCCACAGGCGAGAAATACCATCAGTGGGTTTGGGGCTTTGATCAGTGTTCAGTAATTCAGTTTAACAGGATCTGGACCACACTGGGCTGCAGCCCCTTTGCAAGGGACTGTACCCTGCAACACACTGAGCTAATATTTAGAGATAAAGCTCCAAGACTGTCCTGTAGTAAGAGTATTCACAGTAAGTGGGCCTCATAAAACATTTGACGGTTGGAAATCGCCAGTCTAGAAGGGCACACAAGATTAAACGTTAAGTCTCTCAAATCGCGCAAGTTTACCTCAAAGACATTTTTACAATGCCTTTGGAGAACTCTTTTGAACTTGCTCTCGTGGAATACCCAATCCTGGCCTAAAGTAAAGCGTAATGACGCTTATATATCGCCCTGCAAGGCCACTTCAGCCCGCTTTGTACACCACTTGAGTTCCCAGGTGGGAGCCTCTGCGGCAGCAGCGTCAGGCGGCCCTTCAGCACCACTCAGCTCCACGGCACCCGACCGAAGGGTTTCCGCCAGGGAAACATGGGAAGTACTCCAGAGATTTTGCAAGTGGGGAAACCAGCTGAGCTCAGCCCCGTGGTCTCCAGCCAAGTGGGAGCAGGAGGTTAAGGGCCTGCAATTAAGGACCGACAGATCTTCATTTAGAGCTCGAGGGTGGCAAAATAGCAGCTGCTCCTACAGGCCCTGCTGTGCTCTCGCTATGAGGGGACGGGCAAAGCCCTGCCGGTTCACCCGTGTCAGGATTTTGTGCCTCGTGGGAAACTAGAGGTGAGAACCAGCTGTCCCACACAGGAGGTGCTGCCCACGGGTGGGCTTCCCCCTGCAGCGGAGGGAGCGGCGCGGGGAGGGCAGGGCAGCCATGCCAAGGTGCTCAACGGGCCGCTGAGTCCCTTCTCCAGTGTGGAGGTGGAGGGCAGAGGGTGGAGAATGGGAGGGAGGACCGCCCGTGGCGGTGCCTTGTGGCGGGGGAGCTGCTCTCCTCCGTACGAGGAGCAGCACAGGGGGAGCGGGTGAGGGCCGGCCCGAGGCTGCGAGAGGCGGGGAGCGGGGCGGGCAACGTGCGGGCTCTGCGGTGCGAGGCAGGGCGGGGGCTTTTCCCGAACGCCCGTGGTTTGCCCTCGTGTTTAACGTCGCCTTTCGAACAGGTTCGCTCAGCAGCGTGCGAGGCCTTAGGGCTGCGGGGAAACCAGGGGCGGCCGCGGAGAAGAGCGCGGTGGGGCCGGGCAAAGCCGAGCGGAGGAGCCGAGCGGTGCCCGTGACCCGAGTGCGGGCGGGGGCTCCTGTCCCCCAGAGCGGTCCCTGTCTCCCGAGGAGCGTGAAAAACACCGGCCCTGCTCACAGAGTGTGTGAAGGCGGAGGAGGAGGAGGAGGAAGGAGCCCGGCAGGCCCCTGCCCATGGCAGCGCTGGCCGGGGCAGTGGTGCTGCCGGGGCAGGGACAGGCCGTGGTGCACGGCGTGTCCCAGGGCATGGCTCTGACTCTGCGGGAAGGGATCTGCGTGTTCTATGACCTAGAGCAGGCACAGATCCATGTTCTGCAAGAAGAAGGGCAAGAAAAGAGTTCAGAAAGCAAGGCAACTGCAAAACCACCAGACGTGCTCCGGATGGAGGTACAAGTGAAGATGGAGATATGTTACCTCTTAGCTCCTACTGTCACACCAATTCGGTTCTAAGTATCCAGTCCTTTGTACAGCTTTTTATACTCTCATCCCATTTTTTAAGACACAAGCTAAAACTTAAGGTTTTCTAGATGACTAACTTGTTGAAATCCAGACAAGTTTTTAATTCAGTGCACCAGTTTGGTACTGTTTGGTTTGACAGCCTCGATCTCTTAAGAAGCATTACACAATTTCCCTTCTCTATAATTCAGTTAGTTCAATACTGCAGTGTCGTTAAAGCTGGGTATGTAATATGGTTTCATTTGAAATTAATTTTATTAAAAGGACATGCAAACACTACCATTTATTCTGTGCCAGCTATTGGTTTTATAATAAAATATTATTTTTTCTTTTAAAATTCATGCACCACTAGATAACTTTTGAAGTAGGTCATATTTAATTTAGCTAATGCAAGAAGTATCAAAACCCTGTTAATTGCCTTATGACAAAGAAAGCATTACAATTAGACTGCAGAAGTCCTATACTTGATAAAAACCTGAAAGCATACTTCTTGTTTTCTTTTAAAAGGTAAATGTACTGAAGTGAAATTTAAAGTCTTTTTGAAAAATGAAGATGCAGGGGTTTGTATTCTCAGTGGTGTAATCTTAACACGATGCTCTGAAATTTTACGTAAAATTTTGAAGAGGTAGGGCTCAATTTTAGTAATTTTCACTTCCCAGTTAAGCTCCTGTGTGCTTTTTATTGCAGTTTTGTCCATCACATTTAAGACTGAAAATCAAGACGAATTAGTAGCTTGTCTTTTGTTGACTGCTCAGTTGATTTGCCACTAGTGACTGCCGTTGATTGAGAAAGTTGTAAACCGTTTTCTTTTTTAAATTAGATTGACAGAGATAATGATGCTATGGCGTTTGAAAATAACATCCAGCAGCTGAGCCCATCTGAAGAGGGGGAAGGAAAGAAACTTTTTTCCACAGTTGGGGAAACAAAGAGCCAAAGCTGCAAAGCCGGTGAAAATTTGTCAGAGTTGTGTAATGAAAGTAAAGAGCAGGAACAGGCAACTGCATCAGAACAAACAGTTGTAAAAAATTCCAAGATTCTAAAATTTCAGGCTTGTGCACCATGTCAGAAAAAAGGTAAAAAGTTAATAATATTTGGAGTTCATTTTTAGATAATGTATGTTGGGTGAGATCTTGAAGTGAGGCTGAAATTTTATATTTAATACAGTGGTAATTGTTAACTTTAGGTTAGGTTAAGTCTTAAAATTCTGTGGAAATTTGGAAGAAATAATACCTTTCAGCCTTAAGCATTAGAAGATTTTCTTCAGGCTGATGTCAGGAGAGACATTTTGGATGGCATTTAGAAATTAATGGTCTTTTGAACAGTATGTGGTGTTTGAAACCTCTGGGGAGATTTCAAAGTTAATATTGTATAAATGCCTTTGAATAAACCTAGTAATTTATTTAGTCTCTTAATTCACTCATTCAGCTTGAAAATGAGCTTTTTTGAGGGTTTATGGATGAGCTTAGAATTGTTCCACATTGTTGGCAGAGGGGTGGTGGGCAAGTATCAGACAATACCTGTCAGCAAAGTCTTTCCCAGAATCTAAATAAAAGTGACAGAAAATGGCTGATTTAAGCTTTTAGAAATGTGAAAGTATGTTGCAGAAGTTAAGGACTGACTTGGAAGGGAACAGATAAGCATCTGTTTCCCTAGAAACTGTGTGTGTGTGCTATAAAAGTTGGATGACATCAGTGATGTGGAGTCTGTAAATGTGTGTGTTGTAGTATCTGGATGTTAAGGTGTCTTGGCTGAGGTTGTTTATGGAAATTGTACAAATTGTTAATGCCCCTTGTTTTAGTTACAGCCCTTTTAGGAAGCACATTTGAGCAGCTTTAACAAAGCTAACAATGTTCTTTTGTGTGGGCATGAATCCACAATGAATAAATGACAATAAAGTGGTTTTGTTTGCTGTTACTGGAGTGAAGTGTTATCTGCACATCTCTGTGTGGTATAAAGCATTGTATAAAATGCATTTTGGTCTCAGCATGAAAAACATTACAGAGAGTGCACTTGGGAGCTGAGACAACTGTTCTGGAAAGACTCCTCAAATATGACGTATTTGCCATTTCACGGTTTCGAATCTTCCACATAACTGAAAGTGTTGCACATTTAATCTTAACCTGTTACTCTCAAAAGAAATTAATTTCTGTTGTGCCATGAACTTTATTCTATGACTTATTCAAGAAACTGATTTTTTTTTCCTCAAATTCAACTAGTAATTCTAAAGAGGCTTTTACATCATGATTTTTTTTATATACGCTTTACAGATTGAAGACTACCAGAAAGCTGAGAATAGCTTAAGCTGCCATTTCCAAATCTTTGAGTAAACTTTCTTAGTACTAATTACACAATTGTCATCAAGAAGTGCATTGCACAGGTTGTAAGTGCCTTGATGAACCATGTTTTAATGATGGTATTGAGAGAAGAAGTCTCATCATGTCTTGGAGGTGAGAGCTAGGGTAGGAGTTAGGTTTCCTGAGATCAGATTCTAAACTGTATCATAACATATAGCACTATTTTTGGGTCAAATCACTGAGGTCTTAACGAAGTTCTTTGATGTAGAAGTATGAAGTATTTTTAACCAAAGTAGAGGGACTCTGTTGAAATTGGTACTATTTTTTGAAAATGTAAAGTCATTATTTTGTGCCTTGTACAGTCTAAATGTGTCTTTGTTCCAATAGGAGAAAAAGAAGGTTTCAGCTGTTGTTTCTGCTCATTCACCTCAACCAGATTGTCAAATCTGAAGCGTCACTTGCAAACCCATTCTGATGAGAAACGTTACTTGTGTCACCTCTGCCCGAAGGCTTTTCGTACAGCAACTCTCTTGCACAACCATGTGAACACACATACAGGTGTCTAATGCTTGAAAATACTTCATTTTACATACTGTCTGCAAAACTGAATTAACAGGCAAATGACTTTGCCTTAGAGCTGTGATCATTTTGTGCTCAGAAGTTTCTCTGATTTTGTTTAGCGTTCCACACTGAAGAGACCTTGTCTGTTGTTAGTAACTCTCTGTGTATGTGTTTATTTTATTAAATATCATTCTAAAAATTTTTGGCAAGTGAATAGTGACTTCAGTTGTGCCTGATTCCTGTATGCATAGTAGAATTTTCTGTGATGTTTTCATTTTGCTGTATAAACATATGAAGCAAAGTGATAAATTCTGTTTATTATAAACGTAGAGTGTTGATATATATGGAAGAAATTCTTTACTGTGAGAAGGGTGAGGTCCAGAGAACCTGTGGATGCCCCATCCCTGGAATCATTCAAAGTCAGGTTGGATTGAGCAACCTGGTCTAGTGGAGGGGGTTTGGAACAAGGTGGTCTTTAAGGTCCCTTCCAACCCAAACCATTCTATGATTTATTGTATACAAAACATCAGAGTATCAGGAAAGGTTCTATTAAAAAACTGTGCATGTTGATGTTGAATAAAATTCTAACAGTGTGTTCTTGCAGGGACCAAACCCTATAAATGCAGTGAGTGTGATACAGCATTTGTGACCAGGGGTGAGCTTTCACGACACAGGCGGTACAAACACACCTTAGAGAAACCTTTCAAGTGCACAATATGTGAATACTCCAGTGTAGAAGTAAGTACAATAATTTAGCTTTTTAAACTAGTTAAAGGGCATTTTCTTTTTTGTTATGCTAAAACTGCTGTCACACAATGTGTTTGTGTGAATTTGGTCCTCTTCATTTACACTTCATACTGTAGGACAGTACTAGCTGATGTCTGAAATAAAGCTCATGTATTATGTTTATGTCCTTGATGATGTTTGGTTTTCTTTCCAGAACTGAAATTTTCTTAATCAAGAAATAAAAAACTGAGAGTCTGCTTAAGGGTTCACTTGGAAAAAACAGGATTTCAGAAATGCACCTGTGATTGAATCACAGTCACAGTCAGCTATGGTTGAATCACTGTCACAGTTTAGTGGATATTCAGTATCTGAATTTTTTATGTGCTGTGTCCAGATCTGAAGCTGTAAGCAAGCCTTAACTTTATTCCACACACCTTACCTTATTAATTAGATATTGGATAGCTTACATCTTTAAAAACCCTGACAGTTTATTTTAAATTATTCTATTCTTTCCCTTGTTTCAATAAGAGACTATTCAATAAGAGACATTGCTCTTCCAGAACTCTCATTCCTGTGAACTTTACCTGAGTGAGGAAAGCTGAAGGAGCTCTCTGGTACTGCCATGCAAATTGTTTGACTTTTGTATAGCAAAGGTTGGCAGTCATGTTTAATTTTATTTGAAGAGTGTTGTAGATTTGAATGGATCTGTCAGTGAATTCCTTAAATATGTTTACAAATGGAGGAATTGAACATTTGGTAACTCCTAATTGCATATCTACAATATTTATGTAGAACAGATCAGAACAGTATAAAAAAGTAGAATGAATTAAACTTTGCAGCATTGGGACTTGAAGGTGAATAGACTTTGGTTTGATCTTTCATTTGTTTTCCTGAGTATTTGCAAAGAATTTTATGTTTGGTATGTCTAAGAGTGACAGTAGTAGGTATCCTCTTTATAAAATGCTAGCTTTTACGTTCTTGCGATAAAATTTCTTCTAATGTGGACATTAAACATGGAAATAAGATCATCTGAGGGGAAAGTTAATTAGAACCACAACAGGCTGATTGTGCAGGGAAAAATGAGGGAGAGGGGGAAACATGGACTGGAGAGTGCTAATTTTTGGATTAATGCAATATTTTAAATTGCAATGGGTGTATTATGTAAAATTGGTTATATTTTAATTGATCATGTCTCTAATGTAGGTGTTAGTTTAGCAAATCTCTGATTTTTATGTTAGGCCAGCAAAATGAGGCGACACATTCGTTCCCACACAGGAGAGCGTCCCTATCCCTGTGACCTTTGCAGTTATGCCAGCAAAGATGCCTATAAACTGAAAAGGCACATGTTAACTCATACAGGTAGGACTCTGTAATGACCAAGTCTATGGCCAGAGGCCCTTAGAATGATCTAATTTCAGATTCTAAATTAGTCCTTTTGTACTTTGTGATTTTGAGTAAAAACGTGTGAAAAACATATTCTCTTTAAATGTTCTGGATTTGGCTGTTGGAGGTCTGGCTGTGCAATGCTATTAGTTGCAGTCTTGCTGCTCTTCCTAAACTTCTTTTATATTAGAAAAATATTTCCTTTATGTGCTGTTGTTTTCTGTGGATCAAGTTGTCACTTTTATTTCTCGATTATTTGATTTTATATGGAATGTGTCTGCTGGGAGGTTTTTTAATGTCTGTTCAAAACATGGACATGTGTGTGGCCCCAGACTGGTAGCAACTAATTTGGTCAAAAGGATTAAATTGCTTAAACATTGAAAGCAGTGTGTTCCAGTCACAGCTCTGTAATGTGCAAGTCTTCTGAGAAGGCAGTTGGTATCTGTCCTGTATTTCAGGGTTTAACTTAGCTCAGTTATGATATTTAATGTGTGTTATGACTAATGTTTTAGTTTGTTTCAGAGTGTGACAGTGTGGTTTGAATCAAATCTTCCAAATATCCCCACTTACCCCTCGTTGGTTCATGTCTTGAGGCAATTTTTGACTTGTAGATTCTGGAAGCCCAGATTTTGTGTTGTAATCAGTTATTTAAACTTATGGAAATTTATATAGCCTTTTGTACATTGTCAACTAGTAATAACTTTTGGTTGGTCTGGAGACTGTTGCTGTTAGAACATGTTGAGATGTGTGGGAATTTGCACTTGTAACAAATGAGTAGAGTTTCTGAGCACATGTTATTTTAATATCTTTTTAATAGGGGAAAAACGCTATGAATGTTGTGTTTGCCGGGCCAGATTCACTCAGAGTGGTACCATGAAAATCCACATGTTGCAGAAGCATGGAGAAAATGTCCCAAAACACCAGTGTCCACATTGCAGTACCCTTATTTCCCGAAAAAGTGATTTGGGTGAGTTTAAAGGAAAAAAACTGAAAATGAAGCATAGAGATGAGTAGAGGTGAAATCTCTCATCTTCACAAAATGTCACCAAATATGTTATATTTGACTTCATATCGTCACAGAATATTTCTATGCAAAATGTATTTGTGTTTTACAGGTAGATTTCTCCTGCAAGGAGATGTGGTGACATCTTGTGGTTGATGTTTTAATTTGTTTAAAATGCAAAGTAGCAAAGATTTAGCTTTTTCTTTTGCTCGATACCTGTGGCACCGTGACCTTCTGTCTTTCAATAAGAAATGTTTGAGGCAATAGAGCTGACCAGTAATAGGAAAACCTGTATAGAATTTTAAGTTTCCAGAAATATATGAAAAAGCTACATTAAAGAAATACTTAGACATACAAAATGCCTTTAGAATCTATTTCTGTTTTCAAATAAAGATCCAATTAAAATATGGTAAATATTTGAAGGTAGGAGTGGAATTATTATTTACATACATACAACTTCTTTGTTCATGTGTTTTTGCAGTGTTCACTTTTATATTGTAAATACTATTTTGGGTATCATTTTTCAATGAGTTGTGTACAAACTAAAGCAGGGGGCTTGTTAAACAATTTTCATTGAAATCAACAGGATTTAGGCTTATAATTGCTTGATTTCTATGGAAAGTTACAATACCTTGCTGCAACTTTAGTTATCTTAAACTAATTTGCCTATTTGGCTATTTTATGTTTATTGGGGAGAGCACTGAAGGTTCTTTCCTGTTTGTGTTACTCAGGGGTATAAACAGTCCATCTTTTATTCAGAACTGTGGAAATCAAAAGCTTGCCATTAAAATGACTTGTTTTGGGTAACTGCTCAGGTGTCCACTTGCGCAATCTTCACTCCTACATGGAGGAGGCCATCAAGTGCAGTGCCTGTGAGGCCGTTTTTCACGAGCGCTACGCTTTCCTTCAGCACAAGAAGATTCACAGAGGAGGAAAAAGATTCAAATGTGCTCAGTGCAGCTACACATGTAATCAGGTATTTAAATTTCCTGAGAACTCAGTTAAATTCCCTGCTTACTCAGCTGGTGGTTTGGCAAGGTGTGGTTGGCTTTGGGGTTGTATTTACCTGAAGAAAATAAAAGCTTTTGTGCCTGCGGTCTGGCTAAAATAGTGTAGTTATATTTATGTCCAGGATAAATTGTTCACAAATAAACAGTGAATATGAAATCTTTTTTATCAGGAAAAGTGTTCTTGGTAAATCTTTGTATATGAACTTCTTAGAAGTATAAAGTAAGAGCAAACACTTTCGGTGATGTCCTGATAAGAACAAAATACAGGATTTGAGCCTGAAATGTGATTTTCAGCAGTGACACAGAATGAATTGAATCTGAACTGAAAGTTTTATTTTAACGAGTACATTTAGGATATTTAGGATAGCTTTGGCCTTGATATGTTAGAATGTATCATTACTCTGGTCTGGTTATTTTCTCAGCAATCCTTAATAAAGTTAGGAGGAAAACCTCTGACCTTCTCCAGGGGGGAGCAGTATCCCAGTGTGTTCTTCAGCATCTGCTCACAGTGGAGGATAAATAAGGAGTCTGTGCAACACCCTAACACTTTTCTGGTGCCTGTGAGAGTTGTTTGTACATGTGTCACAGAGCTGGTTAGTAATGTTACAGATATTTTTGTGCTGAATTGCACATAAACAAACCCTTGCTGGTGAGAAGCCCTTCACTTGCTCGTGCTGCAGCAAGAGCTGTTGATGGAAGCAGCTTCTCACTCTTCCCTTTAGGAAGCACCAGGTTAGTGTTAAGCCTGCAGTTTATGAATGCCCTAAATGTGGTAAGGGCAAAAATAGGTAAAGGCAGGGTAAGATACTTCCTTTTAAAAGATCTCAGTAGAGTTACCTCTAGCAAGTATTGCAGATCATATTGGCACAATGGATTATTTGCAAGAGCAAGACAGGGCAAGGGGGAATGGCTTTAAACTGACAGAGAGTAGGCTTAGACTGGATATTAGAAAATAAAATCTTTACTGTGAGGGTGGGGAGGCCCTGGCACAGGCTGCCCAGAGAAGCTGTGGCTGCCCCATCCCTGGAAGTGTCCAAGGCCAGGTTGGAGGGGGCTTGGAGCAACCTGGGATAGAGGAAGGTGTCCCTGCCCACTTCAAAACCATATGCAGTGAGAACATACTTCTCATTTTGGGTTAACTGTGCACACTTTAAAGTAAGTGTAACCTTTTTTCCACATACAGATTTTACATGTAAAACTTTATTGCTTATCCAGGAACCAGAAAATGATAAATTTTATTTTATACCCACCAAACGGCAATGTTCCTTTACAGCAGAATTTTAATACGTATTCTGGAAAATCTTCAGGAGTTTTATGAATGTTGTTAACTAAATCAATCTTCCCCCTAGCATTCCAAAATTTGTCTGTCAGCTGTATTTAGAATTTTTGTGTTAAGTTGCTTACATAGATTAATATTTGATTCATGTGTTTATTCTTCATTATGCTGACAGAAAAATATGCGTAAGCATGCTGAAAATTGTGGACTGGGGAGGGAAGAAACTGCTGCACCCAGAAAAAGAAGCAAGGAGAAAAATAAAATCCATGAGAACCCCAAGCATGTAAAGTCAGAAGGTAATCAGCGAGTAAGTTAGAATTTAATCATGTAAATTAGAATCAGTGCTAAAAGGCCAAGGCAGTGAATCTTCCCTGCTGTTTCATAGTGAAGCTAACAGTGGAAGAATACTTCAGAATAGGCTTTTTTGTGTGTCAGAAATTCTTGTCATCTGTGTTGTGTCATTGCTCAGATGCCCAGTCTGGGCTGTTCCCCTGCTCCAAACGAGTTCCTGAACTCCCTGCTTAGCAGTGCTTACAAATACGGTTTTCTTTTCCCTTTTGCAAATTCCCTTTGCCTTTATAAAGGAGAATGAGACCCATCATTGAGGTGAGCCCTAGTGAGGTTTCTTGAGAGCTCATGCTTTGTAATACACTGCTTTAATACAGACTGGATTAAAAACTTTTCACTTTCAGGGCTCAAATTGTGTTATAACCACAAAAGGTCTAGCCCATCTTAATAAAGAAATTGTTCACCACCTTTCTGTCTTAGATGAGGTAGTGATCAAACAATAATAAAATGTTACTGGTTTAAGTGGTCTCTCTCACACTGCAAAGATGAGCAGGCTCATTTATAGAGCCCTTGGTCCAGCACATCTGTGCAGTCAGAAAATCACCCATAATTGCTCAGTGTTGCTCTTTGTGGGTTACTCTGGAGCACTGAGTGTTGATTCTGTCACTTCAGTCTCTGCACTGTTGCAGGGTGAGGGCTGGTTATGTGTTTCCAAGGTCACCTTCAGGGCCACCAGGGCCAAAAAGTAGCTTTGCCTGGCCAAAATATCCCATCATTTGTCCCTGTGCTTCCCAGATGGTGTTTGAAAGCCATAATAGCCTCCTTGATAGGATTTCTCAGGTGATTTTTATGGAGCAAGAGACAAGAATGCAGATACATCTTTGGTCTAGGTGTCCCAAAACGTTACCTTTTCATATATCAGGTTGTATCTGCACTGATTTGTGGCCAGTGACACTGAGAGAAAATCTGACATAGTGAGAAGAAGAAATGTTGGAGCTTTTCTGAATCTAATGAATATATATCAGCAGCTGAGTTTACATTAGCATTGACACTTCTGTTTTCACTGGTGAGGCTGTAATGGTATGGTTAGAGAGAAGTGTTACAGCTGCAGTGTTTATGTTTTTGCAGTAATTAGATTTTGCTGTTTATTAATGTTTTCCTACATGCAAACAATTTCTTTTTGGTATCTTGCAAATATCTTCATGTGATTTTTCTAGAGCTATGATAATGTATCTTTAGATGATTTTCATGCAAATACCCAGTTCATAAATTGACTCACACAAATATTAGAAATTTCTGTGCTGTTTCAGAAGGTTTTTCCCCAAAGTTGATGTTTCAAGTATTTGTATATCACTGTCCACTTCCTGCACAACCTGAAGGGGCCTGTGGGATCCTGTATGTGGCTTTACAAAAGATACCCTGTGAGACTGGTGCTGTCAATGATTTGCTCTTACTAATAAAAAAGAAAAAGGATGTATATGATAATTAAATTTCCAGTTAAATAATGCTTCGTTTTCCTCTGATGAGAATACCATACTCAGTAATGTGGCTTGTAATGTAATATTTGACATAAGATAGATTCATTCCCCAAATCAAGTGTAAAAGATGTTGGTACATATTGGCAATGTTTTCTCCACTAAATTAAACTGCATATTTGTTAAATTTATTGAAATATTTACTTGTCTTTCTGGTTAATCATCACAATATTTAATTTTTTTTTCCCCAAAGTTGCCCTGAAATCATTCCAAGATGTTTCTACTGTGAAAAAGGAACACTGTGCTAGTGAGATTGTTCCTGTTTTAGACGGGAGAGAAACGGCAGCTCTGAGAGAAGACGAAACAGAAGCAACCTGTGAAATGGATTCTCAACTCACAAACTGACTGGTCTTGCTCATTCTCAGTGGTTGTAACTGACCGTTTCAAAGTGTGGAACTACCTCCAGTTAGAAAGTTGGAAAAGGTGCTGGTTGAGAGCTGTTGAAGCTTCTCTGGGCTCTTATTTCTTGTTGCTGCAATTTCTGTTGCGTAGCCTAAATACCACTGCCAAAGTGTGAAAATTATAGGGAACCTTTGCCTGGTTTATTGCATAAATGTGATAACAGAATGAGGAAAAATAAATAGCTGATTTCAGAGTAATTTATTAAAAAATAGATAGGTTTGTTTCACCTTGCATTTCATTTTTCTCCAGCCTTACTCACAGAATTGCAGACTGATCTGAGACAAAGTTCTGCCTCAGTAGCTCTGTATCACTGAGAGCTGCATGAACTTCAGATGGTTTATGCTTTGCTGGGGTGAGCACATGAAAGGCAATGATTTTTTAATGCAAGGAACAATTTACTAAACATCCTTTCTGCAAACACTTTAGTTTCCAATAGAATTCATGATGCTAAAACACAATTTTGTGAAAAAGCATTTTTGTGAAAAATACGTGGACAGAAATTACTGTTTTGGTGACAGAAGCCTTGGTCAGTTTTGTAGTGTTTGGCAAACACTGAGAAGCCAGAGTGCTTGAGTTCACCAAAGTAGTCACTGGCTTTGTCTTTCCATGACAGTTATTTGAGTTACAAAGTTCATATTTATTGGTTTGTGTCTGTTTTCACAATGGTAAAGTTTTAGTAAGCTCATTTCTTCTTGCCAGTGACAGGACTGAAGAATACTTTTGTCCAGGATAATTGATTAAATAATATTGTTGACTTTATTCTTGTTGTGCTGTTTCCATTGATATTATAAAATCTAAGCAGCAGAGTTGTTTAAATTACTTGATGAATGTTATGAATATATATTGTTCATTTAATAGTTGTTAATAGCTAAGCTGACTCATTCTGTGCTGACTTAGAAGAATCAGACTGCATGAAGTGGAATATGAATGTGGTAATAAAAGATATATTTATATCTGAACTTGCAAAATTATTTTTTCAGTAGTTAGAAGGTGGAAATGCATCCTTTTGGGAATCAAGAAAAAATGGTTTGACCTCTTCAGGAGTCATTCCTAGTGGTCTCGTGCTTTATAACAGTAAACAATGATTGTTCTTTATGATTAAGGATTTGCATAACTATGCAAATATTTTTGTCATTATTCAGATTGATGTTTTGCAAAGATTTAATTTAATTATATTATTCGTATATTTAGACCAGTATGCATGTGTTCATATCTTTTAAAACAATACATATTCTGAACAGAATCCAATTTTTGAAATATTTTAATTCAGTGATTTTGGAAGAGTCGTTAAATATACAGGAATTATTCATGCCGTGAGAGAGATAAGACTGAAGTATTCGATAGTATTCTCTAACAGCGTTCTCGGATAACTGAGTTATTTGGGAAAGAAGGGGAAGCTTGCATTCCAAGCTTCCTCCGCGAGGTGCCATAGCCCGCGGAGCCGGTGGGGAAGAGAAGCCGAGGCCGTGGATGCTCCTGCGGGGCGGGTTTGCGGAGCGGCCGTGCCCGCAGGGGGCGGTGCGGGGACACCGCCGGGGCCGGGACGGGAATTGCTGCCGCAGCTTCCCTCTGGCGCGGTCCGTGCACGTCAGGGCGATAGAAAAAGAGCTTTTTGTAGTAATAAAGTCCTCATTGTAGTAATAAAGTCCTAGTGTCACTGCAAAGTGTCGTCGCCCCTGCCAGAAAGGAGCATGGGACGTGCACACCTGGCTTCTGCTGGAGCTATTAGGGAGCATCCAAAGGGGAGCAAGGAGGATGGGGAAGGGCCTTGAGGGGAAGCCGTGTGAGGAACGGCTGAGGACACTTGGTGCGTTCAGGTGGAGGAGATTGAGGGGAGACTTCACTGCAGTTACAACTTCCTCGAGAGGAGAAGAGAAAGAGCAGGCACTGAGCTCTGTTTTGTGGGGACCGGTGACAGGACCCAGGGAGTGGCCTGGAGTTGTGTCAGGGCAGGTTTAGGTTGGATGTCAGGAAAACGTTCTTCTGCCAGAGGGTGGTTGGTCCCTGAACAGGCTCCCCAGGGCAGTGGGCACAGCACCAAGGCTGCCAGAGCTCCAGGAGTGTTTGGGTGACACTCTCAGGCACAGGGGATGGCCCTGTGCAGGGCTAAAGGTGGGACTTGATGGTCCTCGTGGGTCCCTTTCAGCTTGGCGTATTCTGTGAAGCCCATCTGGAATGGGATGGGGCTACCTTGTTGCTCGTGGAATGGGAATTTGTCCCTGGTGGGGCTGGCACAGGCTCAGCTGGATGGCCGGTCCCTCCATGTTCATTGACTGTGACGGCTCTTCAACCCTGCACGTGCCTTTGCTGTGTTTGCCTTCAGCTCTGCTTTGGCTCAGTTGGCAGGTGTGTGCCACCAGTGCAAGGGAGGTGCAGTTAACATGCAATTAATACACACTAGGAGCATGCTAATGTATTTTCTGTTGCAGATAAAAAAATTTTAACATATCAGTAAAGTTACTGTTTATTGATAATTTCAGCTGCTTATCTAAGAATTCCTTACTTAAAGAGGTTTTACGGCTTTTAACAAGCAACATATTTGTTAGACAAATTTTAGAAGTCCTTTAAGGTGAGGTGAAGTGTGCACACAGGCCACGAGGAGTGATCTGGCCCTTTGATAAAGGGGGCACTTGTCAAACACAGTAGGATTCTTTTATATGTTCTCCAAGTGAAGTGTTGACACAACAGTGTGGGAACGGTGCACAGTCAGCATCACCACAACACTGGGTCTTTTCATGCTGTGATGGAAGATTTTACCATGAGATGGTCTTTACTCATCATGTAAGCATTATTCTGGTAGAGTAGATGAGGAAATGGTGGATTTCCAGCTGATTTCCATTTTTGTGAACGTTCCAAGAAATGTTCTTGAACTGTCATCGTAACATTCCTGCCATCCTCTCCTTTGTATCCAAACTAATCTTTTTTCTGTCTTTCAAATCTTTTTGCTGATTACCAAGTCTGGATTAGGCAAACATGTCTGCTGTCTGTCGGCACATCTACTGAAGATCTTTGCCATGATCACTTTTTTGTTAGTTACACGAATTTGGTTATTTAACAATCTGACAACTATACTGCAAAGATAAATGACAAAAAATGAACAGATGGGAAAGTAATTGTTGTTGTGAGGAAGGCTTGCTTTCTCTCAACTATAGCTATGTTGTCCCCATTGTACAGATGAGAAAGATGATACACAGAACAAAATTAATCTCTGATTTAATCCTTTTGCCTTCAGGAGCAATGAAAGCCCACTGATGGTACAGTATGCTGCTGCTTATTACTAGTTTAATTTCACTGAACTAGAAATAGAAACCTGGGGTATTGCAGCGTGTAATGATTAAGTTACATTAGCAGAAGGTGGTGAGCAAACAGGCAAGGACCTGAAGACATAAAGCCAGTGCTGTTAATCACTTCCAGAGACACTAAAATCAGAATATTAAAGCTGAAATAACATTTGTAATTTCTCAAAGGTCAGTGCTTAAGATGATACGAAGGCACTCTGGCAGCATGACTAACAACTATGGGCATGAGTGTAGAGCATCCCATAAGAAGGAAATACAGAGAGTTTCATCTGATGGCAATTGGAAGGTTCACAGAGGAGACACAAACTCCATAGTCTTAAGACCTTTCTGAAGTAGGAAGAGTAAAATGAATAACATTTTCCTTTTACAGAAATAGAGGCCCCTTTTGCTGTCCTTCCCCCTGAATGCAAGCTCCCCCCATGTGGTCCCTAATGGATGACTGAATTATGGCTGACAGGGTTATACATGGCTCTAACAGTAACTTCCACTCACACAGTTTAATATCTACTTTTTGTTTTGTTTAAGAGACTGAACGTGCATTTGAAAGCAATTTACATTCGTACAGTATGTCTTCAGGCAAACATCATTCCCTGTTGTTGAGCTTTTAAACAGCCCAGCTATTGTTTGAAGTTAGTCACAGAAACAGCTGGGCTCTGTCTGGTGTTGGGGGGTGTGAGTGTTACAAAATGGTAAAGCATTTTTGGACAGTTTTGGTTCAATCTGTTTTCACTTTGAATTGACACTTGACAATGAAGAATTTAGTTTCTTTCTCCTTTGGTAGTTGACTGAGTTACCTCTGTAAATGATTTTGTTATTTTTTGCTTTGGAGGTTTTTTCCCAGATTATCTGTTGTTGGTTTTATCCCTTCCCGGTCCACATAAAACATTTGCAGCTAGTGGGAGGAATGCAAAGGAGTGACATTGCTGATTGCTTTGATAAGGAAGAGCCTTGCTTTTATTACCAACTAATTAAATGGTAGGTAGCAGCTAATGGTCATTATAATTAAGCCTTGGAACTGCCATCCTTTTTTTGAGGGAACTGTGTGCTGAAAGAATTAAGCTCTCCTCCCTTTAAGGCAAAAGTGATTTTTTCATTTTTCTGTTATAGTCAGTCATCAGCTGTTTCACTGAAAAGTGAAAGTTATACAAATGTTTAGAGTTGATATTTTCCAATTACATTTTAAATGTCTTGCTGTTTGAACTGAGTCATTTATCCCTTCATCATTTAGCATTACTGACTGTGAATTTGAATAGTTTAATTTCTCATGAGCTGTACCCTCCAGGCCATGCCCTCGGACAAAACTTACTCAGGAGTTTTACTTCAGTTAAAATTGTATAATAAATGTCATAATAGTGGTAAGGTAAGACTTTGCATAGGTGTAATTTTATAGTAAATTCAGTTGGTTCAGTGAGTTCATTCCAGTTGAATGCGAAGTGAGACAGGGTTTTGAGGCAAACTTCCAAAAATTGACATAAAACCAACAAAGAAGAGAAGATGAGAACACTCCTAAATCTTTGAATCCAAAAAGATTTAGTTCTGCTTCTCTTGCAGTGCCTCAGGAATGCAGGAGTGTGTGGAGGTGCTGCCGGCTCCATCCTGCCAGGGGAGCAGCCCAGGAGGGACCTGCTGTTCCTGCCGGGCTCCCCTCGCCTGGCAGATGCAGGCTGGCTGCAGGAGGTCAGTGTGGACAGCCAGGCTGCCCTAATGTGGGTTTTTCTCTTTCTTAGGAGCAGCTGATTGAGTCGAAACAATACTCTGCTTTCCCCATTTGGTGATGAAGACTGACAGTTTGTAGGAGATGAGTCAAAGGTCACTGATGAGAAGATCCATCCAGATAATTGCTGTAATTGCACCCCGAGGATGCAGCTCCTGTCACAAAGCATCAAGCAGTGACTCTGTTGGTAAATATATACTTGGAAGTGAACTTCATCCTGTGCTTTAAATCAAGAAAGTTCCTTCATGAGATATAAATGCAGAAATGATTTTTTTTCTTAATCCAGCCATGTTGGCAGATGAATAGGAAATAGCCCCATTCTGAAACAGAGAAGTGATTGTGATTTAAACATAAAATTGCCATTTAGTGTTAAATCCTTTGATGAATACACAAGCTGTTGTTACTTCACAACAAATATCAATAAGCAGAATGAATGAATGAATATACATAATTCATAATATTTAACTTGAAAGTGCATCTCGTTCTTACAGTGATTGATTCATTTTTTTTTGTTTGTCCAGCGACTTCTTTACAACTTAATACAAAAAGCTTTTCTGATGGAGAGTGAACAGTGACAGACAAAAGCAGCAGGCCTGCCACAAAATTAGCTCTTTATTCCACCCCTTCCCAAGGCCCAGAAATCAGCAATGCTAAAATATTAGGATGAAAATTTGTAGTGGGGAATGAGAAGCGATGAAAGGGTGTAACATTTTTCAGAATATCAGTACTTGCTGTTAAATTACAACTCAGCTATTCTGAGCTAAAACTCGAAATTAAGAGTCTGATAACAGCTAGGTAGCAGTTTTAGATATTGGGGCCCTACTTTCTTAAACTTGTAAACGAGAGGAAGGTGAAACCATTTGGATCTCCTAGAAAACATAACTAATTTAAGGTTATTTATGGGTCTCAAAATGCAATAAAAAATATAACTTTCGGAAGCATCAGTGGCTCGGTCTGTGCACTGGGTAGTGCTGTGGTACCCAGTGGTGTTTCCAGGTGAACAAAAATCTTGTGTGCTCCAGCCTGTTTGAGAGTGCGCTGGGTGTGAAAGCAACTACTCATGATTTAATGGGTGTAGGCAAAGTTGTTTCACGTGATGTCCACTGAAATCATTGATCAAAGATTAATTTTTAATTTTCGGAATTCAGGTTGTTCTGTGGCTGTTTACAAAACCAGTAAAATTCTCTCTAAGATTTTGCAATAATGACATTTATGATCAAATCCTTATTTTTAGAAACTGGTTTTTTTTTTGTTGGTTTTTTTTTTAAGTGCTCTGACTTGAGGAAATATATCTTCCCTAAATACGTGTGTACTCCTGCTTAATTAAGAAGTAATTTACGTAAGTCCTTGTGCTGCATGATATAGAGACCATTAGCAAGGAAGCAAGGAAGTGATGAAATTTGTTCCCTTCTAGCCCACGCTCCCTGGGACACTCATCTAGCCTGGGAATCAGCACAAACTGGGCACGTAAGTATTTTTATTTACATTTACCATGATGCTTTGCTGTTAAGAATGTCCTTTTCTTTTGAATATGACTCAATTTTTTTATGACTGTGCATTTAGAAAGAAATTATAATCAGTATTGATCACTGACAGCAGCCTGTTCTTTGCAGTCCGTTCCCAGCTTATATTCATGCCTTACAAAAGGTACAAAAATAATGATGTCATTTCATGTTTCTTTGTAAATGTTACAAAACCAAGCCAGTCTTATGCTTCTTACTGGGCAGGACTAAAACCCAAAAGCTTTGTGGTTGCATTGCTGGTTGAAAGCTGGGGAAATAAGTAACACCATTATCAGTCAGTCAGCCCTTGCCATTTTGAGTTTAATTATATGAAGAATAAGGAACATCAAACAGAGGTTGTGCTCAGTAAGGAGTTGAAATGTCAGGAACTAACTCAAATACAAAGATTATGTTGTGTTTTTTTTTACCTTCAACAACTGTGTTTGAATGTTGTCTATACCACAGAACACTTCCTATTTTAATAGACTGTTTCTCTGCCCAAAGGGGAATTTTTCTTTCATTTTCTTTTTTTAGCAGAGGTCCAAGGGATTGGAAGCAAAAGGTTTGTTTTTGAAGGAAGTTACAGTGTTACAGTGTTCGTTTTCTGTCAAAACTACATGAAGGATTGTGATTCCCCAGCCAGTAGTGCGGAGGAGAGTGAGCATCCAGCATTACACATGATCCTGTTTATTAACAGACATTTTCATTCACCATTCAGGCTCTGTGTGTCCTGTATCAGTTTTCTATGGCTACCAGAAGCTGACAGAATGAAGAAGTGCAGGGTAACCTGGTGTTGCTCTAAACAAAGGCTTGTTCCTCTCCAGTGCTCTCTGGGGCTGGTTTGCACGTTGGGGCATGTTCCTTTATACCAACACTTAGACAAAGGAAAGGGGAGAGTAACATTTTCTGGAAACTGCTTTAGTCTTTTTTAATCTGCTGTTATTTCCTCCTTCCTGGACTTTTCTGTTCCAACTCCAAGGAAAGTGTGATAGGGAAGACAAGTCCCCATCCCTAAACTACGTGACAGTGTAGATACTATAATAATAAAACTTTGCTCTCCTGTTACAATTTATTCAGTCAAGTTCCTTTTGTATTCAGTGAAATTGCTGAGACTTTCCACACTGATAAAGGCTGTGCTTTACATCACATAACTCTCATGCAAGTATTAATATAAACTTGTCTTTACTGCTCAGAAATAAGTAGGTAGTAACATAGTCATAAGAAAAAATGTGCCAACATAGATTAGTACATTTATAATTAGATGAGTACAAATTGTTTATAGGTTTCAGACTCCATTTAGTACAGTAGAATATGCGTGCAATCTGCAAAATGGAATGATTCCCTGATTACTTTGGTTGAAATTCCTTTGGAATAACAAACATGTCATTCAGAATAGAATTTTATATTTTTTGTATTCGTTCAATAACAGTCTGATATTATGGTTGTTTTGTTTATGCCTTTTGACACTTATTCATGCCCACCATAGATCTTGATATTTATTTATGATTCATTTAGTTTCTTTTATTCAAATATAGTCTTAAAAGTCTCTCCAAAAGCTCCTGCTCATGGGAAACTAACAGGCTTACACCAAACATATCTGTCACTATAAAAGCTATTTGATAAGAGACTTGGGAAAAGATCTGCTTAAAATACAGCATAAGAGAACTGCAAAAACCAGAGTTCTTGAGGCAACTGCTGCACAGGAGCTCTGGCAGCTATTTTTGCTGGGAGTGCTTTGGGTGGAAGACAAACATGGTCAAATGAGCTAAAATGCTGGAAGTTCAGTCAAGGATACTGCCTTAAATAGTTCACCCAGAAAGGACGAAGCTTTCTTAGGGCAGCCCCTTCAGAATTCCAACTGCAGTTAGAATTTTTAATAAGTAAATATCAAATATAGTAATTTTTCTGTGATTTTGTTTTACTGCGGATCATTGGAATGTTACGAGGTCAAATTAAGCTCTCCTAACTATGAAATACTCACTAGCAAAAATATGTATCTGAGAGTAGACCTTGATTAATATTGTTGTTTTCCTATACTAGGTTATATTTTTTTGCTATTCATGGCACAGGTCACATTGCTGGAGAAAAAAGAGTATGATAACAAGACGCTAAAATTTAAAGGAAAATATGTTCATTATTGGCCTACTTTTACTGTGCAATGGTTTTTGCTTCTTGCCAAATATCTGCTATTTGACCTTTTCTGGGCTATGATAATATTGACCTGAAGAGCACAGGAGATCGTCTTTCAATGTGGGAATAAATTCAATATTTTCTCGTAAATATTTTTCATAGAGCCATAGAATACCAGGTTGGAAAGGTCCTCAAGGATCATTTGGTCCAACCTTCCTAGGCAAAAGCACAGTCTTGACAAGATGGCCCAGCATCCTGTCCAGCTGAATTTTAAATTAAATGAATTTTAAATCCATCCCTTCCCTGGGGAGATTGTTCCAATGGCTAATTGTTCTCACTGTGAAAAATTTCCCCCTTGTGTCCAAGCAGAATATCCCCAGCAGTAATTTGTACCCATTACCACTTGTCTTTTCCATGTGACCCCTTGTAAAAAAGGGAGTTTCCATCTTCTTTAAATAGCAGAACATGGTGAGGAGGTCTCCCTAAGCCTTCTTTTCTCAAGGCTGAGCAAGCCCAGTACTCTCAGCCTTTCCTCATGTGGCAGCTTCCCAGTTCTTTCATTGTTTTTGTGGCCCTTCTCTGGATCCCCTCCAGCCTTTCCACGTTTTTGTTTTTGTTTTTTTTTTATAGCAGGGACCAAAACCACTGCACAGTGTTCCAGGTGAGGCCTGGCAAGTGCTGAATCGAGTGGGAAAATGACTTCTGTATCTGTGCTGGTGATACCCTTGTTGATGCAGCCCAGCAGCCTGTTGTGTCTCTGCCACAGCAGCTCACTGGTCACTCATACTGAGCTTGTTGGCCCCCAGGACCCCCTGGTCCTTTTCCACAGAGCTGCTCCCCAGTCAAGTAGATCTAGACCCTAATACATCACTTTGTCAGTTTCTGTAAAGCTTCAGTTTTTTGCGTCAAATTTGAAGGGGAAAATATGTGTGCCCAATGCTGGGCACCCTTATTCTTCTCTTGTGATGCTCTCTCAGGTGAAATGATCACCTAGCAGCACACTGTCTGGCTCAAATACTCCATGCTGGCTCATCCCTGGTTCTCTCATACGCGTTTCCTTCTGTGCTGCCATTACAGCCCCCATATACATACTAACACTGCAAATATTTGGCCTTTCCCTTGATCATTCCCCTTCTCTCATCTCAAATCCCTTCAGCTGCCACAAAAGCTTTATGGAAGTTCCAGTCTCTCCCAAAATGCCATATGTGTGGGTGTGTGACCCCCCCCCCAATCTGTTAATTAACATTTGCAGGCACAGACCAGTTTCTAATCAAGTGGGTAGGTGGTGGCTATATTCAGACCATTTGGATGAAAGATTTATTTCCAAGTGCAAAAAAGTAGGAGGAATTCAGTGGAACCTTCATGGCAACCTCTTTGCCAACACAGCCCCTTGCTGTGGTTTTGTGTTGGTCTCAGCAAAGGGTTAACCCTGCACAACCAGTCCCCTCACTGCCTCTGCTAAAGGAACATTAATTATAGAGAGCCCGAAGGATTCAGAGCTAAAAAGCCTAAAAAGGCTGAGCAGTATTTAAAACCAAGACAGTCAAATAACCGGTTGGATTTGATCTCTAATAAATTACTATGTTCTGATGGTAAAATTCAGCAAGAGTATGACAGTCAGATGGGGAGGTTGGCAGCGAAAGTTTTAAAAATAAATAGTCTTAAATTGCAGGAAATTACAGCAGGCAGCTCCTTGGAGTTATTTTCCTGCACGCATTGTGTGTCTGAGAAGGCAGGCAGCCTGCTGGCAAGCTTTTGACCTTTTGTGTGTGGAATAAAATATGCAGGTGCAATAGTGTGAATGCACAACGGGGGACAGTGACTTTCAGCTGGGGTTTGAGTGCTGGGGGCCCTGCAGGGCTGCCAGGAGTGCTCCAGATTAGCTCCATTGAACTTGAGAGCAACACAGGGAGAGACTGTGGCTGTAAAGAATTGCAGAATATGTGTGTTTCCTACAAAAATTCTTGTATTCCATATCTGTAAATCAGCCAGTGGAAGACTTGTGTTAAATGATCTTGCTGAGAACTGATCTGATTCTCGTGTTACTCTGTTTGTGTTCCAGTCTGGAGTGACTCTTCTCAGGGCAGTTCAATTCAGTTCAGTGACACTGCTGCAACTGTGATCTCACTCCCAGTTCCTTTTCTGAAAGGAAATCCATACCTGCATGGCAAGGACTTCTTCCCAGTGTAACTATGTTCCAAATTCCTAAACCTGCTAAATAAATGAGAAGTGATCAATGTAATGAAGGTGCTATAGGTAGAAAGGTGACAGTAACATTGGGAATGTCAACACTGCAGTGACTGGAGAAATATGTGCTCTCAATTCCCCCCCTGCAACAGAAGGGACAAGAGTCCTGGATCTCCATGGACAACAGGAGTTGCTCTGCTGAGATATTCAGTGTTTATCAGATCAGTGTTGACAAAACCGAAGAGTTCCAGTAATTCAGTTATCAGAGTTTAATGTTGTTGTTCCTGTTCCAGTGTTTGTCAGTTGTTCAGGCATGAAAAATCACCAGTTCCTACTGTGGGAAAACCCCCACGCTGTCCCAAACACTTCCCTGTCTTTATAAATCATGTTTTCATAAAACACATAAGAAACTTACACAGAGAATTGGAATCCGAAGTTTCATCTACTGATAATTCACATTTAGAACCAATTTTTTAGCTCCATGTTCTTATCAAAATATTGAAGTTAAAGGATTCCTTCTCAGAAGCTTAAATTACATATGTAGAGATATTTGTACTCCTGTCTAGGTTTTACAACTAAAACCAGTTCTAACTATAATCTGCTGGTGGCACCATTACACCAGAAGAATTTATTATCCAAGTCTTACATGAAAAACTTCCACAGATTACACCTTTTTATCCAATTTAATGGGAAGATTTATTTTTTAAAATTTCTTCATAGTCTGATATCAGTAAACTGAGCTATTTTGATGCCATGGGGCCTTTGTGGGTGTCTTTGAAAGAAATGAGCTTAATAAGGAGCCTAGTGGTGATGTAACAGGGAAGGAAATTGGCTGGCAGTGTCACCTAAAGTGAATGATCCTTTGTGCAATCACACCCTGGGTTTTTTCCTGCATCAGAAGTAATTCTATACTGAATTTTATTTCCCGCCCCCCCCCCTTTTTTTGTTTTTAAATTTCAGAAATCTTGACTAAATAAATAAAAAAGCAACTTAGAATGCATTTTGTCTTTTGGATGCTGAGAATTACTCTCTGACACTTGACTTTTCTAACTGTAAGCAGGTAGGAACAAGACTCTTAATTTTGTTTCTCTGCTCTAAATTTTGACACAGGTTTGGTTTCTCTAAAAGCCTTCCCACTAGCTCTTCATTGGCAGAACACAGCCATTAGATTTTTGTCTGTGGGGTAACCACACAGACAAAACCATTTGCTTTTGTTAGCAGATAGAATACACCTCATGGTGTTTTCTTCCCAAGCTTACACTTGAAAAATCTATGGATTAAGAATAAGACCTCATTTTTGAAACGTATCATGGTGTTTGCACAGGCAGAGAGATGCAGGGAGGGGTGTTTTGGTTTGTTTTTCATGTCATGAGCACTGAACATTCATGATCTTTGAATTCAGTTCCTATCCACTCTGTAGATGGTAGCTGCATATATGTGTATGTAATGCCTGTGTCTTCCTGCTGCCTGAAGTTTAATTTTTAAGGATTACTGCCATTGCCCTGCTGTTAATGTTAGTGTGGGTTTAAATCACCCTCTGGCTCAGGAAGTGCCAGCAGTGCTGGTCACAGCACAGAGCAGGTGTTCCAGGTGGATTCAGGTTGTGTTTACCTCGCTTGTAACGCTCCTCTCTCCGGACTTGCTGTTGGCCGCTGCTGGAAGCAGGTTGGTGTGTTTGGTGGCTCCTCCTCCTGCTGATGAACAGCAGCAGTTGGTAGCTCAATATTTTCTGTGCACTTTTTCACAGAAATAGATTGCAGAAGGTGTTTTGGATGTGCATTTTACACACTTCTAGTAGTTGCTAGGTTTTCTGAATCTCACTCTGCATTCCCTTTCCAACTTGGACAAAAATTCTGAGGCATGAAGATGTCTGATTTATTTCACTGATCTTGTCCTAATCCTTCATGTAATTTCCTAGACTGTTTCATTATTGATATAGATAGATACATAACTGTGTGGGCCACTTCTATACCATGGAACATTGTGCAGTTTGACTTCTCCAGTGGCTCAGAGGCAATCACTTCCAACACAGAGTGCTATTTCTCCACACAGGTTTCTTCTGAATTTAATTTTTAGCTTAAAGTTATGAAGATTGAAAATTTTTAGTAGTTACCTAAATTAATCTTTGCCCTCCCAGAAGACACAAACACTTCTTAATTAAATACATAATGGATTCTATTAATTCTGTTTCTTGCAAGGAGCTGATTGCTGCAGTCTTCTTCCTTCACTCAAAAATGGAAGAATCACACAACACCTCAGTCCATTATGGGTGGCCCATCATCCTGTATGTTAGGATTAAATAAGAGAGAAAATCATTCAGTTTATAAATCCTCTCATAAAACCTGGTACTTTTCTTTTTCTCCCCGTTTTAGAAAACTCAGATTCACTCCGTGTCGCTCTCTCCTTCTCATGGTTAATGTTGCTTTATGTCTGGGCAGAAGTAATTTGTGCAAGACACATTGCTTATAGGACAGTGCCTAAAAATACTTCAAAAGGTCATTGCACATCAGACAGAAGGCAGCACTTGTTCCAGCCACTCGCACTGAGAACGACAGGTCTTTGTTAATATTAATTGTGCATATTTTAAACAGTGTCTGCTTTAAAAATGCATTGCGCAAACATGTGGCGATGAGCATTTCATGAGCCTTGGGACTGGATAACCGGGGTCAGTTCTTCACTGATGATTCGAGCAATGAATGTTTGCTGTTCTTATTAGTGTTGAGGTTTGTGAATTAGAGCCATATTGTGCATCTGCTTCCAGGAAAGCGAATATATCTTCACACTCACCGTTTCCAAAAATACAAGTAAAATTAAAAATAGTAAGAGAGATGTATAAAGTACCAAGAAGATTCAGAGCTAATCATTTGCACAAACATTCACCATGATTGTGCTTATAATATTAATGATGTATGCAGAACATGGGAAAAAAAAATCTGCTGGGAGAGCAAGACCAGACTGAGTAAAACCGAGAAGTAGCTCCCAGCATGTAACGTACACACAGAGTCATCTTTTCTGCCATCCCTTCTTGTGAGTCCAGGCAGAATCAAAAGACACGATTCTCTCTTCAGGTGGACACTATCCAGGAATGATGCTTTTACTGAAAAAAACCCTGATTCTGAGACTTTATATGTCTCCAGAGAAAAGGCTGCAGTATCTGAATGGCTGTAGGAACATCAAACAAAGAAACCCTGACACCTGGACACCATTCCCATCAAGGCCACCTCACTCGAGCACGCTTAGTTTGTTCTGTAATTTATCCTTAATAAGAAAATGTTGAAAAGATCTGAAACTGGCTGTGCATCAAAGGCACTGGAGCTGTGCAGGTACATCATTGTTTATAATGTGACAGTGTTGCGTGGCAATTTACAATGCAAATTGATGTTGCTATTGACTATGGCCTTTTTATTTCTTTCTTTTTTTTTTTTTTTTTTTTTGAAAACTGGTGCATAAATTTGTTTACAATGGTAATTATTCACACAGGTTTAGAAGCAAAAAAGAATGCTGGAAGAATGAAGTGTGGTGAAAGCGACAGCGCCACAGATCTGGAAGGTGATGCTGTGTAGGTAAAGCCATTTAACTTCTTCAAATACGATGTTTGTGAAGGTGAGCATGAATTCTCTTTTGGGAGAAAGAATGAGGTAGAACAGGTGGGGTGGTTGCCAAGAAAATGGTTTGAAAGAAAGTAATGTGCACATGTTGACATTTCCTGCTTTTACATAATTTTTTTTTAAAAAAACCAACTTATGAAATAGCCTTCAGTGGAATAATTGTGTTCATTAGTGGGGTAGGAAGACAAGCATTTCCAACATCTCAGAAGGGCAGTCTTACACTGTACCTCTCTTCTGTTGCATTTGACCACCCCAACACATGCTTTTATTTTTTTTTTGAGAAAGCAAGATGCCATGACTTGAACAAAAACTGAGCAGCGTCTTTTACCTGCCATGTGTGCAAACTGTTCCACCTGAGGGGTTAAATGTGAGGAGAACTTTGTCCACCTTCCCATGGTTGCCCACCTGAGGTGGAAAATCATGGGCTCTGACTGCCTGGGGGACAGGTTTCATTTCTCTCTTCCTCTGAGCAGTTACAGTTATTGACTCGTGCCCCACTCTCCCTCCCTGAGAATCAAATCCATGAAGCAGATTTTGGAGGGGAGGGTGTCGGTAGGTTGAAGGCCAAGGAATATCTTCCTCCCTGGTCCCTCCATGCAGTCCCTGCCCTGTGTGCTGGATGTCTTCTACCTCTCTGCCCCCGGGAGATTCCCTGGATTTTCCCTGTGAGAACCCAGTTTTCCTCCCTGATCACAGATCCACCCCACCTCACCCCAAGCATCCTGCAGCTCAGCAAATAGCATTCTGCTGCCTTGTTTTCAAGTACCATTTGAACATATGTTGTGTGTGGAGATGCTGATGGACAGCAACATCTGCTGCTCCCAGCCAGCGCCTACGCTCCTATTTGGACTGTAATTACCTCGTCGGCTGCGAGTTGTGCCCTGTGTTTGCCCACTATCTGTTCCTGTCAGGTCTCTGTCTTCCACAAGCTGCCCATTATGTAGTGATGATAATTAAATCTCCCCTCTGCCAGGCAGGTCTGAGCAGTGCGCGAAGGGCCCTCCTTGTCCGTGCAGCTGCCAAAGAAGCCGCGGTTTGTAATGATGCCGCAATCACCTGCCGGCTCCACAATGCCCGGCACCACCTATTTGTTCCCGACAGGCTTTTTTAGCAGCTGTCAGATGCTAATGGCTTTCAGCTGCTGACAACCTGTGCCCTGTGCAAACCCGGGGACATGGCATGGAAGTGTGCATAAATATTCATGTGGGACTAACAAAACCAAAAGTGCAAGTGTGGTTATCAGAGCTCTTGTGTGGATATATTGTAGCTGGCCCTGTCCTGGTGGGTTTAGTGTGATGAAGGCGGGGTCAATGTTTGAAAGTAACGTTGTCCTTTTTACGCTTGTGAGGGGAAAAAGAAAAAAGGTACCAAAGGTGGTGGGATTGCAGGGGCACGTGGGTAAGAGCAGGGTTTGTGCCCTGCATGATGCAGTTCTAGATGGGGCATTGCTGTCTGTCGTGGGTGATGTGCTGAAACTTGTTATTGAAAGAGAGGAGTTGCTGTGTTTGCTCACATGTCTCTTCTGAACCTGCCTATAAAGAATTGAAAGTTTCTCAGCAGGACTGTTTAGATACTTAAGGAACACAAAAACCCACAGATTGAGCTCAGTGATTTAGTTTTAAAAATAATTAAGTAATTTTGAGAATAGGAATGTATCTGATTTGGTCAAGACTTGATTGTTTCTCACCTTTCAGCGCCCTGAACACTCAAAGCTTTGACATCAGAACAGAAACACTGTGAGTCAGTTTCTTTAGACAGACTGTTTTACAAATTAATGCTGTCAGTGTGACTGCATGGGATTATTTTTAAAAATATTTTGTTGGTAACATGCTTTTACTTTTCTCAGCAGTTTCTGGATAGCTCCGGTGAGAGGTGGTGTTCAGATTAAAGTGCAAGATGGCGATGATGAAGATTCTGTGACAACAGTCAGTGGACAAGGATGAGGGTCCTCTTTAAACTCTCCCTTTGGAGGTTGCTGTAATTTACGTCAGAGGCCATTGATACCCACTTGCTGATGTTTCTCTGCCATATCTATAACTTGCAGTAACACCCCAAATGTGTAAAGTGGTTTTAATTGGTCTTCTGTAAAAGAAATTGATTTGCGGGAGACTCATAAGGTGTCTTCACCTATCCCTTACTTCTTCTGCCCAGAATGAAGTTTACCATTAAAATTCCCTAGAAGGTTGCTGTTTTAGGATTGCATAAACAGTGCAGAGTTGGGCAGGGATTAAAGGATCAATCCTGCAAACTGTTGAAATGGAACTGATTCTACTTATGAGAGCTTCAGTGAGAAAAATTCCCACTGTGAATTGCCTGTGGTCTGATTCTCATTTGTACTGACTCTCCTACATCCTGCTAGAAATGGGTAGGATTCAGTCTTGAAAGAGGATGACCATATGAGAAATGGTGTTTTGGTATGTGAAAACAAGACAGGCTCCATTAAGGCATTTTCTTACCTTCATCTAAATCTGAAAATAATCATAAATTGGTGATGGTATCTTAATTATCTTGAATAATTATTCATATAGCTTGTCTGTATGTGTGGGTATTTGTTTGGGGAAGAAGTCTTGTGAAAATGAAGATAATTCAGTGTCTCAGATAAAGAAGGATATTTGTTAGAAATTGTTGTCATAATAGTTACAGAAAAGGATTCAAATATTCTCTACCTTAGTGTGAATAAAACATTAAAAGTTACAGGTGTTGTTCACGAACCAACAAAGAGTTTTCCACTGCCACTGTGTTTTATTAAAATGAAAAGAAGAAGAGAAAAAAAAACCCCAAAGCCCTGTGCTAATCCTTTCCTTTGTTGCTTAAGGGACGTTTCAGTATAAAGTAGCAATTTCCATATCATTTGAATAGCAGTTGCAACCCATTGATGTTTAAAGTAAAATGTGCAACTACTGTAATCAGCAAAACAGATGCAAATGTGTTGTCTGTCTCCCAAGTGTAGCTCCCTGCTTGCTGTCTCCGTTAGATTTAGAGAGTGGAAAACATGATCAGATAATGAAAAACATGGAAGCTATTCTTTCATCGCTTTCATAGCAGGAGTTTGTTCAAAAGCAAAGTTGGCTGGATGCAGCACTGAGTGAGAGCCCTGCAGCAGCACCCCCAGCCCTCCCCTCTGGAGCTGCAGGAGATGCCGGCGTGCTTTGGTTGTGGGAAAGGGACCCACCACCCTCTTTACCAGCCCTGCCCCTGCCCCTGGGGACAGGAATGGCCCTTTGGTTCTGTTTGTGCCCAGAGGCATCCTAGTGTAAGTCTCTGCACACTTTTGTTAAGTAAGCAATAACAAAAATAAATGACATTTAGCATTCAGATCCTAGACCAGTGGTTTTGGTTGTGCAGGGTACAGCTTAGCAGGTTAGATAAAACGCCGCTGAGCTCCAAGTTCTGCCATCCCGGGTTTTAGGTGGCTGGAACTGTTCCTCAGAGGGCTTTTTTAACTCTAAAAATAACCTGTAATGGTATGAGGAAAAAGTTTTCTTTATCCTTCACATTTCCAAATTTAACAATGAGCACATGTCGATGCCTGTGCTTGGTGTATCGGAGCCGCTGGCACAAGGACTAGAGCCAGCGAGGGATTTCCACCAGAACGACTTCTGAGTGAAACTGCCCTTCTTGGAAAAGGGAAACCTTCTCAGGCAAAGGCTTGAGCAGGCCTCCCAAACAGGTTGTTGATGTGATGAGAACCCTGCTTTGCTTCCTTGAAAACACCTTTCTGGAAAAAGACTCGTTTGTTGCTGGTTTGTTTGTTTTTTAATTAGTATTTTTCCTAATCAGGAGACATCTTACGGAAAAGGATTTCCATCTTGTGGTCAGCTGTGGTAATAAAACACTCCTGCTGCACTTTTTTTTATAGCAAAACAAAATGGTTTTAATAAGAAATAATGCAAATCTCTCGTAGTTCCTTGTGAAGGTAAATGCTGGAGACCTCACAAAGTCTGTTTGCATATGTACAGAAGGTAAAACTGTTTCAGGAATAGCCCCCTTCAGAAGATCATCTCTGGAAGTAAAAAGAATTAGAAAAGGTATAATACAAGCTATTCATGACAGAATATTCAACTTTGACAGATTATACAGCACGTGGGCCTGAGGAGCCACACACAGGAGCCCAGAAAGAATTACTTGTAACCTTAGTGGATGAGAGAAAATTACTCCTGAACTCCTGGAAAACTTCTATCCAGAGCCAAATATTGTTGCTTGGATTGTTTGCTATTCCAGGGTGACTCTTGGGCTCAGTACAACGTCATCATAGCTTCATGCAGATATTTGTTGTTCAGGACAAGTTTTGAAACTCATGCTCTAACCTCAAAATAGTAAAATGCTGCAGGGTTAAGTGGTGGAGTTCACTGGAAAATCTTCCCACTTCAGTGGGAAAGATTTTTTAATATATTAAAAACAGAACAGATTTGGAAAGGTCATTTTAAATATTAAGGGCTGTGGCTGAAGGGCAGGGCTGTGTGCTGGAGAAGTTTTGGCATTCAGGATCTCGTGTAGGTGCTCTGTAAATGACCTCTCTTGTACAAGCCCACAAGGACAGGTGGGGCTGTTAAAAGGGATAATTAAATTCTTATATTTAATTATCTCTCTTGTCCAGTTGTGCACTGAGATGCCCCCCACTGATTGCACTGAAGATATTCTGACTTCAGCAAGAGCTGGACTAGCCCTGAATATTTATAAGGTGAGTTAAATAAGATCTCAGATCAAATTCTTAGAGATACATGTAAGAACTTTGTAAGTCTTTTTTATTTTGAGAGCTTGTAACTAAAGGAGATGTTCAGTGTGTTCCTTAGTGGGTGCCAAAAAAGCTTATTTTCAGAAGTGTCTGAATCTCAGGGAAAGTCAATGACTGCTATATTTAATCTGAAGGCTATGCAACTGCTGCTGAAATCAAGCTATGTGCTTTTTGTAATAATAATATGAAAAAATAGAGCATTTATATGAAAAGTCAGGAACCATGCATAGGGCTTATATGCCAGGGTAATGTAGGTTTCAAAAAAACAGTTCAACAACATGTCTGAAATTGTGCTGCATATATTACTGTAAGGAAAGTAGAAATTAAGAAAATATTTGTGACCTCTTTGCAGTATTTGATAAATGGTTTCCAGAAAAACTTACATCTGAAGTTTGCACACAGGCCTTGTTGTGTTGGTAACTGCAGCCAGTGGGAGTTTTTGCCATGGTCTCTACTGAAACAGGATCAAGTTCTTTTTTTGTTTCTTCTTCTTATGTGGAGATACAAATCTTAGACCTTAATTACACTTAAGAAGGAAAATACTTTGTCTTTTTACGTAAAAAAAAAAAAAAAGTCATCTAACTATTAAAAAGCATTAAAAAATACTTGAGGAAAGGCTTCCTTAAATCAAACAAATCTCTCATTTTGCTTTTAGGCCTTCCTGGAGGGTGCTGTGTTTATACTTTAAGTGTGAGAACTTTATGTCAGATCAAACCATTAGCAACTCTCTGGGCAGCAAATGGCAAAACACAGCCCGGGGCCCCTCTGGAGAAACGCGGTTTCCACACCTTCACATTTCACCACAGGATGCAAGTGATGAGGAGAAGTCAGAGAGGAGAGAGGCAGATAGCTCAGCACTGAGGGGAGCAGCTGAGCCCTCCCGGCGTGGCTGTTGGGCAGCCCTGGGAATGCCGTGCTGGGCGCTTGGAGCATCCCTGGCCACCCCAGCAACAATGTGTGATGGGGATTCTGCACCCAACAGAATTCTGGCTCAGTCTCCAGGGTCTCTCAGTGGTTTTGGGCTAGTCTGTGAATTGCAAGATGTACATGGATGGGCATTTCTTCTTGCAAAGTTTTGGGAGCTCAGGCATTGTCCTTTGCCTGTGATAAAGCCCAATTGAGGGGCTTTGAGCTTGCTGGTGAAGATGCTGGTTGAGAGATGAACAACTTTGTTCTTAAATTTACTGGATTGTTCCCTTTCTCTGCTTCAAGCTACTGAGTAATTACATCCTTTGAAAAATGTTTCATTTATCTAGTTCTTTGGACCCAGTGCACTGTGTGTCAGTGAAGAAGTGTTTTATCTGTGTTAAATTGCATTGACAAACGTCCCTTTTCTTGTGTGGAGGTGAGGTTTGTGCACATGCTTGTGTTTTCATTTCATATATAAGCTCTCGTGTCATCCTGACAACGGTGGGTGGGCACCATCCTCCCTGCTTCTGCTGTTTCTAGCCTTGGAATGGACTATTTTGTGCAAGTTTTGGTTCCCACACCCTCAGCTCTTCAAACTGTGAGGAGGAAAGCAAGTACTGGTGTTTTGGAGAGAGTTGGCTGACCAAACGGTCCGTTGTTTTTTTCCTTTTATTACCAGTTGCTAAGAAATGTGTGAAGGAAGCTGTCAAGCACACTTTTATGGGATTGCTTTCCATATAAATGGCTGCCAGGATCACCGAAGTGTGGCCTCAGAGGAGAGAGGTAGCAGCTCCCAAGGTCAGGAACAGCAGGGAGGAGTGACTTCCAAATAAACAGGGAGACACTCCTGACGTGGCTTCCCTGGGCATGGTCTGTGCCAGGACACATCATGGAGAGTTTTTCTTACCTTAGAAGGGACTGTTCTGGCTGCTGTATTTGGTTTTCCTTGGACTTGGGAAGTCCCATGTTTTGCAATCCCAGCACACAGTGGAAATGAGGAGTCTGGATAAGTGATGGAGTTCATGGTGCCTGAAAGCAGAGCTTTCATCCATCTGAAACTCTGGTGGTTTCCATGTCCAAAATACTGTGATTTTTTCCATTTGTTTTTTATCATTTTTCTGCAGTCCCTTATCCATGGGCAAGCACTGTGGCACCAGGCTGCAGCTTTCAACAGCAGCATCACTAGTTTATTAGCTTATGGCCTTAGGCAAACCTGAAATCATTAACAGCCCATTTGTTGGGCTAATGACTCTTTTTTACTAGATGTATAATTTAATATATGGTTACTTTCATGCCTAATTATGCTCTTTAAAGCTTCTTTTGAAGGAATTTATTTTTCTGCATGCGTGTATTGAGAGGATTGGGAGCTGGCTGGCTTTTCTTGCATGCTGCCCTGTGTTAAAATCTAGACAGTTTATGTAAGAAGATTTTCATTTAGGTATGGGAATTTCCCTCGTTGCTTGTTCTTTCAATATTTTTATCTTTGAATGCTTGAAAAATAAATAGTGGTGAATTACCAACAGGTTTTAAATGGCATCATTTCATGTCCTATTGTAGCTTGGTACATTGTTTCGGACAAGACGTAAACCCAAAGTCCTGATCAATAGGGCCATTGTGGCAGCAGCTCCCAAATGAATGCAAGTCTTGATCTCAGTGTCCTGGCCCTGTTCCAGCCTGGTTCACATTTTACTCAACAGGCAAGTCCCACTTCTGTTCCCGTTAACCTCAGTGGGAACAGAGGCAGACCACTGCAAAGTGCTGCTAATCCCACGTGCCATTTGCATGCAGCACTTGTAAAGCACTCTGGGATCAGTTTGGATGAAAAAGGCTATGCATGTAAGATGTTTTTCATTGGCATCCCAAATCCGGTGCCATATCAGTGAAAGAAGGTTATGACTTTGTCCATTGGGATCATTTTTTTCTTTTTCCCTTTTTTTTTTTTTTTTTTTTTTTGAGCTAGGCAGCTGATTGAGAAGGATAATGAAGATGAATTTGATTTTCTTTCTGTGAGCTCTAGTGTCCCCTTCATGGAGATTAAAAATTTCCCAGTGCTGTTTTCAGCTCCACAGAGCAAGCAAAAGCTAATCTCCTGCTTGGATATACTCACACCACTGCGATCCACTAATAGGATCGCCATACAGTTTTGACTTAACAGGCACTGGGAGAGGATAATCCTGTTTATTCGGTCATCCAAAACACTGATGATCTGAGATAATCAGTGGGCTGTGAGCAGGGGAGGAGGAGGGACGTGCGAGGTTTGCTTTGCTGTGTGGTTTGTCTGGTCGGATGCTTCGTGCCAGGGAATGGCTCAATCTCGTTGCTGCAGCCCAGACGGAGCATGGGAGGGTACCAAAAACCTCCTCCCAACACCAGCCCTGGAGAGCCAGCCTGATCAAACAACAGTCTTAGCAGTGTCTGGTCCAGATGTTTTGCTCAACAGTTTTAAATTGTTCTTTCTGTGACTGATTTAATGTAGAAATACTCAGACAAGTGGCTGAGCGGCCACATGAGGCACTTTGTACAAAACACTTTGGCTACCAGGTGGCAGAGACAAGGTGTCAATGGATCATCTCCCGGTGCTCACTCACATTTGGAACCTTACACAAAGCCAGTCCTTGGATCCAAACTTGCTAGAAGTACAACTAGTGCCATTTTTGCCAGACATGAGACACTGCTTTGAATATTTGAGAGTGGTCACTGGATATCTGGGAGTGTAGGAGCACGTTCTGCAAAGCCCTTTCCAAGAAATATAATCTGTAAGAAATTTTCCCCAGTGATTTAGAGATATTCCTCGAAACTGGGCTGTACAGAATGTCTTGAGAGGGCATGTTAGTGGGTGAGCTTTCGAATTACTTCCTTTTCTTTTTGCTCTTGTGATCACTAAAGCTTTCACATGTCATGTTATATCCCATCAGGTTATTGCCTCAGGTTTCTGTGAAAGGCCCCATCTTCATTTCAGTTTGATCTCAGTCAATGTGTGTTTTGTAGATATGCTGACTTTGAAGCCTCATTTTATGAACTCTGAGCTGTCACAGTCCAGACGACAGGATTATAGTTTGGGAAGCCAGTAAGGAGCAATAGCTGAGCTCACCAGTCTTTGTAAGTAATGCACTGTCAGTAGGTGCAGCTCCTCACCATGGTGACACTGCAAATATTGAACACAAAGTGATTCATGGGACCCAATACAATGCTTACTTTAATTAATATTTTACAAGATAACTAGCTTTGTTTAACTTTCCAAATGGGAGTAGACTGGGGAGATGATCCAAAGGACAGAATGTTGCTATGCAAAATTTATAGGCACTCATCTTTGTGTGCTTGTTTTTAAAATTAAATTAAGAAAATATTATTTGTTTTCTTCTCTCCTGCTGGTGGGTGTTCAGGGCCCTGCAAGGCTCTGGGGGATTTTCTGTGTGTCAGTGTTGAATGATGAGCTCTGAAAAACAATGTTCTTGCTCTCCTGCCTTCCTCCCTCCCTTTGTATTCCCGTGCAGTCAGTGTGGCAGGGCTGTGTCCCTCCTGGGAGTGCTTTGGGATAGTGTGTGCTGAGAGCACAGTGCTGTGGCCCAGCCCTGGCTGGAGGTGCACAGCATCACTGACCCTGCTCTGGGTGACCACGGGTGCATCCTGACAATCAGACCCCTCAGACTAGAAGTTTATCCATATTTCCCTGAAGAAATGACTTGTTTTGGGTGAGTAACACCAGATTCTTTACTAGGGTTAGCAGGAAGCAAAGGAGTATGGCAGTTGCAGGCCTTTGGGGCAATACAGGAAATTAATAATTAGGAAATTAGCCACAGTGGAATGCTGTGATGAGCTTATTCCAAATTTCCATGCACCTTAACTGGAATTCTTTGCACCTAAAAATCAATCCATAGACCAGGAGAAGAGTTTTATTTGGCAGAGGATGCATCAGCCCATCTATTTAGGTGGTGGTCACACCATCCTTAGAAGTGATCAAATCCAGGATCTTTCCCTTTGGATATGTCGTAACAATCTGAGAGATCATTTCACATTCACAGCCATGACCTCTCACAGCAATGACACAATGACCAACATGGGGGAGGCTTGTGAGTACAAACCACTGAAGAAAAACTGTTTCTCAGTGCTGAGGTTTATCTGTAAACTTCCCTACAACAACGAAGATTTCCTTTTGTAAATTTTAGAACTGTAACTGTAAACGAGCAAACATTATTAGATCTTTTAAACTCATAAGCATTCTTCTGCAAGCAGTGAAAAAAGTGGCCCATCATTACTCCTGTTTGTCACAGGGCTCCAAAGTAATGCCCATTAGTGTGTGTCCAACCCCTTTATATAAAGGGGCAATGAAGAGAGCAATGAAGTCACTGACAATGCTTTTATTTGTCTGTATTGAGTCCTGAATAGATGGCAGAGGGAAAAAATCCTGCATTAATAAAAGAATAAGTTCCTCTTCACGTTAACATAAAATACTTCTACAGTGTTGAAAAGATTTGGGTTCACTCCAATGTGGTTTTCCCCGTGTGGTTGTTTTTTGCATTTCTTTCAACTTGCTCTTTGTAATTCATTTCCAGTTGGGCTTTTCTTCTTTCCAAGTCTGACATATAGCGTGATGTTACAAATTCTGGCCTGTGACAGCTTGAGGAATATTTATTTGTTTAGACAAAATATATTTCCTTCCAAGTCTATTTTAAATGACATAGAAATGTTTTCTTACTCCTTTTGTTTGTCGTCGTTGGTTATTAGAAACCTCTGCTTAAGGTCACCAGTGACACCACCATCCTTTGCAGGAGGCATTTCCAGGGATTTTGTATGGATGGCTTCAGGAGATCATGAGGGGAGGATAGAGAGGAGAGGAAGATCGAGGGATAAGAACTTTTTCTAGACTATTTGAAAGGTTTCTTTTTCTTTGAAACATGTAGTAGAAGAAGTAACCATGAGGCAGGGGTTGAAAGCTGAAGCTGTGCAACACAAGCCTGGCCCAGCCTGATGTCAGGGGACAACCTCTGGTGAGCTTTGTTTCTTTCTCTGTCCTCACAGTTGGGAATATGCCATGATTTAAAACTGCTGTAGCATTAACTGCCCCATTACACACAGCAGAAAGCTGAGGGACCAACCTCATCTGCTAGAACCAGTGTTTTAATGCTGTCCAAAGTTCAAATCAATCAAAAGGTCAAACTTGTTTAAGGCAGTGAATGATAAGAGGGGGGGATGTCTTGGGAAGCTCATTCCTGGTTGTTGGAATTAAGCCAGCCTGGCTGCAGGAAAACCTCCAGATAGCACAAACCCTGGAGAACAGTGACAGCTGGGAAATTGTGGGCTGAGCCTCCCCGTGCTGGAGCCAGAGAATTCCCATCAAATGCAACAGAAGAGGAATAGACCCTGGCAAAGAGGGCTTCAGGTCATTTTCCTGGCAGGACCTGCTCAGGATGCAAGTCATACTGTCTATAATTTAGTGAAGCTTCTGGACAGGCAGTGGAACAGACTGTTAGAGGGAAATGTGGTTGTTTAGCTGAAAGGTTTGTCCCTGCAAAGAAGGAAAGGTTGAGGTTACCCTTGTAATGCCTTGTGCTCAGGGCATGGCAGCTCTCTGAGATGGCTGATGCTGGTGGCACCTCCATCAGTCTGGACATGATGGTTAAAGAGGGATGTGCAAAACTTCTGTTCAAGTTTGAGGGAAGCTGCATCTGCCTGAAAAGCCAGGATGGTTTATCCCCTTTGGAAGGGATGGCAGCGAAGAGGGAACTCACACCTTGCTCAATTGAGACTGGACCTTTTCCCCACACTATCACAGGCAGACCTTTATCCTCTCAGTGTTTTCTTCTGTGCAAGGATAGCATGGAAAACTTTCTGTGGAAAACTTTCCATGGAAAACTTTCCGTGGAAAACTTTCCTTCTGGTTCTGTGAGGGGCTGCTCAGCACTTTGGAAAACTCCTTCCATAGTTCGTAATGGCTGCATTTTCAAGGGTCTAATGGCTTTATTTAAAACAAACCAAGATAAATTTAAAAAAAAAAAAAAAAAAGACAAGAGGGGTGAGGACTTCTTAGAGCAGTTCCTGCCATTTGAGTTATATGATGGGGAGCCCATCAGCCTCCATGGCACATGGCCATGCTTTCATAAGCTTGCAAGACATGGATTTTTTTTCTATATACTTTTTGTGTGTGTGTGTGTCAAAGGAAGCATTCTCCAAGGGCCAACCACAGCAAAAAATCCCTGGCCTCTTTGGCAGAATTCCCTGGTACTTACACAGCCAGGATTTTCTGTGCTCCAGCTCTGGTGTGCGATCCATGCTCTCAACACATCCAGGATCAAATGAGGATCTTCTGGCTCGGGGCTGAATCTGACCATTTTTCATCTATTGGAAAGATGTAAATAATTCTAGGGATGAGTGAAGAAAGCTGATATTCAGGATAAGGAAAGGTGGCCCCAACTGCTGGCCTGGCCCTAGGAGGAAGGATGGGTTGAGGACCAAACCATAGACCTGCTGTATCACAGGACCACCATTGCTTATAGATCTGATGGGAAGTAGTGGAAAGACCCCCAGACCTGGAGGGAGGCTACACAGCAGCTTGGGGGCTGTGCTGGTGGATGAACAGCCTCTCTTTTGTGTTATCACATTGCTCATATACAGCTGAAAGTAAGTGGTAACTGAAGGCACCATGGTTCCCTCTGTGCTCTGTTCTGCAGGAGCACTAACACAGTGCAGGCAGAGGGTGTTTGGGATATCCTGGGCCTGTTCCTGTTGATGTTGGTCTTCTCAACAGCGAGCAATACAGTGGCTCCAGGTTTGCCAATCCAGTGGCCACTGCACTCCCCAAAGGAATTCACATGGAATTAAGAAATAGAGGATGTCCCTTGGGAAGGAAGGAGGCATCATAAGCCTGGGATGCAGGTGAAGAACTGGCAAAAGTTCCCTCAGTCCAGCTCCAAACCGCTCAGCCCATGAGGGCAGCTGGTCCCTTCAGCCCCCAGGTCAGGTCTGTGCTTCTTTCACTCACCTGCAACTTCAACATCAGAACCAGCAACATTGCAACAGAGAATATGAATTTTTCTGGGCTCTGATTCATGACACCAGATGTGCCTCTGCTTTTTTTTGAGCTCATTTGAATGTATGCAATGGACATCTAGCTTTGAAAAATCATCGGTTGCCAGATGTCTTTTAAATTGTCTACCTTGCAAAATTGTCAGTTACCAGATGTCTTTTAAATTGTAAACCTCTGTAGTCAGAGGCTAAAACTGTGTCAAAACAGGCACTGATAAGAATTCATATTACATTTAAAATGTACTATGATTTCCTCCAGCTCTTTCCCCTGAGAAGTTCTTGCATGGAAATTTTATGGTTCACGAAAGGTTTGCCACCCGCCCATCGCTATAGATTCAGTGATAAATGCTTTTAATAATTAACAGTGGCAGGAGGTCTGTACCTCTGTCTCATGTATATCTCACCTCTCAGACAGCAGAAATAAGGCCTGTTGAACAAGGAGAGTCATGAGGGCTGCACAGTGGTGGGAGGTTCCTGCAGCTGTACAATTTGGGTCCCAGTGCAGATCTTCTCCTACTACTGGGGTTATTTATAAGTAGGATTTTGTCCTGCACCAAGTTTGGAGCTCGAGGCAACCAGAGGAGCAGGGATGCTTGAAGGTAAAAGAGGTCTGGGGGCCGTTTGGAGCCAGAAAGAGGCTGTGCAAGTCGCAAGGACAAACAGGTTGGGCTGTGAGTTTCCTTCTTAATCCGACTCTCCAGGGTCTCATCCAGCCTCTGTGCTGGCTGCCAAAAGCTCATACTGAGCGGCTATTTCGGGATACAGCAACACCAAGTGTTACTTCAGAGATGTTTGGAGAGAGATTTAATAAAATCAACTAATAAGGTTTGACGTGCTGAAGATTAGAAAGAGCCATTCCGAGCGTCTGCGCTGACCTCGGGGGTGGGAGGCTCAGGGGAGTCTTGTGTGTCCTGGGCACGGATGCCCTCCTGAGATGGCTGGTGGAACAGGACTGCAAACTGCCTTGGGCTGTCAGCTTCTGGGGTTTTTTTGGTGGTTTAGATTATTTTGTTGGTTTTTTTTTCCTTTTTGTTCCAGGACCCACCCAGAATAGAATCACGAGATCGGTGTTTATTACTTCCCAAATAATCTATACTCTGGTTTTGGTGCTGACACCGTATGAAAGGCTGTGTCACCGCTGCGCTCATGTTTCCATGTGACACCACAGATTACTGTTTTTTCCCATTTCATAACTAATAAGTGAAGTGAGTTTGACAGCCTTGGTTTCAGCTTCAGCCTGTTGGTTCCCATGTCACAGATAGGCTCAGTTAGCAGCAAATTCTTGTCAGGAGAAGAGAGTTACAGCTCAAGCTTAACATGTTCTAGCGTCCAGTGCAAAGCTTTAAATTCTTGACCAAAGTTAGATAAAGCCAGCTGAAAGTGTGACGTTTGAAATACACTATCTATTTATCTTTTCCTTCTGACCAAAAATACCTAGAGTAGAAGTATGTGCCTTTGCATCCAAGCAGAGAACAGTTGAGCTCTTCTAAAGAATAGGATAAACACAACATTTTAAATATTCTGTTTGTTAAAATCTGTGCAACTGTCCTTCTTCCTACATGTGTATATATTATCTATATTTTTAAAAAATGGTATGTGTATACACATATCATTATAGAAAAAAGAATTATTAGTTTTCAAGGTGTAGGAAGCTTATATAAGTGGTAGTAAGAAAAAATTGTTAGCTCTCCTCCAGTAGTCATTAATAGCTCTGAGCTCCAGCCTGAGTACAGATGGAGCTTTGATATGATCACAGTTTTGCAGTGAGTATATGCTGTATATCCTGCTGCTAATCCCGTGGTGGAAATCAGCTCCTCCTAACACCTGGTGCTAGGGCCTGACACAACTGATTTCAGCTACAGCATATGCAGCCTCGTGGGCTGGATTTGGGCATATCTCAGCTCAGAAAGCACTGCACTCTCTGCCTGGTGCTGGTATCCTTACATAAAACCTCCCCTCTGGAGCTGCTGTCCCAGGCTGCCCTCCTGGACCACTTTCAGCCCAGCCATTAATTCAAGCCCCTTTTCTCAGTGCTGGATAGGGACTGCTCTTCCCCTCCTGGCAAAAGGGTTTGTGTTTAGACAATGGTTTTAGTTATGGTTTCCAGCAGGATGAGCTGTCCCATCTCCCAGCTTGGGTGAGGGAGGGACAGCATGTGAAATACACCAGCTTTGAGGTCAGATGAGGAGCAAGTGGCTGTGGAGTCGGGAGCCCTTGGCCTCTTTGGTTACAGCTCTGGGCTTCTTCAGGGAATGCTGTTTCCAGAGTCTCCCTGGCTGGCTGGGGCTGGGCAGGGAGCATGAGTGCCATAAAAACTGGAGTCAGGTGTATAGTCCAGACGGTTTTGGCCTCTTTGCTAATTTTCAACAATCAGATCTTGTTATTTAAGAGTTTTTTAGAAGCTGAATGGAAGACTGGAGGGGGTTTTGGAGGGGCTTTTTTGGTAATAGTTTGCTAAATTTTTGGTTTAGATCTGAAGGGACCCTTAGCCTGACCTCTGGTATGTAACAGAGAGTATTGAATTTTCTGCACTTAACTCCCTCAGTCTATCCAAGAACTGCCTAATCACAGTGCTTTCCTAGGAAAGCAAATGCCCTTAAATGCACTCATTTCAGCATGGTAGAAACATTTGTTATTCTTCACAGAAGGAACGGGGATTTTCAAGAAGGCTCTTGGATGACCAAGGCTTTCCCTGTCTTCCCCTTGATCCCATCCCTCTCCCCAAACTGCACCCCCTCTGCTGCTTGTCTCCTGTGCTGGTTGTGCTGAAGGTTAGAGAGACATTAAATAAGTTTGAGGGGCAGAGGGAGAAGAGGTATCCATTTGTGGAACTAGGAAGGGGCAGACATGTAATGGGTCAGCAGCAATGGGAGTATTCTGACTGTTCCCTACATCTGGATGGGAAGTTGTCAACTCAAACCAGGTATTTATTATTCCACACAGGTGTTTGCAATGACATATGAGCCATCACTGCTGTTCCTTTGCCTTGCAATAGCACCGTGACACAAACCTGTGGACCAGGCACTGCACCAGTGCAGAGCAGAAAGCTGTCCCTACCCCAGGTCTCAGACTCACAAGGTAATTACTTATCTTTGTCCATTAATTTCCCTTTAAGTACCCAGATAATATTGTTTCTCTCCCAGACTCAAAGTACAGTGACAAATAAATGATTTCAAGTATCCTCCTGAGATAGGGAGAACTGAGACAGATGTTGCCAGCAGGCACTGATCCACCTGGGGTGATGGAAGGTTGAGGGATTCATGGGGGAATGACAGATCGGGAAGGTTGCAGCATGGCTTTTCTAAAATGACACAGCCAAAGATATTCTAGAGATTATCCTCCAAAAACTCGGTGGTCAAGGGCTTAATGACTTAAATAGCAGTCAAATGTCTGCCTGTTATCAATCACCTATTGCCAGTTGAACTGCATTAATGAGGGTTTCTTGATAAAAGCTGCCTTATCATCCGGAACTGAGATACCCAGCCTAATGTGCTCCAGCAGGGCTTGAGGAAATGCTCCTCTCAGCAGCAAAGGAGACAATGTGTCGCTTTCCTGAATTAGCCTGAGTCAAATGGATGGTGAGGCCCTCCAGAAAGAAGCCATTTCTTTCACCTCTTGAGTTAAACGAGTGCTTTATCCTTGTGTCAGAAAGCATTCTGGCTGTCTTGCAAGAGTTTAGAGTCCAGCCACATACACCTTGGTGCCATTTGCAGTGGCCAGGGTTGAAGGCCACTGCAGCAGCAGAAGGCAGTGTCACTGCACCTTGAAGGGATGGCACAGGGTTTCACTGTGCATCCCCCTGCCATAACCACTTACCTCCTTGGAGAAAATGGGTTGGAAATGGTATTTAACATTGTTGATGACAATTTTTCCAGATTTATTACCTGTTTTTTGTTCACTGTTTGGCTGCCTGCTCCCCTTCCATCTGCCAGCCCTGTAATCCACCTCCTCTTATCTCAGCACAGTCCACTCCACCTCTTGCTCATTTTTGTTTTATTGCCCAGCTAATCTCATCCTCCTGCTTTTCCTGACACTGCTCCCCTCTCCGCATCTGTGGAGATTAAATCACTGCTCCTTTTGTTTGATGCCACTCAACATTCCCCCATTTCACTCAGGCTTTGGGATGCTTCCAGGCACTTTTGCTGTTGTTGCACACATCCTTTTTCCTGGCACAAAAAGGCCCATCAGCATCTGATGGAAACGTTACTGAGTCCTCGTTTCAACCAGTTCTCAGAGATGTCCTGAATGTGAAATGGAGCTGAGCTCAGCCTGCACGGTGCAGCAGAGGCAGACATGTGTGTGTCAGGAAAGCCAGGAGCATCCACAGGGTGCCCAGGGCAGCTCTAGGATGGTGACAGAGCCTGGCACTCGAATATTAGCAGAGAAAAATTGAGATCAAAGGCATGGGGTAGAAAATCTCCAAGCTACCAAAATGTGAAGTTTTGGAAGTGGTTTTCCATATTGTTGGTGATGTATCAGTGTAGTCAACCATCATCCCTATTTACATCTAGTGGCTCGTCAGTCTTCATGGCCCCAACAGTCTCATTCTAGTTACTGCTGAGAGTTGCTGAGGGTTTTAGGCTCAAGGTTGAAGCCAGTCTCCCTGTTCAAGGGTGTTGAGTGCATCCTGGTTTGTGGCACAACTGCAGCATTGGGAGGACAGTGGATTCTCATGTCATGTGTTTCTGGCACCCTTCCACCTTTCCACACAGAGAGCAGTGCTGCAGACTCCCCTACCAGTATTTCCTCCACCTGTGTGACTGTGCAAGTCCACTGAGAGCACTGCTGCTCATGTTGGCTCAGAACTGGAACCAGCAGAGCCTTTATCCCCCTAGCAAACTCTGGACAATTTCAAAATGGCTTACAGGGACCACATCCACTGACAGGACCCCTCACAGCTGTCAGTCACTGTTCCTCCTCACTGTGAACACCCCAGTGTGTTTGCTGAAGAACAAACCCTAAAGTTTTCAAATAACCCCTCTCTGAGTGCATGGGAGATGCTCCCCTTAGCAAGGACAGCTGCTGTTTGGCCCTAATCATTGAGTTTCAATGTTCATTTTTATTCTGTTTGGGTTGTATCACTTGCCTTAATCTCCACTTGCAATGCCAACCGTGATGCATTTGTTATATCTCCCCTCACTACTTTTATCTACCAACATGTTTTAAATAGGTTTAAAGAGTACATGAGCTAAAAAAAAAAAAAAAATCAGGCAGCTTCAGATGAAAGCCAGCAGCAAGCCTTTAAAAATAGAGTGGCAGCCCTGCACAAGGTGCCGAGTAAGTGGGTGCACGGGAGGGGAGCGGAGCGGCTGCAGAGGCTCTGTTTAAACAGGAGGTAAATAAGTGGCTGGGGGAGCTGCAGTTCATCTTGTTCCCTTACGTGTTGCCCAGATAATGCAACATATCTTCTGGCAGGCTGGTTCTAAAAATGGACACAGCTCTTGGGTTTCACTGGGTGACGCTCAGGCTGCGCTGCCCTACAGTCTCCGGTGAAGTGTCCGTGGGAGCACTGAAATGGCATTTAGTGTTTCAAAAGCAGCAGCAGAGCTCAGGTCTCAGCACTGGTACTTTAGGAAGACTTCTATAATGAAGAATGTGTGACTTTATGCCATGGTGCCTAATGCAGAAGCAGCTGCCTGTAAATCCCTGGGGTCAGGCAATGTTTTGTTAAAATTCCCCTTCCTGCTGTGGTTGACCTGTGAAAACAGCAATCATCTGACACTGACAGCAGAACTTAATTAGTAATTCAGGATTAAAGTGTTCTGTCCAATGAGTAATTTCACAGAAGCAGAGTTTAGAATTGGAGCTGGTTTAATATAACAAAACAATTGTCATGAAAGCCTCCTTGGCATTTTAATGGTGTTTTTCTTTGGTCTAAATATACATGAGAAGTTGAGAGGATGTTTAATTCTGAGCAGGGGATAAAAGGGACCAAGAGAAAGACTCAAAGGTTTTGTCCAAATTCTACACAGTTGTGTGAGCCACTGGCTTCCCTATGACAGGGCATCATCCCAGGTTGCTGCACTAGTCACCACTCCTCTCTCTGCTCCAGGAGTGTTAGTGTCTTCATCTTCCTTCTCACCCTCCTCTCTCCTGCCTAGTTGAGCACAGCTCAGCTGTGCAAAGGATGAGTATTTGTTAACCTCCAGTGGCTGCAGTAATGGTCAGCTGCCCTTCCCTGCTTCCAAAGAGACTGTTTGGATTGGGCACATGCTGCTCACTGACATGGAGAATTCTCCATTTCTTTCTAAATGAGTCTTCTCAGACTGTCCCTGTTCAGCAAATTCAGGAGAGAAAGGACAGCAGGGCCCCTTGGCCAAACCATGGCAAGCAAGTTCTGTAGAAGGCAGCAGAGAGTGCAGCCTTCCCTGTGGGAATGAAGTGATCCTCTGTTGAGTGAATTGTTGCCTACAAGGTTAATTAGCTGTAGAAAATGAGCTCGAATACTTAGGAGTAATGAATCATAATGAGTTGTTATGTTTGATGAGTGACAAATTAAATTCATGCATATTTTGGACTACTTGTTTTAGTCAGAATGGAAAATAGTGCTATTCTTTTTTTCTGTTGTTCTGCCACCATGTTGAGTTGTCAGGAAGCAAATCAACATGGCCAGAGTTTGTAAAGTCTGGCAGTGCTTGATGGCACAATGTTTAATCTCTCTCCTGAGTCTTTGAGCTGGGCTAGGAGCAGGAGCTCCTCTGGAATCAATACATTTGCCTCCACCTTCAACAGATGGGATTTTAACATGAAAAAACACAAAACTTCTAACCAAAAAGGGGGGGGGGGAAGTTGTATTGGCCTAATCCTGTGAGTGGTAGTGTCCTATGGCATCTCTGGTTGAGGTGTAGCACCCTCATCTAGGAAAGCAGATTACATTATAGCTCCACCTCCCATACCAAGGTGAGTCAAGGGACATATTGGTAGCAAGATTCATCAGATCCTGCTATCCCCAGAAGAATTTCTGGAGTTTTTCTATGGAATTTGATCTAGCTAATAAGCTAAGGGGCAGGCAGACATTGTAACGCTTGAAGTACCTGGAAAGTAAGGGTAAACAAGCTACTCCTGCCTGGAAGATAACTTCTGGAATTTCAGTGTAAGATGAAGGACGCTATGAAAAAAGAGGATCTTGATAAGAATTCATTCTTAGTCTCCTTTAAGAATTATAACATATCCCTGGGAGAGCTGAAGTCTGACACAAGCTGTTGTGCTTGATTTGGGTTTGTTTTTGATGTGGTAGCAAGGTTCAGCTGGTTCAAGGCTGGAGGAGCTGCGAGCAGGGGGAGGATTTAAATTACAGCCTTTCTTTTAAATAGATCAGTGGTTCAAGGAGGGCAAGTGGCATTGCTACAGTGATTAAGTTCTGTGCTGGATTGATGCCTCTGGAAGTGTTCGGGGAGATTTGACAAGTCTTTCTGTCTGTTAAATGTTCCCATGGTGTTGGCCCAGCCATGACTGTGTGAGGTATCTTTCTCATCCACAGAACAAGGAGCTCTTGGGCATTCAAAGACAAAAGGTACCAACGGACATTTAGTTCTGCCACTAATTGTATGTGAAAACCTAATACAAGTTAGGACTAAATTAGTGCACTTCTCCAGATGTTTTCACAGTCTCCCTGCCTGCAGCACCGTGGGTTATGTTTTGAGCTGTTAGGTCCTCCAGCTGGTCCTTCTCATCTCCACTGATGTGGTTGCTCCTGGCATGATCAGGTGCAAATTCCCACTTACTAAGTGCTATGAAGGAATCAGTCTGACACAAAGTGGAAAATTCTCCTTGGGGTGCAGAGCTCTTGCAAGAGGCAGCCAGTGAGGTGGCTGCTTATAGACCTGACCCCATGCTTGGAGATGTGGATTCATACACAATATCTGTGAAAGCAGCTATTCTTGCTCTTGCCAAACTCCTCAGAAGACCCATACAATGATGTTAATTGTAATCCACAAGCTGGCTCTTATCTTTGAATTGTTTTTCTCTGACAATTTTAAGAAGGGCTCAGCATGTTCTCAGTGGGAGCTGATAGATGCTGAGCACTTCTGAAATCCTGCCAGCTTCATTTAGGTTCCTAAATGGGAACTGAGTGCTTTTGAACATATGATCCTAAGGGTGCATTTCATAACACTACAGCTCTGTCCATATCATTTCTTTCCTCTCTCACTGTCCCCAGAATGCTCCTGGCAGCAGCAATCACACCAGGAGCACTGGGCTAGTCAAGGCTTGAGTGATGCCTCAGTTATGATGTCAGCTCAAGCCACAGTGAGCAGAATTAAATGACAGCAGTTAAAAGGTGCCTGTCTGTATCCAGTCTGCAGTAAGGTCACCATCATCACTACCAGCAGTATGGATATATTTGAGATAGCTGTGCTAGATTTTATATATATGCATGTGTGTATATGAAAACAAAAATCTAGTGCAAATTCTGCCTTGTTTTTCAGAGTATTTCATCCCATGTTTCAGGCTGTGTGCACTGTACTTGACAATGCTCTGACTCTCCATTTCAGGATTCCAATTTTCTCCTAAGTAGGTTCTTGGGGCAGATGTAATGAATATTTTTTAGTGTTGGTGGAGCAGAGGCGGAGGGCAGTTGAGCCTTTATCTGAAGCTTTTCCAACAGAGTTAGTTCATGGACAGCATCTGTTTTGGTCCTGCGAGGCTGACATCCTCTCCCAGCAGACTTGGCAGAGAGCAGAAGAACCACATGTCAAAAAATCCTGGGGGGCCCATGTGCTGTGGACAAAAGTATGGCAAAGAATTGAAACATCAGTGAGTGGAGTGATGCTGGAGGGCTGGCTGAAAGCGATTAGCGTAGTGCTCTGGAATGTGGCGTTTCAATAGCCGCTCCAGAAGGATCTGCAGCCCCATTGACTTCTGCATCGTCAGGAAAGAGCCCTCACACTCCAGCTTTTGCCAGTGTGAATGGGAACGTGCAGGGCTGTGTGTGCAGCAGCCACAGAGCTCCCTGCCCTGGCTCTGCACACCCTGCCCTGTGTCCTGCTGATGGGGGGTTTCCTTTGCTCCACGGGAATCTGATGCCCCAGTGACTCAGGTGGCTCAGGGTCCTCGTGCATTGCCACAACCACCCTTGTCAAATCTGCATCAATATCAGCTGTAGCTTTGCTGTTTGCCTACCCTGGGCCAGAGCACCTGTGGCCATGATCCAGCTGTTGTCAGCTGTGCAGTCGGGTGGTGGGTGGTGTGGGGTTTGGGTGTTTGTTTCCACTGCTGCTGGGTTTTGGCCTCTTTGGGAATGCACCAAGTGGGAACTAAGCATGTGTCTTTGGTCACATTCACTTGTTTCTTTTTTTTTTCTTTATATATTCCTTCCTCTCCCCCCCCCCCCGCCTCTGATTTCTAGGTAGATAATCAAAGTGTGAAATAAAAATAACGCTGGGTAGAAGGCCTGGCTGATGAGAGCACATACATTTTCAGTCGAGGTGGAAGAAGAACACACTCATTCAAGCCCTCATGTAGGGCAGGGAATTCCCTGGCTTTTGTCTAAATATGGCATGCGAGAGCAGAGCACAGGCAGTGCAATGCTTCACTGAGTATTGTTTAAAAGGGAGCTTGGCACTGGCCAGCAAGTAGGATTCTTGTGAAAACATGGCACAAGGAGTTGTTTGACAGATTCTGACATAGCAAAGTCTTTACAAGGGACAAAAAAAAAAAAAATGAAGAAGGAAAAGAGAGAAACTGCAGAGTATATGAAGCCAAAAGCATAGTCTCTGCCTAGAAGATTGCAGAATAGAAGGCACTTAGCACTGAGTCACACCCTGCAGGCTCTGTGGGTCTGATCCTCTCAGTGATCGACAGCGCTGAGTTAAAATCCACTCCTGAGTGATTGCCTGTTGTCAGTCATCCAGAAGAAGGGATGAAGAACAGTGAAGAACTGGGGAGGAGACTGCCATGGCTTGCACCCACTCACCAGAGTCTGTCTCAGACTTGCCTGGTTGGATGGATCCATTCTCTGCCATCCCCTGTTTCCCCCTGCGGGTAAACAGCATTTCACTAGCAGGTCTTTGGATGCAGCACTGAGTCCCAAGCAATCCCGTGGTTTGTGTAGGTGTCTTCCTTTTGCAAAGCTTACGCTGAGTTGTGGCTTTGAATAACTATTGCAGCAGTGAGCAATGATTCCTGCCTGGAAGCAAAGCCCTATCCCACTGCCTCTGCCATGTCTGGAGACATTGTGAGTCCCTCAGAGCACAAAAGCCTTTACACATCTCAGCAATGTAGAATTTTACCTCCAGTATTCCAAGTCTGCTCTTGAAATATGGTAATTATGTGAGTGTGTTTTGAGGGAGGGAAATCTTACCTGGATTCAGTGCACTTCTGGAGGTCTCAGATGAAGACACGTCACTCGGTGACTCTGCTACTGACATCAGCTACTGAACAGACTGTGTAGCTCATACAGAGGAGGTCTTGGCTCAGGCTTGCCCATTTAAAATGAAGCCCTTCCCTAAATGCTCCTTGAATGCAACATCCATGCTCCATCACAGCTGGAGCTTCCTCACGTCGAAGATAAGACACTCTTCCTCTGGTTGGTGGTTTGGACGGTGTCCTGAAATGTAAACTAGGATGATAGGAGTAGTCTGTAATTAGCACATAACCTCAGGCAGTTTTGTTCCTGAAATGCAAGGCCTGGGTTGTTCTGCTGCAATAGTGTTGGTTTAGTGAGTCCATTAACTGCTCTGCATCATGTTAGTGAAAGCTGTTCCCTAAGAGCTGCAACTGATGCAGTTCTGCAGGCATCTTCCAGTGAAACCAAAGGGAAGCCCATCATATGTGTTGCCCATGAGATGCACTCCATGGCAAAGCAATGAAGCCCAAGAGTTTCTGGATCATCCTAGCAAAGCTCAGGGGAGAGCAAAGGCACGGGAGCACTCCCCCGCCCTTTCTGAGCATTTCAGTTGATGTTGTTAATTGTAGTGGAGCTGCTGCAAATATTTCAGAAAGCAAATATTTGATGTCCCCAACCAGCAGAAAATAAGTCGAAGGACCAACCTCCTGCCACTCACTTTGGTCATCACAACAAAACCAGGGCTGAGAATCAATAGCAACAACGCTGAGCTTTTGTGGTCACCTCCTCTCCAAACAATGGCTGTGATGGGAGAGCAAACAACACCTGCCCAGAGGAGCTGGGCACGGGCTGAAAGTGGGCAGAGGCTGTTTGTGCAGCCTGGGCTCTGGGTGGGGCTGCTGGCAGGGGCAGGAGGAAGATGATATCTCCATCAGACTGTGCTAATGCGAGAGGCAGAAATGGGCGAGCTCCTGCCTTCCCTGTGCCCCGGCTGGTGAGTGATGGACAGCGACTCCTCCGCGCCTGCCAGGAGGAAAGCCCTGGGGTGGAACTGCCCTCCAGCCAGTCCTGCTCTTGCCTGGGGTGTGGGTCACACCAGAGGACAAATTGACGGGGTTGTCACAAGGAGAAAATTGGGCAGCTCTGGCAGAGGCAGCAGATCAGTCACCACTCACATCTCTGCCCAAGTATGAATTCTCTAAGGAAAACCGGTATTACTTTGCCCTAACTGGGAAGCAGGGGAGATGGCACGTACTTTACATGCTCTGGCTGGGCCCAAATACCCAATGTGCAAGCGATCTGCCTTTGGGTGCTGCTTTTTTTCTTACTCTTATTTTTTTGTTGTTGTTTTTAGCCTTCTAAAAACAAACTTCAGATTCATCAGCTGGAAGTGATCTCATCATATTACAGATTTGCTTTCCTGGGAAACTGAACTTCTGGTATAATCATGGGAAAGTCTCACCTTCCCTTTTTTAATTTCTTTTAACTGAGTTTCTATTGAAATGAGCTTGGCAGACCAACACCTCAGAACCAAAGACACAAAAGAAAACCCTTTGTTACTATTAATTCTTTTTAATCTCTTGATTTTCATACTAATCTCATGATTCTGGGGATAGCAAGTGAATTTTGGATATTTAAAGACACAAATCCAAATCTATAGAGAAGGCAGGCCCCCTCATAATACATTTTACCAACAGTCTGTTTATCCCACCTCTGGCAAAAAAAAATAGAGACAAACCCCAATTAATCACTACTCTGTCTTTTGTAGTGTTCTTTGAGCTGCAACACTTTCTGTTCACTCCTGCTCTTTTTTTCTACTTCTTACAAATGCTTTGCACAACTGGAAGGTGGCTCAGCAAAGCCCAGTGCAGTATCTCTGTAGTCAAGCGAGGACAGACTTGGCTCCTCTTCAAAGGGAGCTTTTATCGAGTGTTGAGTGTGATGTGACAAAGCAGGAAAGCATGCCATGGATGCAATGCTTCCAAATCACCACCTTCTACCTTGATTGAACTTGAGAACAATTACCCCTTCCCAGGGTGATGAGCCCTGCCAACATGCATCTTGTTTACAGCTGCGCTCAGTTTTAAACATATTTTCCTGTTTTGGACTAGGACAGCACGATTCTGCTTTATGACCTGGACAAAATCCATTTAAAATATCAGGTTTCTCATATTTTGCCACAGGAACCAGAATGTGGTGTTTTGGGCTGGCAGCCCCAGTGCCCCCGGGTGACATTGCTCACGTGTGCAAAGTGCTGCCTGGGCCCCAGCAGACCTGCAAGGTCTCACTGTCAGTGTGGGAAAGCTTTGGATGGGGCCAGTAGAAACTAAAAAGATTTATTCTGGGATTATTTTATTGTGCTTGGAACAAGCATTTACTGTCTAGTGTGAGCTTTAGACGCTGCTGTAAATTCCAGATGAAAACTGCACAGCATTTGCTATTCCATTTTGCCCTATTTTATTTTGTGTGTTTCTTTTTCATTCCTAGGTTCTGCTTTTTTCTGAGTTCTAATGATTTTAGATCATTGGATCAAAATCTTATTCAAAAACAAAACAAAAAAACCCCCACAAACAAACACACAAAAACCCCCACACATTTGGCCAAAAATATTTTACTAAACATTTTTATTTTACTGATTTCCCAATTGCCTATAGCAGTCACTTTAAAAATGGCTGCACCCAAACCTAGTTTTATTTGAAAATATCCTCTTCCTTCTCTCTTTTTTCTTTTTTTTTTAATTCACAAGAACCAGGCCAGTTTCCAGAGAAACTTTAACGGGAAAAATGCACATCAGCACCCTGAGAAATTTCCATGTTTGGCTTTGAATCTGTCAGGTTACAGGGAGAAAAAAATATGTTGTAAATTTTCTTGTTCAGTCCCTTTGTAGTTTGGTGGTTTTGCCTTGCAGTTTAGGCAGAATATATTGATAACAGGAGTTTTTCTCCCTGGTCTGCCTTACATTTTACCCAGCTGTTCCCAGCCCATTGCTCTGTGCCCTGGCAACCTACGAGCTTCCTCCTCTTTTCTCTGGATTCTCTCTTTTTGTTAACTAAAAGGACAAGTCTATTTCAGTTGAAGGAAAAGCCAGGATTATGATGTGGCACCAAACTTTTCTTTGCTGAGGATTCACTATCTCTGAAACCATGCCTGGACAGTGGTGAGACACCAGACCCATCTCCTGGTTGGACTTGGCTCTGTGCTGTGATTCCAGGACTGGCATGGGGTCCCTCTCAGCACATTCCAGGGTGCAGAGGTACCTCTGAGCAAGGAGGAGGGTTTCCAGTGGGCCCGTGCTGAGGCAGCATCAGTCCAGCTCTTTGCTGCTTTGCCCACCTCGTGCGTGCAGGAAAGGCCTCGGCTCAGCCTGGGCGAGACCCACCTGTGAGTGCGTGGATGGGGACGTGCCGTGCCGCAGCTTGGGATGCGCTGCTGGGAAACAGCGCTGGCTCTTGGCCAGCCCGGAGCAGGGGGGTGGCAGGGAGCTGCCAACCTGGAGCAGGGAGGTAGGGAGGTGGCAGGGAGCTGCCAACCTGGAGCAGGGAGGTAGGGAGGTGGCAGGGAGCTGCCAACCTGGAGCAGGGAGGTGGCAGGGAGCTGCCAGCCTGGAGCAGGGAGGTGGCAGGGACTGCCTTTGATGCCTCGGCTGAGCAGTGGCTCCGGGAGGGGTGGCCCCCTGGGCAGAGTCACAGTAAGGCTCTCCAACAAGCTGTTTCCATTCCTGCTCACCGTGGAAGCAGCAGCCCACCTGTTCTCTGCTGTGCTGGAATATCAGCCGGCGCCTCAGCTCTGTTGTTTCAGGCTGCAGTGGGTAATTTTTAATCCCTCTATTCAGAGTGTTTCGAGGAACAGGAGGAGAAACATACGGCATATGCTCACCTCGCCTCCCAGGAGGTGTGGGGGAAGTGTGTCCCAGCAGCTGTTGGAGTAATCCTTGTCCTTCTGTCCTCAACCACACCCAAAAGGTGTGCCAGGGTGCCTGGGCATCACCCCACAAGCAGGTGGGCTCCACTGGCTGGTCAGGATGGAGGGGGGAAAAGTCCCTTCCTCCCTTCTGCAGCCAACAGGGGTGAGGACAAGGGCACGTGCAGGGCACAGGGACTGGAGGAGTGACTCCATCCTCTCCTGGATTTCCCTGAGGCAGACCAACTCCACAGGGGTGCGGGGGGCACCTCAAAGGCACAGGTTATCCGTCCGCAGTCACACTGGGGCTTTCAGGGTACAGGTGCCATGAGTGTTTGAAAGTTGCTGGATTAAGGACTCACATTTGGCCAAACAGAGTCTCTGGCGAGATCTGGGCTGGACACAGCTGTGACCTTAAAGCACACAAGATATCTGCAGTAGTAGAGAGGAGGGAGCAGGCTGAGTGCTCAGCTACTGGGACCTGCCTCCTGGATCCTGCAGTTTCCCTGTCTTCCCTTGTCACCAAATCTCCAGCACATGAGGCCTTGATGTCCTGTCATTGCTCATTGTCCTGGCCCTCATCCTGACCCAACTGCAGCCGACAGGAATGGCATCAGTGGGGTCGGTGCCGTAACGAACATTTTGTCTTCTCCCTTCGTTTGTTCCCTTCTGTGTCCCCTCCTGCCCACCCTGCTCTCGCTCTCTCGCTGCATCGCCTGCTCTGGGCACCATCTGGTGAATTTTGGGCTGTCTCATCTCACCAACTGTCGTTTGTCCTGGCTCTGGTGTAAATGTGCTCACGTTTTGCTTCAAAGGACCCCTAAACCACTCTCTTTGTGGACCAGCCGGGCTGTCGGAGAGGAGCCAAGCAGTTGGCACTCAACAAGCAACGAGCATTAATAAAAGCATTACAGTGAGGTTAGAGCCTCATTAAAGTAATGCTAACGAACCGGCTGCCTTCCAAAAGTATGAAATTTCTGCTAACACTTCCTCCTTCTAATTTTAAGTATATTTAAATCTTTCTAGGGAGGCAGTATTCAGTTCTCCAGGCTACAGCATAAGCAAAGTCCATTTCAGAGTTGCTGCTCTGGAAGTGCACTGGTGCCCCTGGAGTGTTCTCCAGCCCCATCCTGCAGCCTCACAGCCGTGACCACGCAGTGGGGCTGCACAGAGGTTCTTCCCCGTGTGCAGTGTCCTGGAGCTCACTCTGCAGAAGCCTCAGTGCTCCAGGGTGCATGCCAGCACCTGGGGATGTGGACTAAAGTCAGGGGCTGGACCCACTGCTGCCCCCTGCTCCCAGCCTTGACCACAGCCAGCAAACTTGGGTTAGAGCAGCCAAAAGGAGCCACTAATTGACCCAGGCTGGCACGGGTCTGGCCCTGAGGTGCTTACAGTGCCCTTCAGCACGGCTCTTCTCCACTGCTGTTGACTCGCAGAGACACTGGGATGAAAGGCTTGGCAGCTCGTATCTGCTGCTGGCAGCCTTTGCCAGGTGTGTCTGGAGGGGAGAGATCCCTCGGTTTGTGCCCCGTGGTCCTCAAGCAGCACCTGAGCTTTGCTGGGCTCCGGGCTGGGACTGACGTGCCGAAGGGGCTTTGCCCTGGATCCCCCCCCAGCCTCCTCCAGCATCCTCGGGGCTGGCTCCAGGTGGTTCTCCCGGCTCCCCGCGCTCCCCCCGTGCCGCGCAGCTCCGTGCCCGCCGCGGCAGACACCCAACTGCCCGCCGAGCCCGCGGCTCCATTGTAAAGCAAATTAATTCTCCGCCGCGCCGAGGAGTAGCCGTGCTCTCGGGGAGGCTTGGCAGCCGTGGTGAGGACAGCAGCTGCTCCAGGACTCACAGCCCCTTTTTATTTCATTTATTTCATTTGCCTGGTTTTAGCAGCATGTGATGGGCGCATGAGCAGCATGCCGGACATCTCGCTGGCTGGGGGGCTGAAGCTGCTGTCTGCCCCACTCGTGTGTGAGCTCACGGCTTCTCCCTGCTGGTCCTCCTCCTCTCACCCCAGACAGGTTTTTATTCTCATACTCACTTTGAAGCAAACCCAGCAGTTTCACTGTCAAAGTACAGTGTTTGATGGATGAATCCCTCTCTTTTACATTGCCTGATAGGGAGGGTACAGGGCAAGCATGGTGTTTTTAACAATAAATACCACTTTCTTGTGTGGAAACAACCAGTCCAAATGGTTTCTGCTATGTTTAGCAGCCTGTTTGGAGGGTCTGCCCGAGGCAGAGGATGTCATCAGAATAAACTCAGTGTTACAGCACTGCCTTATGTGTGACTTGTTGCAGAGACTCACTCGGAGCTCGATGCAGTTGCAGGTTTGTACTAAGGATGTTCCCCCACTGCCTCCCAAATCTTGTGGGTTAGAGGGGCTGCACAGGCAATTGCTCAGCTCCTGGGGGTCCATGCCTGGGCTGGCAGTGTCTCAGGCTGTGGGATGACCACAGCCTGGGGGAGTTCATGTCTCACTGCAAGATTTTCTCTTCATTTCAGGCATTACCACACTGATTTTTCCTCTTGCAAAAGGCCCCAGTTCTGCAGACAGGCACTGTCTCCACTGCAGGGAAATTAATAGGGTGTCTTGGAGCAAAGGTAAAACTAAAGTACATAAGTAAATGTTTGCAGGATCAGGACCTTATTCAGGCATAAATCAGGTAGCTCCAGCCAACAATAGAATTACCTGAGTATAAAATCCCATGTAAGCCAGTAAGATCAGCTCCAAACCTGCTATGAATTTGCTTTTTGTTTCCATGCCAAGAATATATCACTTCTAACTGCTGCAATCAGGGCTGGTCCTTTCAGTTTATTTTTTTTTAAGTGCTTTTGGGCACATTTATTTCCCGTCACCAGCAGATACGCGCGGAGCCTGACCCTCCTTCCCTCGGGCATGTCCCAGCCTGCTTTTGCCCACAGTTAATTGTCACTACCAGGCAATATTTTTTTTTATTTCCTTGCCTTTTTTGTTACTGCATTTGGTAAACAAAGGGACAGCAGTGACGATCCAAAACCGTTCTTTTTATTTGCCTGGGAACGGAGTCAACTATTTGTGGGTCTTTTGTTGCTGATTTTTTTTCTCTTTTTAGCTGGTGAGCTTTCAAGCGGCTACTGGTACCTGTGGTGAGCACGTCCTGGTGCCGTGGGATTTGTCACCTGATGGCACTGAAAGTCACGGATGGGGCACTGATGAGGACAAGGAGCTGCACGTGGAACATTCCAGGTCAAACCAAAGGTCCAGGGCAGAGCAGTCCCTTCTGTCCTTCCCAGAGAATACAAAAACAGCCTGCAGGGTTTTCCTGGGGGCTGCACTTGCCTCAGTTTCCCCAGTTCTCAGCTCTCTGTTTTGAGGTGGTGCCCCAGGACAAGAAGTCTGGTGATGCTTGTACCTGGTTGAGCCAGGATGAGACCGGTTCTTGGAAATGAGCTTGTCAAAACACCTGGGAGAAGGAAGGCAGTGAGAGATGAGAGAGAGAGAAGGAAGCTCTAGGCTCTTTTAGCTTGAGGGCAGACTTACACTGGCCTCTCCATCCCTAGGGCCCATGCAGCAGCAGAGCAGGCAGTGAAAGCAGCTTCTGAAATGGTCTCTTCCTAGCAGTGCCAACCCCACCTGCCCCTCCAACCACAACGTACAGGGTGCTCTGAAAACCCAGGCAGAGATCCTCTGCTCCACTGCACCAGGACATAGCAGGCCCTGGGACAGCACTATGAGGAACAGGAATGCATTTTCCAAGGGACAGTTAGGCTCTTCAGTTATTTTTGAAAATGGCTCAGAAGGTCCTAATTCATGTGCTGTAGAAAAAGGCTGCCTATGACCTGCTGTGCTCTGAACACCCTGTATAGTGGGGGCTTTATAGGTGTTGCCTGTAAGTTACCACCAGGTAACAGTATCTGCTGTTCCCAGTGCTGGGCACACACAGAGCTGGGTATCCTGGGGATGTGTGAAGTGGGAGTCCTTCGCTAACACCACAGAGGGGATGGCTGGCAAAGAAAATCAATCACCCTGAGCTGGCATCCTTCTGGAGCCATTATTTCAACAGAAAAATGAGGCAGTGCTGGGGGAAGCCAGGTGTGACTTCCAGAGGCTGTACTGGAGCCCTTGCCTGGTGCCTGCCCTGGGGATGGGAGGATCCGTGTGCCGGGCTCGGCTCCCGGGGGATCCGCAGAGCACCACCTCCTCTCTGCCCTCCAGGCTGTTTCAAAGGAACATTTTGCAACCATGAGGATTTCTGTTTGTGCCACCCAGCATGGGAACAGGCAGGAGGACAGTTCGGTCCTCCTGCCCTTCTCAGTTTTTTTGGTGCTTGGTTTTACTTGGCTCCAGAGCAATTCCCAAGGCCTCCCAGTGACTGCTCAGAGTCACAGCATCCTCCTGGGTCTTTTCCTCCCATGTATCCCCACACTTTGGCCAGTGATGTGTGCTGGGGACACCCTGGTTGCCATCAGAGCTATTTTTGACCCCTGGACACTCAGGAACAGCACAGGGTGAGCTGCTCCCCTGCCTCTGCCAGCCATAACTCCAGTGCTGCAAACCAAACCCCCGGGACATCCCCGGGAGCCAGATGGTGTCTCTGAGGCTTTGATCAAGTTGAATGAAACCCAAAGCAGCCCAGCAGGTTGGACTGTGAGCAACAGTGAGCTCGGAGAGGCCTGTCCTGCCCTTCTTGGAGCATGCAGGCTGCCAGCCCGGGCATTAAGAAGTGCGTTGGTGTCTCTTGCCAGTGCCCAGTGGAGCTCCTGCTGAGAATGGTGTGGGGGAGTCATGTAAAGGAGGATGGTTTTGTGGTCAGGTGATACAAGTGGAGGGAACAGCACCTCGGGCTGATGTTTGAAAAAGCCATCAGGCAGCAGGTGGGTGAGGGGAGCCTGAGAACACACGGTGTTTACTGTAAATCTGGGCCAAAAAAAGCCGTGATTCCAACCTGTTTTCAAGGCCAAGGCTGGTGCTGCCAAGTCACCATGGATTGCAGGACAGCTCTGCCTGGAGCTCTGCTCCTTTTAGGTGAGTCCTGGAACACAGAGGAGGAGAGGTGCACATGGGTCTAGCCTGCTAGGGTGCACTAAAAGAAGTCCCAGTTCCACAGAGGCAAGAGAAATGACTCAGGAAAATTTCTCCTGGATTTTACCTGGCACCCCCCTGTGGTACTTTGTGACACTTTGAGTTTGCTGTGGGAAAATAAGCAGCTCAGGTTGGTTGAATCTCAAACCTTACATTAAGCATTTAGTGTCTTGTCTCCAGGCAGAGCTATATTCCTGCTGCCAGCCAGGCTCGGCCCCCAGCCCTGCCCTGGTGGGACTGAGGGCTTGTGAGCCGCGTCTCTCCCACTGGGATGCACAGTCAGGAGGAGCGATTTGTGCCCTCCCACCCAGAGCTGTGGGGCCTGAAGGGACCCACTGATTTCAGGGCCTGCCAGAAAGGACAAGGGCCTGGTGCAAAGGGTGGATGTTTAACGTTACAAAGGTTTCTGGAGTCTTGCTCTGTAATTCCAATTATATAAAGAAGACAGATTTCAGAGTTTACTCTAAAAGGAGTGCAGGGGTAAAGGGATGATTGTTTCTGACTGATCGTGGATTTATTTTTTAATTGTGTACCCACAAAGTGATGTCATGCAAAAAAAATCTAACCCATACAGAAACTCACTTCAAAATGAGTAACTGCAACATTTTTTCAGTCATTGTCTTAAAAGGCTGTTGCAAGATTGCTGGGACTTCCCTTCTCCCCAGGATGATATTCTGGCATAACTGATGGGGCATTTGGACTCTGATAGCATTTGCTTCCACCCAGTTTCTCATGAAAACCCTCCTGATGCCTTGCAGAGCTACAAGAAGGTACGTAAGCTTTAGTCCCCCACTTTGTCCCTCCCAGAAGAATGGGAGATGCAAGATTCCTCCAGTTCCTCAGGAAGAGGGGCTGAGGCAATGTGGTTCTGTACAAAGCAGCTCTGGACAGGCTCTCTCAACAGTTTTATCTGCTTGTTGGGCTGGAAATCATGACCTCAGCCATGGCCACAGGTGCTCTCTGGAATACTCTGCAAGGAAACCCGTTTGAATAGCAGCAGCAGCAGCAGCACTACTGGAATAATTTATACATCTGAACTAGCAAGGTGTTAATCTGTCTCAGGGGCAAAACAAAAATCCTGTGAAACTTCCAGGGGCTTTGCTTGGTTTTTCTGCACCTCAGCAGGCTCTCAGGCCTGTGCTTGTGCTTGTGCATCGCTGTGTGGAGAACACCCAGCACAGAGAGGCCATTTGTGCTGATAACGGAAAAGTTGGTGTTTGGTCCTGCTGTCAATGGGCTTTAGCTTGGAGAGAAACCTCCACTAGTCAGCTGCTTTGTGGCATTTTTACAGCAAAATAAAAGATGCCTGGAATTATTTGTTGGTCACCAAGCAAATGTTTTACTGCTGAAATGTTCCAGAGGCTGTTTACAGAGTCTTGATTGACAGAAGTGCAGAACCCTCTACATGCCCTGCCCTCCCAAGAGGCAAACCATGCCCAGGGCTGGGAGATGGAGATGATGGAGATGATGGAGATGATGGAGATGAACATAAAGATGAAGGTGGAGATGGAGCCACCTCCTGCAAGAGCCACAGGGGTCACCCAGGGCTGAAGCTGGGGAGAAGCTCATTTGTTATGCAAATGTCTACTTGAGTCTGGCATATACAGTGGAAAGCTCTTGAATTATTTTAAGCAGAGGACAAAAGTTCTCTCCCTCCCCCTATCATCTTGGATTCTTGCAAAAACAAAACAGAACAGAAACCTCTGTGTGAACCATCTGACAATGATCAGTACTTGGCTTTCCTGGCGAGAGCAGGGTGTAAACAGACACTTAGAAATAGAGCAATTAAGGGAAAAAACGGTACTGGAAGCAGCCAGGTTTATTTTGTCTTGATGACAGCATGAACTGATCATCCTCCTGCCTTATCTCTCTGAGCTTGCCGGGGACAGGATGCTGCAGAGGCTGGGGAGCTCTCCCTGAGTGACTCCCAGAGGTGCTTCCCCACTGCCCACCTGAGGCTGAGGCTCAGCCCAGGCTCTCTGGGCAAGGAGGGGAGCAAGAGTGCCTATTTTGGAAGCAGGAAGCACTTTCAGGCCAAAAGTTCAAGCTGGCAGCCTGGTTCATGCAGAGAAGGCTCCCGTGCGAGGCACTGGGCTCCCCAGCCGCCCGCTCCTGACCACGGCACCGGCCGCGGCTTTGCATGAGCAGATGTGCATTTCAGACTGCTCAGAAAATCCTGTCAGCATTTACATAGAATTGAGGGGTGCAGAAGGGACAAATCTGAGCCTTTCCCACGTGGATGGTGATGCCATGCTGCCACACGCTGCCATTCCCATGGGGAGGGCGGCTAAACGTGCGCCATGTGCTCCTGCAGCACAGGCTGTGCGAGGCAGCAGCACTGCCTGTACCCTGCCCGCTGGGAGCTGCAGCAAAAACCTGTTTCCCAGACAAGTTGCATCTCTCCAGAGTGGTCTTCTGCAGAGCCAAGCTCTTCCCTGACCTCAGCATCCCCGTGCCCCCACACCATGACAAAGCCCAGCAGGCAGCTGAGCTCTGGCGTGCAGGGGGCTGATTAAACTGGGGTGAATCAGGTGTGGTGTTCAGACAAGCCATTGCCCTGTGCTGGAAAGATCCCTGCTGGTTCTGCAGCCCTGTGGTCAAATGGGGGTGCAGCGCAAAGCCTCTTCCTATAGGGCTGCCTGGCTGCCTCGCTGGGCAGCTGCTGGTGCTGGCATGACCCAGCTGCTGACAGGGAAACCAGGCTTTTCCACGCAGCAAACGTCACACAGGGTCACTTCCAGTGAATCCTGCATGGGGTTTTCCCACAGCCCCATCCCAAACACATTGGGGTGTGAGCACAGCTGCGCCGCTCCTGCCCCAAACACGTGGGTCCCTTGGGCTTTGCAGGGAGGCCAGCGAGGCCACAGAGGCTGGGGAAAACCCTCCACGAGCCCAGACAGCCGCCCAAAAGCCCCATCCAGCCCGCAGAGTTGAGTTCAAGTCAATGTGGGCTCTGCTGGCTCCTCAGCTCAGGGCCAGCTTGCACCCCAGGGTCCCTCGGTGAAGGTGACATCCCTGCGAGCTCAGGACTCCCTTGTCCCCAGCCCTGGGACTTTCCTTAGCACGGCTGGGTGATGCCAGCAGAACTTTCCCAGTAATTCCAACAGGGCCACCTGCCACCAGCCAGGTGTGAGCTGGCTGCAGGAAGGAGCTGGGGTGTGTGGTAGGGGAGCACCTGGGCCATGTTCTCCTCTCTGTATAAAATGCTTCATTTCCTTAGTGCAATGTCTGCGCTGCGAAGTCTCCACTGCGGTTCTTCAACACTTAAAAGCAGTTGCTCTCATGGGTGTTTTTGAATTGTTGGAAAAATTTGTGAGGGCATTACAATGTTTGTTTTTTCTGATGACTATTTTTAATCTTGTTTTTCATTAAAAAAAAAATTGAGATAGATATGAATTGAAACTGTGCCTTTAAATATGACGTGATATTGGCTGCCCGAAACTAAACACAAAATAAGGGAGAGTTGGAGCATGAGCCTAAGAGCTGGGAAAGGCTAAAGTTTTGTGTGCCACTCGCTTGGCAGCACTGTGAGAGCCCAGGGACCTCGGCCAAGGCATGGCACTGGCCAGTTGGCACCAGAGGAGTTAAAGAAGTGCGTTCACCCTGCAAGGAGCTGGAGCTGAAATAGGCCTTTCCAGGAGAAGGTGCTGGCACCAGCTCCCCCAGTCTTCCCCAAGGCAGTGTCCCTGGGCAGCACAGGAATGGCAAAGACAGTGAGGGGGTGGTTCATGTTTATTCCCTGTTGGTTTCCAGTGTTGGAGAGGAGCTGTGCAGGGAGCTGTGCCCTCCCCCAGCTCCCTGGCCCGTCTCTGGGGCTCTCTGCTTTTGTTCCCTTGCTGGGGACTTGGCCAAGTGGTGTTTGATCAGAGCCAAAGGCTTGGAGAGACTGAGTGGGGTTGGTGCTCCCTGCAGCAAGCCAAGGATGGGGATGGGGGGCCCTGCAGAGGGGACGTGTGGGACTGGGGGCACCCCAAAAGCAGAGGCAGAGTCTTCCCCACGGTGCTGGCAGTGCCATGTCATGCTCAGTGCCATGTCATGCTCAGTGCCATGCTGCCCAGGGACCGTGATGCTCCGGGACAGGAGCAGCTCTGCACGCGTCCCGCTTTGTATTTCAGGAAGCCAGCCTTCCCTCAGGAACGCTCACGGCTGAAGCCGGGGAGGGCGGACGGAGGACGGCGGCATGTGGGAAATGCGGTGGCACAGACCCTGACGAATGTCATGGTGAGCTATTTTAAGATTTTTATCTTGCTACCCTCTGACAAAAATGTGCTTTGGAGCAGAGCTTATCTTGTGCGTTTTGGCACACGGGGGCCGGTGAGGGGACAGTGGGGCTGGTCCCTGTGAGCTGGAGCAGTGCTGTGGTGCCAGCGGTGGGTGCTGCCGGCACAGCACCCCTTTGTGCCGTGGGAGATGGGCAGGAACAGCCATGGGCCTGACCAGACAGCCTGCCCCGTGGTTCTCTGAGGAGGCAGATAAAAACCAGGTATCTGAGCCAAAATCCCAGCCCAGGTCTGAATCAGGGGAGTGCCAGACTTCACTGTGCTCCTGGCTTCCTGGTGTCATCCAGACCATGGGGTGGCTGAGGACCTTTCCTACCTCCAATTTCTAAACTTTGGATTTTTCTAAATAGAGTGATTGATCAGATGGTTGATGCTGCCTCCTGTAGTCTCTTTTCCCCATGGCTGTGTCTCAGGAACATGGGGCATCATGTGCAGAGGCAAAAAAGTGGCCCAGGGTGTGTGCCCTGGGATTGCCTCCACCAGCTCCCACTGGCTCCCAGGGGAGGGCGAGGGAGTGCTGGTCTGGGATGGAACACCTCCCGAGGTGAGGAGGTGCAACTCTGCAAACACTCAAACCGACAGCAGCACCCCCACTGCTGAGAGCTGAGGGTTTATGTGAGTTATCACCCTCGTCCTTTGGGCTGCTGGGGTTGGAGATTAGGGAGCTGCTCCTTATCAGCCCCTGGCCCTGCACCCGTGGGGCTCCCCTTTCAGTCTTACTCACTGGAGAAGAGTGAGTAAGCCTTACAATGAGTAAGCCTGTTGTAACTGCCATGCTGGGACCTCTAAGCGGGCAGCAGGCTCGGGCTGTGCTTGGTGGGTTGGGTTGAGGATTTTTTAAAGCATTTCAGCACAATGACCTGCAGCATCCAGGACATGCTGCAGACACCCATGGGAGCTGGGGCTGTGCTGGAGCTTGGGGCCTTGCACATCCAGAGCTCGGCACGTCTGATGAGGATGGGAAGAGTTAACTCTGTGTGTGTGTGTGTGTGTGTGCATGAGTGTGCAAAGGAGGAGAGGGGAAATCCAAGGTCCTCATCATGCCCAGAACCTGCAGTGCCTCACTTGCACAGAGACCCCACACCTGTCCCCAAACCCACTGCCTGTACACAGAGCTCTTGGCCCAGTCTCTGAACATGAGCCCAACTCCTTTGTGTATCCCTCCCTCCTTCCCTTTTCCCTCCCTCCTCCCCTCCCTCCCTCCCTCCCTCCATCCATCGGACAGAGCAGTTCTCAGCCCCAGCCTCCTGCAGCACCTCACTGGGATGCTCTTCACAGCAACCATTTCTAGCAGTTTATTCGACAGCTACAAGAAAATATTCCTGCACTCTTCAGCTTAACTATGCACATGACCCGGACAGTGCCAACGATATAAACATTTGGATTCAATTTATTCTCTTTCCTGCAGGCTCTGTCTTGGCTGGCGGCTGCAGAGCTGTGCTGGGGCTGGGGCTGCTCCCTGCCCACGGGACAGGGGCTGGGGCAGGCCCTGGCAGTGCCCTGGCAGCCTTTTACCCAGCTCGATGGGATATTTTTAATTTTTTTTCCATTCAAGCCCATACGGAGCTGCTGGCAGGGCTGGTGCTTTCGTCCAGATTGCAGATGCCCAAAATATCTGTGTTCTGGACTGAGCAGACTGAGGCTGAAGTGCCCATGGTTGGCTGATTGAAGAGAGCATATGGGAATGCAGAAAGACAGACAGACAGACAGGCAGACACCCACAGGCAAAGTGCCTGAGCGTGTATGGCAGCAGCGGGCAAGAGGATGGGGGATGCCCCTGACTGTGAGTGCCCATCTCCAGCCACGGCTCTCACATCACCACAGGATCTTTTTAGTGTTTTTCCCAGCCCTCTGAAACCTGAGCTCAGTCCAGGACATGGTTTTGCCCCAGGCAAGCTCGTGCTGCCAGACATTAAATTTGGTTGCATTGCTGTTATGTTATGCTCCTCATTTTAAATTATCTTCTAATCTGCGATTCACCTGGCATCTTCAGCTGCCAGGATTTGTGAAATAAAAGTTAAAATATCAGTTGAAATAAGGCATTCATATGTATTCTTTCACACACACATATATATGAATGCACACAGCTACTGACAAAAAACGTTTGTTCATAGATACGTGTTTCTAATCAGATTTATAACGTATGTAATGTAAATGTTTTTGTACACATAAAATTCATTGGAAAAAGGAAACCAAATTGGTTTACCTTACTAAAGTGGCATGAAATATAAAGTAGTGTACACTGTTGAAAATAAGGTAGGATGTGGGTTTTGAATGGTTTTTCTTCCCCTGAGGGCTTGTTCTACCATGTTTACGACTAAAACCTGCTAATTTTAAAGCCAGCTGATGGAAAACTAATGCTACGATTTATTTATTTCATTTCACTTTCATTTTGCAAAGCTCAAGCTTTGTTTAATGTGCTCACATGTCAGCAGCTCATGCAAACACAGCAGCTGATGCTACCAGAGACCGCAAACGGCTGTCGCTGACCCCCCCCTCCCGTGTTTATCCAGAGGCAGAGATTGAACAGGAGCCACTCAAGTGAGCTGAGTCTGATTTTAAAAGATCTTTTGAGTGTTAAACATGTAATAAGATGCTCAGTGCTATTTTCAAACCAAGACATATTCCTGGCTGATTTACAAAAGGCCATGGTCTCCAGCTTTACGTGGCTCCTGGGATTTTGGGGGCTCATCGATTCAATCCCTGACAACAATCTCTGACTTCTCCATCTCCATGCCTCCATCTCTAACCTTTCAATCACTAACCTTTCCATGTCCGACAGCTTCATCACCATTATCAGCCTCCTGAGCACAGACACAGCTAATAAATCTGAGTCTTTAATTGCCCTCCCACACCACATGCCCTTATCTGAGCCATCGTCCCTGTTGCTGTGCCCTGTCACACCTCTGTGTTTCCAGGTTTGTGCTGCTGGAGTCAGCAAAAGGACAAAACAACTGTTATTTGGGTCTGGTTTTAGGTACAAACCCCCCCAGTAACACATTCCTGCTTGCGTGGTCCCACACAACGTGTCTGACAAGCTTGAGGGGTTTTTGCCGGGGGGGATTTACAAACCCTCTGCTTTTACCTCATGCAAGGTCCCACTTTTTGATTATTTATGCAGCTAAAACTAAGGAAAAATTTGTGGAGAGAAAAAACCTCAACAACCCAGCATAAATTCCCTTGCTAAGGACATCAGTAAGGGTGGAAGGGGCTGCTGCCCCAGGGTGCTGGTGCTGGTACAACTGATGCTGGAGAAGCCCCGATCACCATTTACAGCTGTTTGTTATTCGGGTCACAAGAAGACCCTCTGGTACCCAAGGGAGATTTATTTATTCCCCCAGTGTATTCCCCCCCCACCCTTCAGGAAGTTTCCCGCAGTCCTCCAGGAGAGGGGCCGGCTCGGGCACAGCCATATCAGCAGCTGCAGGTCTATCGGGCTGAGCAGAAGCTTTTCCAGGAACTATCTAGTGAAACACATGACCCTGCCCAGGAGATACGTGACAGGCATTCACCGGGCTCCCGGCGAGTCAGTTGACTTTGTTATTCAAACTATTTTAGTGATGGTTTTTAATCCCAGGCTTAAGTTTTTCTTTTTCTATTTTTCTTTTTTTTTTTTTTTCCCCTTTCTTTTTTTACTCTGTGAACAAGGGAATCTCTATGCTGGCAGGATTGAGAGAGGCACAAAGGAGGGAAAAACAAGTTTCAGCCAGAAGAGAGAAAAAAAAAAAAGAAAGGGATGCTGTTAGCATTCCCTGTATGTGAGGGGGTAAAAACATTTTGCTGTGAACTCTATTTGAAAGGGTAAGTGCCAACAGCAGCCCAGTAACTATGCAAATGAATCCTGTGCTCAGCCTTTCCCTCTCAGCTGTAAAGGTTTGGTGCTGGGGCTGTCGGAGCTGGGCCACGGGGGCTGGCAGTGCCCACTGTGCCCTGCAGTGCCCCCAGTGCTCCCTCCCAGGGATGGCCACGGGCTGGGGGTGCCACTTCAATGCTCTAGAACCCGATGGGAGCCCGTGGGGCTCCCCAGGTGTCACCAGATAACATGGGGCAGCGGGGGTAGCGCTGGGTAACCCCTGCTCCTTATCACCAGCGGGTTCAGGCGGCCGCTGGCAGCAGAGCCCTCGTCTGTGCCTCTGAGACAGGGGACACCCCAGGGAGAGGGAGTGCCTGGGAAGGGCAGAAATCTCACCCCAGCCACCCCCTTCCCACGGTGGGCAGGTGGGGAGCCCCACAGGCAGCCTGAGTATACAGGGCTGTCTCTCAGCTTGCTGCTGCAGGGTGGGAAGGCAGAGAATGACGGGAGATGATACCGGACTGCGGCTGGGCTTGTCCAGATGGTGACCAGGACCCCAGCCCCGGTATTTATGGTGATATTTCCTCATGACAGCAGAGGGGCTGCACATGCTCCAGCCCAAGCAAGCCAAAGCTCCCCCTGACAGTTCTGGTGTGATCATTTCCTATAAAAAATATTTGAATTTGTCATGCAAATGACTGGGCATGTGGGCACAGCTGGCAGGAGGTGGCCTGGGCTGTGTCAGCCACCAGCATGGCCATGGAGATGTGCTCAGCACAAGGTCTGGCCCCCAAGGCCACTCCCACCCCCAGAACCTGTGCCAAGCAGATGGTGCTGCTGGGGGTGCCCTGCGAAAACTTCCCAGCCCTCGCCACTCCTCCCCACATCCCTGTGGCTGCATGTTGCTGCACCAAAGCTCTTAAAACAAGCACTGTGACCTCCCAGCTCATGCTCTCCCTTGGCTTCTGTCTGACTGCAGCAGAGCCACCTGTCTGGGGTGAACTTCTTTCATGCCAGGACAACATAAGGCAGGCACATGGTGCAGGTGAAAGAGGCTCCATCAAGCAATGCATTAAAAAAAAACAAACCCAAACCCAAAACATTTTTAAGCAATTTCAAAGTGATTTAAGCACTTGCCTTGTGCTCCCCTGACCAGTCAGGAGCCAGGCAGCCACCACCTCTCATCCACTGCTCATACACCACGTTTAACTCAGTTAACTGCTAACACAGCGACCCTTTGAGGTCTTCCCACTTTCCCAGTCTAGCACCGGGACAAGGAAGTGCTTGGGCTCCTTTTTTAGGGGCCACAGCTCTCCCTCACCACCTGCCACCACAGCCCCTCTCCCACCCCGGGAGCAGCACAGCAGGGTTCATTATTCTGCCCGGCCGCACTTTCGCAGTCGGGTTCTTGCACACAGGAAGGCGGCAGGTTGGGCTGTTGTTTTGATGTGGCTGTTTCTCAAAATGAGCCCAGAGCAAAACTGAGCGGGATCCAGGACTGGCATGCGGCAGCGGCGGGCTGGGTGCTGGTAGAGCCGCCTGCGCCCTCGTTTCCTGGCAGTTTGGCCAGCTTTCAGGAAATTACACAGCTAAATGGAAAATCATCACTCTTTGCACTTCAGGCTGCACTGCACACATGGGTTTTTTCAACAGCAAATTGATTTTCAGCAGCTTTGGTGTGTCCCTATTGACTGGGTGGGATGTGGGTCCCCGGTGAAGGCAAAAGCTGGTGTTCAGCAGTGCCAGGCTCCACTGCCTGAGGATGGGCACCCCAATGCTGCTGGGCTGGGGCCAAGTGCACCCCAGTGGCTCCCAGCACCTCCATCCAGCTCCAAAATCCTCCCATCCCTCTTCCTCAGAAAGACTGATGACAGGGAGGAAGAAGAATTACTGAATAATCTCCAGCCCCAATAGCACTTCAAAGGCAGGTCCCGGGCCAGGCTGAGCTCCTCGCCAGCACCGCGCTGGATGCGGCGCTCGGCTCTTACTCCTTTGGCAGCCCCACAGCAAACCCAGAAAGTAATTACTTAAAAAGGAAATAAATGTCACCCACATGGTTGTAAGCAAAACCCCAGGCAGGATGAACAGAGCCCCACCAGGATCTGCATTCTCATGCAATACAAGCAAGGGAGGAAAGAGCTGTTTCCATTCATCCAGATGGGCTGTTTACTCTGAGGCCTACTGATGACATTAGGCATGCCCACCGTGTGCCTTCCAGTTCACCAGGGTGGTTGATCTGAAACAATGCTGAACTGCCTCTGCTTTCAATCTATGGCACCTTCTTCCCCTAGGATGGCTTTAGGCACCATCACCTTTAACAGAAGCATATGCTGATGCCAAAGACATGGCACTTCCTGGCACCAGTCCTGCCGTGACCTTTATGGACATGAACCAGATTAACTGGCGTGATAAAATAGAATAATTTTATTAACTTCTAAAAACTGATTCTTGAAGTTTCATAATTGTCAAAATCTGAAAACCAAGTTTCTAAAGCCAGCTGGTTGGGGAAAGTCCAGGCTCAGGGATGTGAACACCCTGCCAGTCTCACTGCTGATGCACCTGCCTCAGCAGCAGAAAGGCCTTCAGCAACCCATCCTTAACAAGGCTCTGGCAGACCACTTACTTTTGGATAAATTCAGCTTTGAAAAACAACTCTTAGACTCAACAAGTAGGAAGGTGGTGTCCTGAGGATTATGGAACATGATCTGATCCCAGCTGTCCCTGCTTCCACTGGAGCTGCACCAGGACAGCAGCACTTCCCACCCTCTGCTCTGCAGTGTGAGCCACTGCCCAGTGCCAGCACTGGGGACTCAGCTGAGCTCTGTGAGCTCAGAAACCCTGAGGTGACTTGGGACAGGCAGAGCAAGTAAGGGCACATGGGACACACTGCAGGGACAGTGGCACCCAGGCAGTGCCTGTCAGGATGCCAGCAGGGGCTCCTGCCCCAGGACACACACTCCTGGCCCACCCCAGCACACTCATGGTGAAGGCCCAATGTAGCCAGGTCAGGTGAGTTGGAAAGTACTCCCTAATACACTTCAGCCAAGCAAACATGGTACCATAGAGCACTGAGTAATTTTAAAAGTTAAAATAGTTTATTGCTGTCTTTGTAGAAATGCACTTTACTTACATCGCCTGTTCTCTTCCTTTATTTGGCTGTTGGATTACAGGCATAAAAAGGTTACATTTACCCATTTGTTCAGTGACATAACACCTTCTTCTCTTTTGCTCCACTCTCCTAAACCTTGCTGGCCAACAGCCCCAAATCTTTTTTACATAAATACTGTAAATGTCTCCATAGGTTGCAGCATTGTAACAAAAGATCTACCAAAGTAGACAAAATGTTCAGTATTCTTGGTTGGTTTTTTGCATTTAAAAATATACCTAAATTTGAGATAATCTTAACAGAGTAACAATTACGATAAGAAAATAGTACAGTGCGTTGACTAAAGGAATATTCTGCTCTCCTTCAAGCCAATATTCCCTTTTGCATGTTGAAGTGATTCAGCAATTACTTAAGAACTTTTACCTACATACAATAATTTAGTAAAATGAGAATTAAACAAGGCAGATACTTACTACTATTCTTCTGTCTGCAATTCACAGCTCATGCGAATAAAATCGCAATAAATATTAAAAAATAGTTTTTCTTTTGCTTTTTTTTTTTTTTCTGTAAGGCATCTCTGAGTATTACAAAGTTTTTGTACAACCAAAAAATAAGATTGCTTTTTCTCCATGTTCTCCAAGTACCTCTGTACCTCACCAGTAAATAAGGAGGATTGCAGGTTTGATGAGGAAGGAAGGGCTGACGTGGAAGGGGGGGGGGGGGGGCGGAAACAAAACCACAGGGGATGGAAGCAGACCGCGATGTGTGCAAGAATCTGTAGTTTTCCTGTGAAACATTTCAGTCACTTTTAGAACATCTTCGAGACAGTATCTGTCCAGATTGAGGGGAAAAAAAAAAAAAAAGAACAAAAACTTACCAGAAGTCCATTTTCATAAGCACAGTCAGACTGCAAGGGTTTGGGTTCGCCCTCAACACTATAAATAGCTTAGGTATCGATATGCACCTACGTAAAGGGGGATAAAGGGACGGGGTGATTTTTTTTTTTTTGTTGGTTTTGTATCTTTTATTGGGTTTTTTTGTTGTATTTTTTTGTTGCTTTTGTTGTCCTAGTCGTATCCTTCCATGGTAAGATTGTCCCAGGAGGCCAAGGCGCAGGCAGAGCCCTCACTGCATGCGGTCAGGCTGCAGCTGCTGGGGCTGGTACTGCACGAAGGCCGTGGCGGGCGCCACGGGGTTGCTGGCGGTGATGGGGGGCTGCACCGTGCCCGTGTAGCCGTATCCCACAAACCCGGCAGCGGGGGAGGCAGCGTAGGGGTACTGGTCGTAGGCAGCTGTGGTGTACTGGGAATAGGCTTGGCTGGCAGCGGTGTAGTCGATGTAGGGAGACGTGATGGACTGCACAGGGGTAGGGATCACCACGCTGGGCTGGATGATAGCTTGGGGGTAAACATAGTGAGGCGTGAGTCTGTGGAGGCAAAGGGACAGAGTCAGCGAGGGGCTGGGCACCCTCCAGCCTGCACATCCCCTCCTCTCCCCCAAATTCACGTGTCTCAGCCACAGGAACGGTGCTGCCCTCGAGCCAGGGGTGCTGCTCGGGGTGGGGGATGAAAAGCAAAACACTCCTAGACCCCAAGGGTGGAAGTAGTGCAAGGTGAAGCATGGACCGCAACAAATACACACACCCTGGTCCCCACGGCTTGGATCTCCCATTATCCAGGCTGCTGGTCCCCAGAATAACCTTCCTGGATGACCATGACACAGCCCCTACTGAACTGGCTTGCTGCATCTATCTGGCCCCCCCACACCCTTGCCTGTCCCTGCCAGCCTTGCTGCCTCCCATATCCTCCAGGTCCCACGACCCAAACCCGAGTGGAGGGTTGTGAGGACCCACAGCCCCTGTGGGACACCTCCCAGCACCAGGGACACCCCATTGCTCTCCACTTGTCCCACCAGGGATGACCACCGTCTCCTGGCACAGCGCCGGGCCCTCCAGCTTGGGAGCTGTTATCAGTCACCACACATTTAGGCCCATGTTTCCATAACACTGGATGTTTAGGGCAATGCTACAGGGTGTTTGTTGTAAAACATGAGATATTAATGCTGGTTTTCTTCCTCTCAGCAACACTCCCCAGCAGTGTCCGTTCCAGCAGCCCCTGGCCCAGCAGTGACACTCCTGCACCCATGAGCTGACATATCTCTGCTGCCCTTTCCATACAGGTCCCAAAGCACTGCTTCTCCCACCCACTTTGGCTCTGCCCTGAGGCAGCCACACTGCTGCTGAGAGGAACTTAAGAACGCCACAGTCAATTAAAGTCCAGAGGCGGAAAGATCCTGGAGATGATTAATGCAGGAGTGCCCACTAATGTACTAGAAACTGCTAATGAGGAGGAAAAGAAAGGGAAAAAAAAAAAAACCAACAGAAAAATGTGTTTTTCCCAAAGGGCCCAAATCAAGTCAGGCCTAAAACAAGAGCAAAAACTGTGCAAACCTGAAGGTTTAGGTCCATCCACACAAACTGCCATGGGCCAGACAAAAATGGGGACTTGCACACGGACTACAGAGTGTGAGCAGTCCCTGCCCACACATCCCACTGCAGCAGAGCTCTGCTGTGTGTAGGGTGACACATCTGGGGCCTGTTTAAGACATGGGGGCAAGGACTGTCACCAGCTATTGGCACAGGACCATTGGGAGATCAGAGCCACAAGCACCAAAAAGGGCACCCTGTGGAGAAGGTCCCTTTGGCCACTGCTTGCTGAGCCACATAAGGCCACAGCACAAACCAAAGCCATCCTCTGGAGAGTTCGTGCCACCCTGCCCCCAAACCCAACTCGTTTTGGTAAACAAAAAAAAAAAAAAAAAAAACTCTGCAGAGAGCTTATGCAGATTCAAATATTTTGGGGATTTTTGTGTGGATGTGTGTGACAGCACATTTTCAAACACAACCACTTTTAAAAGCCTCCCACAGGCTCTTCACAAGGCACAGGGCTGTACACGACCACCTTCGTTCCACCCAAGCATCTTAAGTCTTGGCCACCACCTACAACCTGCTGGGATCCACCTGGGGCTGATCCCTCCTATCCAGCACTTGCAGGGCCATTCCCACTTGCTTTAAAACCAGCACCTGATGGTTTAACCTGCTCCTCAGGCAGGAGAAAGGCTTCTCATAAACAAGTGCTCATCTGAACTGAGTTTTCTCTCATTTTCCCACTGCCATGTGCAGTTTGTTTTTTCTTGAGGCCATCTGCATGATAAGAGAATGACACTTCTCTCCCCACACAGCAACACTGCCCCTGAAATCAGGGTCATCCGATATGACAAGGGGCACCAGGGAGGATGGAGAATGGCGAGAAGCACCTCAACCTTTGGCTCATTAAGTGCAAGACCACCTCCCGAGGCCAGACCCATCCCTGGCACAGAGAGAGGGACCTCACAGCCCTTCAGTCCACGAAGGCACCATACCCAGTATCACGCCGTGAGTAACAAGAATGAGATGAGGCAGCAGAAATGCACTGAATCCGTTTTTGTTCAGCTCTGATCTAAACTGAGGCTGGCACAGCTGAGTCAGAGCTGGAGCTTATGCACCAGTTCAGCCCAAGGGCACTTACTGTTACACACTCACATGAGACAGCAGCAGCCACCTCTTCTGAGGAGCAAGGTTAGTCTCACCCAGAGGTTCCTCCTGCCTTGTCACTGGGAGATTGTTCTCTTTCGTTTTGTTTTAAATAAGTCAGAGGTACAATGCTGCTCTCCTGCTCTACCCCCCTGTAGATCAGCAGCTTGGACAACAGCCTGCATCCCAGTCTGGTGATGGATCCTCTGGCTGCCTGTCACTTTTCCCTACACATCATGTCCCACTACCAGGCTTCCTGGTACTCCAGGGCTCCATAAAGTTAAAACCACTCCACAAATGCAACAAGAAGCCAACACACAATCCTCAGGATTCATTAAAACCCACCCACCAGCAGGAGCAGAGGAGGCGCCTGCACTTTTCCTGCTCAGAGGCATTCAGCCTGTCCCTGCTAAACGACCAGGAGGATGGTCTGAGAGACATGGAGCAATCCAGCTTGAGCACCATCCTGTTTGAGCAGCTCCACAAGTCACCCCTTGATGTCCCTTGCTGCCACCCAACTGCTCTTCAGAGCTGGCACAGCCCATGTGGGGGATGTGGGTGAGTGGACATTCCCAGCTCATCCCTGAGAAACTCCACATGTTGGTTTTGCTTTCCTGTACGAAGCTCCACTATGGGCTCACAGACAGCAAACCCACAACATCCTGCACTACTTTTCCCCTCAGCAAGGAAAAATTCCAGCTCTTCAGCGCTACTTGGAATAAAAAGCACCATTAGTTTGGAAGACAGTAAGTACTCCTGTACCCTGTTTCCAGAAATACATCCCAGTCCAATACATACACAAGCACACATCACACACAATAGCTGCATTAGAAAATCACACTCAGCAGCTCCAGAATCTGCTTCTAAAGGGAACGTAAATCTAAAAGGGAAGGTTCTGTTGGTCTGTGGGATTTTAATAATTTAGCTAGAAACTTCAATCAACATATTATGCAGTTTTGACTTCTGAATTAGGTGGACAGATGGCAACTCATCGATCAAAACAAAACACACAACCCAAGGTAAGGTCACTTTGATGACTTGCAGCTACAAACAAAACAAACCAGTGCAGTACAATGAAGTTCTCTGCTGGCTACATTTCGCATCCACAGAAAATCTTAAAATATTTTCCCCCCCTTCCATTACTGCTGAAGACGATCTTTCAGGAAGAAGAAGGGGAAAAAAAAAAAGGCAGCAAAACTGTTTTGGAGTTCTCTTTCTAGAAATCAGCAAACTTGTCTCTGAATTTCTACAGGATGAGTCACATCTGTGTTTTAAGATGCCTTTCCCTCCCTCCCTCCCTGCAGTTTTCCTCCATCCCCCACAATGGGCCCTGCCAGCCAGAAGAGAACTTCATCGAAAACACATACAGTGTGATTATAAAACACCAACCAAGTGATCAGCCATGGCCACCACACGTCAAAGTCATCCCGTGAGCAGCAAACGCACGAGATGCTTATGGCACTACAATTAATCACGGGCAAAGGCCACCAAACACAATGGGCACGGTCAAACCTAAGCCTAGAGGCACAGGAGGGACTCGGGAGGGCCATCGTGGTCACCACACCAGCCCACGCTCCAAACTCCGTGGCATCACACCACGCTGCCCCGGCAGCCAGGGGTGAGCCAGAACAAAAGAGATGATCACACAGCCACTGGCAGAGAGGACGCAGGTTCCTTTCTGCTTTTGCTGTGCAAAATATGGAGGACAGAACAAAAAGGAGCCTGTTTTGGTGCAGTCCTGGGTGGAGATGTCCAAATGCGTCAGGTGAGGTTTGTGGCTCCCTTGGCTCTGGGGAGGAACTGCCTGCTGGAAAAAAAAAAAATCAACCCTCTGAAACCTGCTGTCACCCAGTTCTCCCCACCATAGCTGCAGGGCTGCCAGGACGAGCTGCAGAGCAGAGGTGGCTCTGCAGGGGTGGAGAGCCAGGAAGAAGTGACAAGTGAGATGGCCATGTGCTCCACACCTCATCCCAAATGATGAGGAATGAGTCCTTGTCAGCCACTCTCAGAGTGACTTCATATATTTGACTATTTTCTATCACATGTACACCTAAAATGTGCTTCAGCTGCACTTTGTCAGCTCTCTCCCATCGTGCAGGTCTTCCTACGCGTGAGCCATGAGCAGCTCCTGCAAGCTGCATGAGTTTGGGAGAGCAACAAGTGGGAGTTCCTGACCCCCTTGATCCCTGCCAGCCTGCTGGGAGTGGTTTTTGCCACTTCTGGAGAGGTGGGAGACAGCTGCAGCCCTCTGTCAGGACGGACACGACATGACACAAACACTTGGGAAACAAGGAGGGGCACAGGGCTCTTGGCAGCCTCACAGAGATCAGGACACAAATGCCACCGCCACGACCAGCCTTGAAGAATAAAAGAAACAGAGCCCTTTGTGTCTACCAGTGAAGGCACAAATTCTGGCATTTGACCCCAGGAATTTGGCCTCCATTTCCAGTAGAGTTGACCCATTAGCTGCTACAGGGACACCCACACTGCCACAGCACGTGATGGCAGGCGGCGCTGGTGGTACTGCACAGCCACAGCTGTCCACAACAGCAATGCGCAAACTACCCCCAGTGATGCTACACCTCCAACCCCAGCCTGGAGGACAGACCAGAAGATATATTTTGAAGTGGTTCATCAGTTCAAAAGCTGCCCCTGGAAGCACACCCCACACTTGCACTAGCAGTGCCATGACACCACCTCAGGGCTGGTGATGCAGGCACACATCCTGAGGTAATCCACACTCCAAGAAATCATTCCTGAAGGACACTCCCAAGCCAGCAAGCACTCACCTCAAGTAAACCTGCGTGGAGCCAAGGCAGGCTTGGCGATAGGTATCACGTGGGCCCCAGCCACGATGACAGGCTGTAGAAATGTAAGAAATTCAGGTCCCATTCTCAATCCAGACATGATCAGGAGGGGCCTCAGGCTGGAGCATGGCCAGGGTGGGGGGCCCTGGCTGCCAACAATGACTCTGGTTCCAGCAGGAGATCACAGTTTGTCCACCAACACTTTGGTGCAAACCAGGACATTTGTTGTGCCCTGACCACTCCACCTTCCCTCCCCATTCACTGACAGAGGCTGGGCTTCAGCCACTGACAAACCTCCAAACCCTGGAATGTCCCTACTAAAGCTGATGCACTGAAATGTCAAGGGTTCTGCCTCATCAGCCAGCTATCCCAGCCAGCTCAAAGTCAGACAAGGATGAACTCTGCAGCTCCATGGTATTTATCCTCACCTGCTGCAATAGGACAACAAACACAGAACAGCAAACCAATCAACACAATTTTTGCTCATCTTGTAACTAATTTGCTTGTCTTCTACTCATCCTTCTCTGGCCCTCTAAGGAGATTTACACATCTTTGCTTGTGCAAAGAGGTACATGACTGTATTTCCTACTTCCCTGCTGGCACTAGACATCACCACACCAGTGGCAATCACCAAGGAATAACATGTCACAAGAGACCATCCTAGACTGCAATCAGTGGGGAAAAAAGAACGAAAGAAATAAAAAAGAGGCTGCAGACCAAAGATGGGAGTACATCTCACAAAGATCTAATCCTTCTTCTCAGCTCAACCAAGAGCCTGAGATCAACATGCTAGGCTCCACCACAAGTTACAGCCAGGCTAAACAATTTTCAGCTTTATCCTCTGCATCTCGCTTCCCCCACACCCAAAGGAAAAAGGAAAAAAAAAAAAGAACCATGATCCCGAACAAAGACATGCTGGGCCAGACCAAAAATAGTTTTGGAGAAGCAGGCTGAAAAACACTCAGGTAGCAGGAGATAACATCTGCCTGAAACAAGAGCCATCTGGTACCAAGGAAAAAGCCACATGGAAGTTTATCCGCAACTAGTCAGCTATCCAGAGAAGGAAAAAGCCCTCCCCTTTGGAGTTATCAGCACAACCAAACCAGAAATTAACCGACAGAAGAAACACAGACTGTTTCACACTAGTGCATGACAGGACCCTGAGTCCTTCAGCATTGGTGTGAGGAACCTGGTAGGATTCTAGGGAAAAACAGAGGCTCTGACAGATGAACCCAAGAAGCCCCAGCAATTCTGCCTTTAATTGACCTCTCCAGTTTTCTTATGCAGTTTAGAGAAAATCAATGGCAGAAACATCTCTAAAGTCTTCTGAAGTACCTGACAAGTTTTGGCATAATATACACTACAGTGACTACTTTCAATTGGTTCCATTTTCAACAGACTTTCTTTCTTTACACAAATGATCTCTTCCACTGACCTTTAATTAAAACCATCCACACGTTTGATTTATCAGAAACCCTTTCTTGGAGAAACGAAGTATTTTGAAGTAGAATGCTTCAGCTATGGAAGAAGCATAGCTGAAGCAATGAAATATCTATTTTTGATAAAAGGCCTACACTGATAAAACGAGTAATTAAGTAATTTCTCAGTCAAGAAAGAAATTCCATTTTAAGAGTTTGTGACCTCTGCTGCTGTTTGTGCCTTTGCTGACCTAGAACGTGGAAGATGTCTGCCTCCACACCTTCCTGTAAGCTGGAATCATGGGGGGATGTGTGAGCCTGGATCCAGCACGGCTTTCCCAGCCTCTGCCACTTTGGCCAGAGCAGAGCCAGCAGCAGCTCAGCTCTGACACAGGAGAGCTGAAATGCTCAAAGCTGGCGACAGGGAAACTGCAGGGGACAGCACAATCCTGTTTACAGCACTTGGAGACTGAGAAACACGAGACTGAGTTTTAACTCTGAGGTCCACGACTTTTCATCTTTTGTGATCATACAGTATATTTAGCTCTGGTATGTAGCTTGCTCCCATCTGTGTGGAACAAGTTTCATGTAAGTCATATTTAGAAGTGACCCAGTGTCCTTGCTACCAAATTATCAGCACAACAACTGTCTGGTTCCCTGGCTGGTGCCCTCAGCTCGGAGGCAGGATGCCCAGGGCTGTATTCATCATTCGAATTACTGGGCATGTGCTTAATACTACTAGTTAGGGACCAGTATGCCAACAGCTGCACAGAGGAAAGACGAGCTCAAGTACAAGCTGGACTGTTCCGAAAATTCAGATGCGTCCATCAATCTGCCACATTGGGACTACTGGCACCAGCCAGAGCAGCAGAGGAGAATTTTGGATCTGCCACTCCCCAGCTCCTGCAGCAAGGGGAAAGGACTTAGGTCTCTGCTGCTAAGGAGACTGCTCTTGTGCTGGGGAGGATGAAGAGCAAATCTACCAAAGGGAATGGAATCATACAGAGAAGATGGCACAACCTGAGCCATGTGCAATAAAGACAAAATTAGAGCCAGCTCAGCCTCACCATCACACATGAGCCTGTGCCCTGACTGCAGAGGAATGGCTCAGAGCCTTCACCCAGAGCCTGTCCCTTGCAACGGGTCTACTACTGCCCTGAGCTTGGCACACCATTTACACAGCCAAGTGTAAGGTCAGTATCAGCCCAAGCTTTCCTTTTTTATTGTTCTACAAACAGAGCATAAGCAAACTGCACCTAAACCCAAAACAAATGGTACGCCAAGCCCTTGGGTCTGACACCAGCACTTGCCACCTTGAAGCAGACATTCAAGCTAATTCACACAGCCACCTGATCTGCTTATAAATATGTGCCTATGCTTAAAACCCACAAAACAAATAAATAAATAAAGGATCTCTTTCCGCCTGGCAAGCCATTTGGTCTGAAAAGCAGTCACCATGCCCGAGCTCTAGCAGCTGAAGCTGTTTGGAAACTGGATTTGAACTTTTTTTTAGGAAATCCCCCCCACACCCCCCTGAGCTTTCATGTTACTGGCACAGGATAATACCAGGTGCTGGGTAATCCATCCCCAGGATGGATCCCTGTGGCTGGCAGAGCAGGATGGGGTTGGGATGGGATCCTGCAGCCACGCAGCTCTGGATAAGTGAGCAGTAGGAAGTGGGAGCAGGGCGATGCCAGCTGACAGAGGCTCAGCAGAGCACGGCCAGCGTGTGCCACTTTACAAGCGTAACCACAGAAAAGATGAAAGTTTGCTTCCTTTTATTTTTAACCCAATAGAGAAATTTTAAGGATAAACAGCTGCAAGGGAGGGTGGACTGACACAAAGAGGGACTTTCTTCGCTTCCTAACTTCAGCAGCATTGATGCATGAAATTTTAAACTCAAAGGGATTTAACTCTTTCTGATGCTACCTGAGACCAAACGTCGGCCAGAGGAAGGGGGTCACCACAACAAGCAATTACACAAGGATGGGATCTCTGGAGTAATATCATCCAATGTGCAGATATGGAAAGAACTGGATCCTACTACAAGAGACAGCTTTATGTTTCCAAGAGCTCAGTCACTTACTCAGTCACTGGTAGATCTCCCACACAGATAGTTCCTTTGCTGAGGCACAGCCACAGGAATGCATCTGCCATATGCTGCCTGTGTCCGAGCAGCAAGCATGGCTGCAAAGAGAACCAGGGAATCCCCATTCCCTGCACAGAGTCAAACCTGTCTCCAGCATCAGAGTCCCAGAGGAGGGGACTAAGAGGTGGGCACCAAGCAGCTCTGCCACATCACCTGATCACATTACGTGGTAGCTGCAGGGACATACTGTGGCACTGCCAGGTGCCTCCAAGCAAAGAGCAGTCTGTAAGCCTCAGGCTGAGCCCCAGGCCTAATGCTGCTTCCCTAAACTCAGGAGCCAAATCTCCAAGTCACCCTGACACAGATGCATCCTTTGCCTTGCATTACTGTTAAGATCTCCGGTTACAACAAGCCAAAAACTCCTTCTCAAAACAGGATTTACTACCGACTCCGTGCTGTCTGCCATGTGAGTGCCTCCCCTGCCAGGACAGCAGGAGGAACGACAGAGGCTCCTCATGGTTTCTCTTTCTGTTCCGCATAGCCCAGGCAATATTTACAGCTGCATTTGGGTGCCTGGGGCTGGGGGGGGGGAAGCCTTCAGTTTATAAATAATCCTCACTGATGTTTGGGTAATTTTCATAGTTTCCATTCATTTCAGGTTTCACCAAAACCTGCATTTTGTGGTTTGATAGTTGAACACGACTGGCTGGCTTGCTCTCAGTTAACTGCCCAGAAGTTAACGGTTGTTCATTCATTTCTGCCTTGCCAAGTCCAGCTCACACACCTAGTACCCCGTGCCTCATAACAATCATCCTTTGGAAACCACATGCCAACCCCTGGGCACAAACACTTTGCAGAGACAGGAAGCGCAGGAGGGAGAACCAGGCAACATCCCACACCATGGGCAAAGCAGATGAGCCACTGAGCTTCACTTGGGAAAGGTCAGGATCTACTCTGCACAGTGCAGAGCAAACAGACAACACCAGTTCAGTGAAGCTTCCAAAGATAGACCCTGATAAACTCCTCATCTATCCTCACATTACACAGAAGGCCAAGGAAATTGTGGGTTCAAGGGAATGCTACAGTGGAGCCTGGCAGGCTCTTAGTTTTGTTGGTCTACTGATGAAACAAAGAGGGAACTGGCAGCCAAGCTGTGCTGCTTGACTGAGCACCTGACAGAAGCCACAGAGCAGGCCCACTTGTGGTGCTCAGGTAAATGGCTTCACATTTTGCCAAACCCACATTTCCAGTGATTCTGCTGGAGCAATGACTGAATGCAACAAAATTCTTGTTTACTGATGCTTGCAAATAATGATATATAATCCCCTGCCTAGAACCCTCCATTCTCCTGGTTCCTGTCTCTTGGCAACTGATAAATAATTTATAGTGCTGTATGTGCTAACTGCAGCTCTGCTGGTTTAATGATGAAACCAATGCCTAAGAACTGGAACAGGAACTGTCTAGATCACAAAGAGCATGTAATCAGTCTATGCCACACTCCTCTGTATGTGAAACCAAAAGCAAACTCTTCAAAAAAAAAACAAAACTGTTTTCCAGAGCTGCGGCTGCAGGGTAGGAACAGCACCCACAGAACTGCAGACAATCTGCAAGGTGCTCCTGCCAACACCAGGAGCTTAATGGGCTTCACCATTTTGCTCTGCTCTATTTGCATGCGTGGCAGAACTACCACAGGCTGCTTTTATTGTCAACTTCTCTCCTGCACCCCTGCGCAACATGGAAAACCTCCAAGTTCACGCCCCAAAGGTACCACTGCTGCCTGTGCTGGGGGCCACGAAAGCTATTTGACTTCCCATGCAAAGAGAGCTGCTAAAAAGCAGCATCTTGTCTGTGCTGATTACTGTGGCTCTTGCACCAAAAAAAAAAAAGGAGACTTCATTTCATGACAGATGTTCTTCGAGTCTTTCCAACAGAGCTGTAAGCGCTTACGAAAACCGGCATGTTTGAACCACACACAACACACGTACACTGGGCGTGCACTATTGTGGCAACACAGCCTCTTATATCCATAAACTCATCGGAATGAGATTATCCAGGCAGTTGGCAACTGCAGCCATGAGGGCAGAGGAGTGAAAGTTTCTGTTTTATTCTTATTCTTTTTCTAAAAAAAAAACCAAACCAAAACAAAAACAAAACAGCCCAAGAAAACATGAGCAGAGAGCCGGAAAGGGATGAAGTATCCCCGTTGACAAAGGCCAAAATCCCATTTATATTAGAGGCACACAAAACCCACAACAGAGCAGTGCTCAAAAGCTTTAAAAAATGCACCTACTTCCTTAATGCTCTTAGAAAATAATAATAAAAAAAGCCTATCAATATTCACTTTCTGAAATCGTGTAAAAAAAGAGCTGCATCAATCATTAAACAGTTAAATGAAGGCAGTATGACAGTCACTATTGTTCTCGTGAAGCACACTTGTCTTTTGCCGAGCAGCTGCCAGATCCTATTAGATGTATAAAAAGAGGACTTTTCTAACCGAGTAGGGATGGTATAAGCTATTGAAAACAGCAGACAAAAGCCCACTTTTGCAGACTATTCAAGCCTTGTATAACATCTGTCCAAAATCAATTTTTGACCTAATGTTACTTTCATTAAGTAACAGACTTTGTTTCCAATGCAATTTGTTTTCTAGGATAAAACTGTATCCTAAGCGTTATTACGTGGGAAACAGCACAGAGGAAGCAGAAGATCTTATTTGAGAAACATGAGAACAGAATTTGCTTAATTGTTTTGACACCTTAAGTACTATAATAGAAAAACTATTTTCCATTTATTTGAATTCTTGTGAATTCTTGAAGTTGGCAAAGCAGCGAGCAATGCACTGGGTTTATTATGACTACGATTTACTGAGGATAAAGAAGGATCTTTGGGAATTACATTAAAGCTGACAAATGCACAAAACTTCTGAAATCTCCATCAGAAATAAAGTACTCTGAACATTAACAACAGCTGTTGAAACTGTCCACTCTTGACGGCCAAGGCTTTTTTCACACGTTTTAAACAATGAGGAAGTTGATTCGTGAATTTGATTTCAAACAGACCGTTAAGAAACATTTCCACTTACCCAAAGGGTCTCTGAATGAAGGCTGGATGTAGCTGCTGCACACCTATGGTAAAACCTAAAGAAAGTTTCAGAAAAAAAAAAGAAATATTAATGAATGGCTCCCATTTTACCATTCAACTCGTAACTTGCAGGCATAATTACACCACATGTACATGCATTTTATCAGCTATGCATGTGAGCAAATTCAGAGCCCCATTTAGAAGCAAGTTAAATTTAACATGCGTATGTGATATGCACGAGGAGCAGATGGGAATTCAGATGAAAGACCAGTGTGAACGCACTGTTATCGAACAGACAATGGGGTAAAAAGCCTTATTTTACACACTGGGTAACGTGCTCATTAAACCAAAGGGCGGAATGATGAAATGAATCTTAGTGTTAATTCCCATGTAACGAAGAGGATAACAGGCAAACAGATCAGCCGTGGAAGAAAACAGCTTTAACTCAGTTCTGTGAACTTTGGTGTGTAACACCAATGTAACAGGCACAAATAAGAAGATAAAGAAGGGAGGTAACTGGACTGTGCTGTGTCTTCAGCCAACAATCGGAACTATGGGGGATAGATAAGTGTGCACCAGATCAGATGAATCTAGCCTGAGGAACTTGTTTCCTCGCCTTACAAGTTATTCTAATAGAGACGGTATCTCCTGGATGCCTCACCAGTTTGAATACTCCTTGGTTTTGCTCCCAAATACGCCAGGTTCACATTTGCTTTCCTGCCGTCAATGATGGGGTTTGGGTCTTTGCATGCTCTTTCTGCAGCAGCTCTGTCTGCCATGGTCACCTGGAATCAAGCACAGCCTTGTTTGTAGCAACAGTGCTTTGTAAACACTCCAGCAACAGGCACTAAGTGGAGTTTATTTATTGTTCTATTTTGAATCACGAGCTAAACTCCCTCCGAGCAGCCTCGCTTGCATGGCAAGATGAGAAGGGCTGCTGGGACCCGATGGAAAAGTGGGCTCCCCCCTCGCCCAGTTCCCCCGCTGGGCTGGTGCCAGCTGCTTTCCCCTGCCCTTCCACCTCCTCCCCGTGCCTTTTTAAGGAGCTGGTGGAGCTCTCCCCAAGCCCCCCGGAGCACAGGAGTTCAGGGGACCTGCGGGCGGGATGCGGGGACCGGGGGCATCCCAGCGCCGCGCTGAGCCCTGCACGGCCATACGGCGGCGGGATGGGGGGAGGAGGTGCTGAAACGAACGGCACGGCCTCGGCCAGCACGGGGGGCTCCTCCCGAGCCCCCAGCCCGGCCTTCGTCCTGGCCAAGCCACCCGTTCCCGTCCGCAGCGGGCACAACCTCGGCGGCCCCGGGAGCAGCCGGCGCTCCGCAGCAGCGACGGGACGGGCGGCGGCTCCGCAGCGCCGGCACCGGGGGGGGTTCCCAGCGCGGGGCTCCGCTGCCAGCCGCCTTCCCCGGGCACGGGGCACAGCACGGGGCAGCCCCGCCCGGCCCGCCGGAGAGCGGCACTTACAAAGCCGTATCCTCGGGATTTGCCCGTCTGCCGGTCGGTGATCACCACCGCCTCCTCGATGTCCCCGAAGACCTCGAAGTACTTCCTGAGGGAGGAGTCGGTGGTGTGGTAGGGCAGCCCCCCGACGAAGATCTTGGTGAAGGTGGTGTCCTTCTGCACGGTGTGCATGGTGCCCGGGCGCGGCCGGCCCCGGCCGGCATCCACCCCCCCCAGAGCAGGAGCTGCGCCCCGCCGAGCCCCCCGCGGCGGCCCAAGGCAGCGCAGCAGCGGCGGCGGGTCCCGGGGGCCCTCCTTACAGCCGCCTCATGGCCGCGCCTGCAGCCCGGAGCGCGGCCCCGCGCCCGCCCCGCCGGTGCCGGTGAGTAGCGGCCGCCCCGCCGCCGCCGCCGCCTTTGTAGGGCCGCGCCGCCCCGCCCCGCGCCGCGCAGGGGCGCTCGGGGC
>JAWWES010000051.1:11466392-11596321 GCA_035583135.1 Lophotriccus pileatus
GGGGCTCGAAGGGCACGGCGCGGGGCAGTGCCCGGCGTTGACTACAAGTCCCGGCGGCTCCCCCCGGGAGCAGATACAGCCCCCCCTCCGGGGGCGAGGGGAGCGTTGCGGGGGGAGCCCGCCAAAGAAACCGCCTCGACAGCGGGCGTTCGGCAACCCCGGCCCGCGCTTGTTGCACAACGATCGCGGCCCCGGCGGGTTCGGGCGCGGGGACAAAGCCAGCCGGCAGCTGGCAGCCTTGGTGGCACCGGCGTGCTCGAAGCCAGGGCAGGAGGTGTTGAACACCACCAGGCTGGTGTTGAACCGAATCATCGGGAGGTTCAGGCACCGAACAGGGCTCCAGAAGTGTTTTTCTTAAGGTCTTAAGCCTCCTGCTTCTCCTCTGGACAGCTTAGCATCTACCTGTGCAGCCTGCCTCTGCGGGCAGGGATGCAACATTCGTGTTTCCACTGGTGTTCAGCAGAGGGATTCTCCTCCGCTGTCCCCGTTTTGCATTTTGGTCCCTCAAAGGACAGGCAGCTCCTACTGTGAAATAAAAGACTGAAGTGCCACTGCCTTTGACCTGACCTGTAGGTTTCAGACCTGACCTGTGGTTCAAACCTGGGGTATTGTTACTGTAGCACAGCCCCATATTCGCTCCCTGTACCACTCTGTCCATAACTGCAGAAAAACAAAACCTGAAAAGCTACTTCATACCTCAGAATCCAATGCTGGAGAACACTCTGATGGTGAAGTGCTTGCAATATTTAGGTCTATCATTTTACAGAGAAAGAGATTTTTTTTGCCACATGATAAATGCAGAGGTAACATGTTAGCAAAAAAAGTCAGTGAAGTTCTAAATCACCATCTACTTTGGCTTCTATACAGCAGGTTCAAACTCTGCAGACATTTTTCTTTTATGGACCCCACAGAGAAAAGCCAGTTATTTCAAGAGAAAGGAATGTATTAATGTCTGCGCTCCATAGTTATTCATTAATATTTTTCTTGCACTGCTTCCATAGTTCTAAACACCCTATGCTTCATAAAAGAGGGAAAACAAAAAGCAAAGGAAAGCCATTAAGCTTTTCAGGACTAAAGCACCAGACTTCAAGACTAGGACACATTTCCACTGATTACTGTGGAAAAAAAAGATGGAGTTGGGCCAGCAGCACCCAACATCACTGTAACATTAACAGCCCTCTGCAAAAGGACAGTCCCATGGAAATCTGTGTAGCTTTTGTGTTTCATGCAGTGATGTGTTTTGTGCAGCACCAACTGTCCCTGGTCCATCCCAACAGCAAACCTGGAATACACCTTTGGGGTCGGACTCCAGCCAGAAGCCGGGGCCTCTCCACCACTGAGTCATACCCCTTCTGTCTGCATGACTTCCACCGCAAACTGCACATCAGCTGCTTCCTGGGCCGCCCGAGCTAATGACAACCCAGTTGGCACTCAGTCACTGTCCTTTTACAGAGCTTCATTCTGCTCCAAATGATGGCAAAGATTCAAATCATCCAAACAGACTCCGGCTCCTCTGCAAGGCAAGGCTTGCAGAGTTCTCAAAAGCAACCAGCAGTATCTCAGTTCTTGATGCTTTCACTGATCATGGGGGAAGAAACAGCACATGCTTTTTTCCTCTTCAAACATAAGCCCCACATCTCTCAAAGAAGGGATCCCAGCTCCTTCCCTAGAGGCAGGAACGGGAGTTCTCTTACAGGCAGAACAGAACAAGAAAGAAGTTACGGCTAAACCTGCACTCGGTGAGCACCACAATGCTCCTGCTCCCACTGGTGTGGCTGGGGGAGGCTGCCTTAGTTCTGCCACACCCTTGAAAGCAGGACAGGAAATGAAATCTCCTGTCTCATGGTACAGCTATTGCACACACAAGGTCTGATGAGCTGTTACCACAGACACAGCGGGAAAGAGAAGAGAAAGTGAGTAAGGATAACTTCATGTGAGAAAAGTAATTTTTCCCCGCCCCTGCCCCTTGTTCTTGTGATAAACCATCACGCTCCCAAAGCACCAACAGATTAAATCCAGCCATCAGATCAAATCTGCAGGAGCTTGACTGAGCCAGTTTGATGACACCTTCTCCTGCTTTTACTACAACAATACAAGTACCTGAGAAGAGAATGTTTCAAGTTTCTCTGGTCAAAGACAGTTCCTTCAGAGACAGGCATATCTCAAAGTGTGAAGCTGCCTTGAGGAATACTGGACAATGCTTAGCACAAATCCAAGAGCAAACTGCGAGCAAGAAGGGGAACACATATCTGATACATGCTATTGTGAGGGGACATTTAGTCCTTTGCAGGTATTAAGAAATAAAACTATACTGGTCAATCAATGAGGAGACTGGGAGAAAAGTCATCTTTAGCAGCGGGTATACAACCATCCATGTTCTTAAGGTATAGGATTTGTATTGTAAATCCAGAGCATCCTATTCTCATTCAGATTGGGAAGATTAATTTTATGATAATTCAGCACAGTTAAGAGAACTCACTGGGATTTTACCTACATGTAAATATATTCCTTGAGGCTTATGCAAAACCGATACACAAAGGCTCCTTCTGGTGGACCTCAGCAGCATTAACCAAGAGGTTGGAATGGAGCAACTGCAGATCACCAAACCAAGTGTCCTGGATTCCACTGAAAGTGAGAAGGTGGCACTGGAAGACTATCCAGGTACAAACCTATGTAGAAATAGTCCCTGACTGAAGGAAGGAAGTAAAAATGAACTGTGGCAGGAAGTTATACCTTCAAGAGCACAAGAGCAGGACAGAGATGGGGAAAGAGTAGCAGTGGAAAATTTCCCTGTTCCTCGTCCTCTGCAAAGCCCCAAAATCCTTTCTGTTCTTGTCCCTCCCTTGGTAGTGAAGCTCTGTGGTGCTCTCCTTCTATACTTGTCTGAGTGTTTCCCTTTCTTCCCCTGGTGTCTTTGGGAAAGTTGGGTTGAGACATCCCATGTCTGATCAGAAAGCCATTGAAGAACTCTCATTTCTTAAGAAACTGGTGGGCTTTATTTTTAAAATGTAAGTACAGTGGAGCTCTGACTTTTTTCAGTTTCTGCTGTTGCTTAGCCAAGACTTCATTGCTGTAGGGCAGTGCCCTTCAGTTTTGCCATGGATACCCACTTACTGCTTATTGCAACAACCGCAGATGAAACATCCCCCTTCGAAGCTCCACAGTTAAATAAGTTAACTGGAGAGAGAGGGATCTACTGTGGGAACTGTTTGCTTTGTTAGTTTTACTAATGCTCAGTCTGGATGCTGGCCACCAGCTAGGCTGTGAACAGGAGCAGCGCTGGGAGATCTTGAGGGAAGCTGCATTCAGTGGCATTTGGTTTAGGTTATAGCAGGAAGTTCTGCATCTGGGCCCGTTGTCTCAGATTTTCTGCTTTGGTACCCTGAACACACCGTAACCATTGCTTAACCCAGAGCTGCTGCCACAACAGGAACTGAAAAAGAAAAAATACCCTTCTTTGGGCCACTTGTAACAGAACAGTTGGGTAGAGGATGTTCCCAATCAGGACTGTTTTTTGAATAAGCTTTTACTTCTGTAGGAATTTTCTAATAGAACTATGTCCTCTTCTAAAATATTTCAGGACTGAGTGAACTCTGTTTCTTTTTGCTGGCTAAACTAGTTACACACAATCAGACCACCAGCTCTAGTGGGCACACAATGATCTGGTTTAATATGCAAGTAACCTGCATTAAAAGAACATAATAAGATGCCACATGGATATGAACATTGATAACTCTGGGACTGACACAACAACAAAAGGGACACCTGACTGGACTGCCAGGCCACAAGCATATTTTAAAAATTGTGGCAAAAGGAGATGCCATTAGAAGTCTAGTTATACTTCTCCAAACCTTCCTGCCCTCCCACTTGATACCCCTTGGCAAAACTAAAGTTGTGTGTCCGTGCCATGACAAAGCACAAACTGGATCATGGTAACAGCTACAGGATTCCTGAAAACTAGGAGGCTCAGGGAAGAAATTGCAGGGCTCATAACTGCTTGGAGGATCTTGCCACAGGAAGGCAGAGCTGCGCTGCAAGCCTTGGATATAAGTCTAGATTAAAATAAAGACATAATATGGCCAGTGAAACTAAGAGGCTGTGCCATCACATAGCTCATACATCTGCAGCTGCCAGCCAGAACTTGTGCTTTTTTTCTTTGCCACCATCACTATTTCCATGAGCTCCTTGGAGAGGTTCAGCTGCAGCACAGTAGCTCAGCACTTTTCCTTCCACATGCCCTTGTGCAGGTTGTGCATGTCAGAGGGGAAGAATGAACCGCCCGTTTGGGACCAGGAAGGACCAGATCAGCAAGGAAGGTGCTTCAGGGGAGCAGTGGTGAACCCGTGCTGCCCCCGCCTCGAGTGGTCAAACCCGCATTTATTGGTACTCGCTACTCTGCTCTTGGGGAATTTCTCCTCCATGATCTGTGATGTGCTGTTTATCCAGGTACAAGCTCTGGGAGCTGTGTGTGTACAGACTCTACCCAGCCTTGGCAAAGCCCTCTGGGGAGCTGGAATGACACTGCACCAGGGACGCAGCCGAGCTGGCCGGGGCTGCCAGCTGGGGATTGTCACAGTCTGACAGCAGGGAGCTGGGCTGGCTTTCTGAGCAATGAAAATACTGCCCTTGATTAGGATGGTGGCTTGTTTTCTGGCATTGTTGGCATCTATGCCAAATAGTTTTGTCATCATCAGTATTGTAATGTCTTGGCCTAGAGCAGTGGTAACCCTTGCCTTTCCTGCAACCACGGGGACGACGCTCTTTGGCCTATTAATGAATTACTAATGAAAAATGCAGATCTTCACATTGCAACTAAATTATGCAACAAATCCAGGAAACCCTTCACTGGCTGATCTCAGTTTCTTCTTTACTTTGTAGAAGGCAGGAAAGGGATGATAAAGGGTTAGAAAGAGAAAAGCACCAGGACAAAGCAAACAACTCATGTTGGTTTCTGGGGCAGAAATTTCTATCCAGATTTTCTACCACAACTCCTCCATTGACAGTAAGCAGTGGGCAACAGAAGCTGTAAGATAAAGACATACAGCAAACATTTTCCTGCTATGACACATTAGGTGATGTCAGAAGGGCATTAAATATGGAGGCCAAAACACTGCCCATTTCTTCAAGTTTGCCCTTGGTGATGCCATGGAGGAAGAGTCTCTTCAGGAACAGGCTCAGGTATCCCCAGATCTGAAAGACAGAGCATGGGGAGAAGGGAGGGAAACATAACAAGATAAAATCACTTATCACCACCTGCTAAACACAACCTCCAATAAAGATACTGTTCCCTTTCTGAATCCCTGCGCAGAAAATCTGTCTCTCTTTAATGGAAATATTGTCCCATCTCTCTTAGGCTGGGATTTAATTATCAAAAGGGTTTTCCTCCCTTAAAAAGGTTTTTTTTTTTAGAAAAAAGCATTCCTTTTGAGTCAAACTGCAAAACTTACATCTCAAAATAGTTAAACAAATATTTTCGCTATTTCAATTTTATGTTGTACGTCGGGAAAATATTAATTGTAACTTCATATTTCAGTTAGCATTTTGAAAAACATAGAACTACATTTGAAAAGGAGCAAGAAATCATTTAACGTTCTTTAAAGGAAGGAAGCTCACTTTAGGCCTTTTGAAACAGTGTTATTAATTATTTTTTTTTCCAAATATTTGTGGAGCTGTTATGATAAAACTAAGTGGTATTTTCTGATTTAAAAAAAGAAAATGCCAGAAGGCTTCTAACAATCTGTGCCAGAGCTGCCAGGGCCACATCCCATGACCTTTTCATGGGAGTGCACGTGACACTGGTAGTACAAACTGAGCAGGAACTGTCCACACACTCCAGCCAGGGAATAGGACACATAAGAACACTAAACAGCTCTGGGATGTACAACACAGTTGTATGGACATAACAGATATCCTCAACAGTGAAAGAAAAGTGACTCCAGAGTCACAGGAGTGAACTGAAGTATCAATGGAGCACAACAGTAGCATTGGGTCAGGCCTCAGCCAGGCCCTTTTTATCCAATTTCCCACAGGTGAGCGTACCCAGGTCTCCCCCATGGATCACTTCTAACCTGCTGGTCCTTTTCTCCAGGTTGCTGTGTTTTAAACCTTACTAATACAGACTCTGATATCATCCCTCCAATTGTGATACTTTTAGAAGATATTTAATGCTCACCAATGAACCTGGCCAAGTGCAGAATACCTTACACACACACACACACAAATATTGGCATGGTATGTAATTAACCTTCTTTAAAGGTTTCGTTAGAAACTCTTAGAGCCTTCTAGTTACCATGTCTACTCTATTCAAACACAAGGCAGCAAAGATTCGTTGCTGAATCAGTGGCTCTGAACAGGATATGAACACAATTGAAATGTCAGGACAACAAACCAACATATCAGTGCTGGATACAGAAGGTGTATCCATGCAGCCTGGAAAGGTATTCAAAAAGAACAACACAGTTCCCTGGGCTGAAATCTGAGTGACTCCAGCTTCCACATGATCTCAAAAAGCCCAAAATGGGCCTTTTACAGCAAATATTAGTTATGATGGTGCCACAGAAGTGCAGCACAACCACAGACTGCAAAGGTCAAAGCTCACTTGGGCAATGCCATCCAGTTCCCGACAGTCCAACACCCACATCCCATCGGCTGGAGCGTCGCAGTCACTGCTGCTGAGGAAAAGCATCAACAGCTCAACAGGCAGTTGCCAGCAACACGATGTCCCCAGCATTGCAACAGGACGATGACATCAGCTGGACATGACAAGTGAAACAAAGGCAGCCCATTTCCTGCTAAATCACACGGACCAGTTCCTAACTACATCATGCTTTTAGGGAGTGGATAAGCACATAGAGAACAGTGTAAGACAATAAAGAGGGCATGCATTACATGCGTTCTCAGAAGGGCACAAAGGCTGACAGATCAGTTGATCTGTATTTTTGAAGTCAAGTCAAGCTCGTGAATGAAGCATATGGATCAGTACTAAACCAGGAAATCCATTCTCCTTCTTAGAGTACGGTTTTCCTTTTGCCAGCCTGGGGGTGCCAAGGCCAGTCTTACCTCAAAGGGCATTTTCACCAGCCTACTAGAAGAAAAAACAACTCTTATGTTTCCTTACCCAAGGGGCAGTCATGACAGAACTACCCATGAAGATAAGGAGGCCTGTTAAGAGCAAGGCAGTAGCAAGGAGGTTACTACTGGTGAACATTTTCCTGGGCCAAGCCACGTTCAGAGTCGTTTGGAGAGTTCAATCATCTCTCTCATCTCCCTACTGCTGTTGGCAGGACCACCAAAGAGAAGTGCTCAGATGATGAACTGGATGACCTCAGCCATTGAGAAAGACACAGGTCAGCACTACAGAACGACTCCAACTGCATCACACAGCCTATGGCTGAACAAAAGCTCCATAGGAGAAGGGTTCAATGAAAAAGGTTTTGCTAAGCTGTTCTCTTTAAATACACATCTCCCCATCTTTCTGTGGTTTTGTGAAAAGCTGTTTCAGTCCAGTGAATGTGTTTCTGAAATGCTACGTGCTCATGTTTGAAGTCTGACAACACCCAGCAGATGTAAAAGTTGTTCTTTACAATTATATAGATACTGTTCCATAATTAAACATTAATGCTTAAACAACCAGTTACTGTCTGCAACAGACCAAGAATGAACATTACATAGAAAAGGGAGACCTCCAAGGAAAAGAGTCAGGTGTCTGCAGAAAGGAATTACCTGTCAGTAAGTGATACCTGAGTTCACATAAATCCCACCCTGTGCTACAGCAGGAGCCTGGCAGACAGCTGTCCTTCCAAAGAAAAAAAAGATTGTAAAGATTGTATTTGAATTCCAGTTTTAGTCGTTTGAGAATAGTTTGAGCTACTGCATTATCTGTGCACTTTACTGAGTACAGTAATCATGGTCTATTCTAAACAAAATGTACCTCCTTTTGTTGAAGATTAGTATTAGTTGCATTTTAGGCTGCCAGAGGAAGGTGATTGAACCTGCTGACAGTGGGACAGAAAAGGACATTTGAACCTTTCTGGTACAACTGTGAGTAAGTGCCTTGGGAGGAGTTGAAGAAAATCACTGGAGTTTTGCTTCATAGCATTCAGAGGAACTGAACATCACTCCCATTATCTGGTCCAGCAAACCAATTATCTGCATTTAGGAAACATTAATGACATAAAGCATTCTGTATCAAACTAGAAAGCATTTTTTGATACACCATCAAGAAGGAGAGACTTAGCTGACTGGTGTATTTAACATGCAGTTTCCAGCATTTTTCTGTTGCTACAACAAACGCATTGTTGCATCTCAGGATCTCCACACCTCACACGTAGAAAGCAGTTATTGCCTGCAAAAGATACACTGAGTAGTAAAGGGTAAACCTTCCCTATGCACAGTTAAGAGTATTACCTTAATCTTTTATCTAGGCCTGCTTTTCAGTGGCACTTGATACAGGAGCTATACCAAACACTTCCTTGAATACATAAAGATAGAGATTGAGTTACACAGGGTTGAAGATCCATGCCATGAGTAAGACAAAAGCTCCTATATTACCTGGCACACGCCTGCTAAATTATTGAAGTGTCTCTTCAAACTGAATATATTCACTGGATAATTAGTCAACAGAAGAAAACGGTCTCTCTTTACAAAGCTAACGTTGACAGGTATTGTATCTTTTACCCACTGCAACAAAAAGCATTTGCAGAGCTGATGCAACACAAACATTAGGAATTGCTCGTCAATGCGCAAGTGTTCCCAAGGCACTTGGTCTCCTTTGTGATGCTGCCTCAGTCTCTTATTACCTTACAACCAACTGCTAAACAGTGTGAATTACTTTTAATGATGCACCCTCCTCATTTTAGGTAAATGGTACAAACACAGGAAAGTTTGTTTTGCATTTGAGGAAGGAGTGAGATCAAATTGGCACAGTGCTGTGCCCACCTCTGTCAAGTAGGACCTACCTAGGGCTGTGCAGCCAAGTCACTGCCACTCTCAATTCAAAATCCTCCTAGTTGATAACCCAACGTGCCGCTCCAGCAGCTGGATTCTTATGGGCTTGTTCCTTGGGAGCACAGGCTACTCCATGTGTACACAGAACACCCTGCACAACAGCAGTCCCAGCATGTGCCTGCTGGAACCATCCTAGCCAGCCAGCTGATGCTGCTCCATTTGTTCTTGCAAGGGAAGAGCAGCAGCAGATTCCACCCATGAAATGGCTGTTGCTGAGAGCAGGAGGATGGGCCCTGCACTGCCTGGGTGTGAACCTCAGCGTACCTGGAATTACAAAAGCTGTTGGAACATGAGCTGCAGGATGAAATACACAATTCTACCAACTCCAATTCACAGTCCAAGGTGTGCAAAGACAACATCCTGTCAACGCAGTACTACTGGTTTTGGTTTTTGTTTGTTTTAGGTTAAGCCTGTTACACCTGACACTAAGGGGACAGACAGGATTGTAGGGATCTTCAGAATGAAGACAGCACTAAATTTTAGTTACAGTTAAAGCTTTCTTAAAGAGGATATTATGATTAACATGGCACAGAATTTATGATTAGTGTGTCACAGGACTTCTATAAGAAAAATCCATTTAGTACAATCTATAATACAGAATAATACAGAATTTATAACACACATTACGATTTCTTATCACCAGGACCCTCTGCAGGTTGGAGGATCTTAGTACATGTATTGCTGTATCAATACAAAAATCATAATACAGACTTGGAAATTATGTCTTAGAACATGAGTCACTCATTCAATCCTGAGGAAGCAGAGGATGGAGGAGGCAACTGTGGCCATGACATGGTCATGGGTCTCACTGTTCAGCACCAGTTTGGGTCTGAATTCTCCATTTAGGATTTCTAACTCCATGATTTTACAGTGCTCTGGGTGCTGTTACACCTCCCTGTTCAGTGGTGGGATCATTAACAGCACCGGGCTGGCCGGGTGCCTGGGACCTTCAAGGCCAGCAAGGAAGAGAGTAATCAGCCTGGAGCCCAGGAATCTTGAGGCCAGCAGGGAGGGGAAGAAGAAATATGTTTGGTTGACTTGTTTCACAGGACCTTCAGGGCCTGATAGTGAGGGAAGGGGAGCAAAGAGCTGACAAATAACTGTACCTTGTATTAGAGCACACATGCAGCAGCACTGCCAGCTCCTCGCAGGACTCCAGCAGAGGCAAACATTGCAACCAGGGCTGCAGGGAGAGCTCTCCTCAGGAGCCATCAGCACTGCCATCGCCTGGCACAGCAGCAGACTTACAGCAACGGCTTTGAACTGGAGCATTTTGTGCATTCTGCAACTGCTGGTGTATAGAATGTTATCAGGGAATTGCTTCTGTTCTGAATCGGTTCTGCTCATTATTGTGTGCTGCAGCACCAGACGGTGATGCTCACCTGGCTTGTGAAGGTGAACAACCCAGGGGAAATGTTTTACACAGTGAATCTCCATCAAAGACATTTGAAAGAAGTTAGTCTTGCCCCAAACAGCAAATGACACTTACTTAGTCAGTCTGGAGACATAAAAACATAACAGCATTTCATTTTTATCTGGTTCATCTCTACAAAGAAAGTAGAAAAAGCAAATGAGAAATAAGTGGTTTTTATCATTTCAAAGGCCAGATAGTGTGAACCTTGTGATAGTGGTTTGACACAATTTGTCCAAACACCACATCTGCAAACAGGACTTTTCCACAGTTAAAGTGAACCAGCAATAGTTTAACTGAAACGTCCCACATATGCCTAACCCCACCTCGATCTCAAATCCATACCCCTCTGGAAAACAACTCAATTTGACCTGTTTCCTGGCCTAGGTGCTAAGCTGGAGTACTCACCAATTCAGTATTGCATTTCCTCTGACAGATGGTAAATTAAGACAGTCTGCCTGACTGCCTGCCATTGTGCAAATGCGTCTGGTTTCATTTGTGAAAGGCTTTAGCAGACAAACTTTGCAATTGCTTAGTTTTCTGAAATACACTTCATTAAACCAACGTGCAAAACCACTGACACGTGAGAGCAGCAGGTGGAAGCTTGTCTGAAAATACTGTAAAATGTTCCCATTTTGGGGGGCTTAACTGAATTGCTCTTTGTGTCAAATATTATTTTCCTGCAATAAAACACAAACATTGGCAGCAAACTTTCAAAAAACTGGTGAAAATAGGAATCTTACATTCTTCACTCAGGTTTTTTTGACAGGTAACTGCCACAGAATAGCAAGTTAATACGTTTCCAGAAATGCTCTAACACTTATTAGTGTGTGAATAAGCTCTCACTTATGTTTGATGCTCGAAGGCACACAGCTGTGTGTACTTTACAACACAACCTCACAATAATTCCAGGGAGGAGTAAATTGCCAATGTGTTCTCTTAACTTGGGTAATGGAAAACAAATCAGTTCAAAGTTTGGCTCTCTCCTCCCAACTGAATATATCTAATATACACAGCAACATAATGGAAAATATGCCCATCTAAAATTAGTCTGAACAAGTAGCAAGTGATGACTAAATAATTCTGAAGCCTCACTGACAAAGAAACTGAGTCCAGCAGGAGAATAACTACTCCAAACACCAACACATAACAAACTACAAGACTGAGCAGTGCTGGCTTTAGTGTCCACTTCAGTAGGTTCAACTCCACGGGATCCCACAGAAATGCATCTGCTGAACTAATCTTATCTTCTCTCACTTATTCACGCTGTTGAGCACTTAAACTAAAAATACCAGATTCTTTAAAACAAGAAACAATGATACATTCCATTCTCCCCTGTTTACACCAGTGGGAGTTCTGCACATCAAGGATCACATCCATCTAATCTTGAGCCTGCAGTTGCGTGGTGGCTTTCACTTGACTGGGAAGTCTGGAAAAATGTGCTCGCAACTGAAAATTGCCGTATAACAATCACAACTTTAGGAAAAAAAGAAATCAACAGAAACAGAAGAAATGCTTGAGGAAATGAATAGCTACTGATATAAGTGCTGGGAATTCTTTCCTACCTTAAAGAAAACAAACAGCTCAAGAATGTAAAATCTAAAACCATGTAATACATAGAAGTAGCAAAAAAAAAAAAAACTATCTTGTCAAATAAAACCATAGAAGAGATCATCCCCCATTGAAATACCAAGGAACTCGATTCATTCTCACAAAACAAAAGACCTTTCACACCAGTTCTCCCAATTCCTTCATCCAAAACCACAGGAATCATTTGTAGTGAAACAGCAATTGGAAAATGCATTTGATTCCCAGCTCAAAACAGCTGGAGGAAAAGGAGTGGACTGTCAGAAAATGCCTCTGAATTACAGTGAAAGGACAAGAAGCTGCTTCTAGAAGTGAACACACCACATTGTCCACTGTATTATAAACAGAATGTTTGAATATAAAAAAGCATTTAGTAAAAATTTTATTTGAAATGCAGCATGAATCCATAAGCATTAAAACGTAACAGTTTTACAGAGAATTTGTACAATATGACATGTATTTCTATACATGCGCCCCCCCCCTTTTTGTTCTGTCATTGTCAAATAAACAAGTTAGACAGGAATAATAAGCATTCACTTCTAAAAAGAAAACTTTGGCATGTATACAACTGACTAGTTAAGAGTAAACAGTGGTAGATTCAAGTCAGAAAGAGACCCACTCACTTTGTTTCACAGCATTTTTGATCTGGATGAAGCTCCCCAGCACTACTTCCTAGTTAATACAAAAATGACTATTTTGTCCTCCTCCAGGATAAAAATCACATTGAGAGACACACAGAACAACCAACTTTTAATTCTAAAAGGTGTCAGTTTCAAAGCAGTTCAGGTCACAGAACTTCACACACTTTGGTTTGGTCATGAATAAAACCTTTAATGGTTTGCTCGTTTTATTGAACATTTTAACACTTGGCACCACTGGCAACTTCTCCTTTGAACTAGAAAAAACATGAGTGGCTCCAAATTTGTGACCATTGAACTAGAAAAAACATGAGTGGCTCCAAATTTGTGACCATTGCTGGAGAGTTAGAAAAAAACTAAAGTTTGCACTGGGCCTATCTTCTGTCTTGAGTTTCTGTCACTGCTGTTGGCCCCTTACATACCTTCCTATTCAGCTGAAAAAAGGAGGGAAAACAATTTGCAAGGCATTTCTTCCTGGCATACAGCAGACAATGCTTCCATTTCAAAAACCAGAAAGCAATGAAAGAACCCCTGAATTATTAATAAGAAAAAACAAGCCTCCTTTGAGAATTATTACTGGTGATTCTTCAAGTACTTACAAAAAATACAGTATTTATACAACTTCTCCAGAACTATTATAATTAACAAATTTTAACGTAGTACTAACAAAATAAATCCATAGATACAAATGGCTGCACTTCAAAGCAGGAATATCTACCCCAGATGTTGGTTTTGCTGCAATTTCATTATTGCTGTGGAACAGAGAGTGGTTAAGTCATGTCATTACTAGACTCTCTTTCTTTACACATCAGAGTATCTAATCTGAAAAATGTTCTCCAGCAAGTCAGATTACATTTAATGTAATTTTTACAGTTCCTGCTAAATGTTTGTGATCCAAAGTCAACTGAACCATGGTGCAACAGAGCACAGATGGCAAAAGAGCAGAGGCAGGAACAACAGAACAAGCAGAGTATCACAAGTCAGACTCTACTTCTTATTCCTGGGCTTTAGCTCTTCTGCTGCATTTCGCAGAAAAATGTAGTTTTTCTTCTGTGGATTATAGAATTCATGACCCTAAAAAGAAAAATAATCTACATTTACTTTCTTCAAACAAGAAATACCAGCATCACCTTAAAATGTAAGAATACGGATATTCCATTGGTTTTGTTTATTAAGGCTTCATTTGAAAGCCTTTAAGACCAGATATTGGACCACACTGGTGGATTAGAAAGAGCTTACTATAACAAGCAATCATAAGAACTGTGCATACAAAGCAATATTTAAGGGATGTTTATCTATTTTAAAAGTATTAAAAAAATAACCACACATCTCTAGGTTCTACTTTACAGATGCAGCACAGAACCCAGTATGATTTTTTTAAAACTTCAGTGGCCACACAGCTTCACTTTGTATTTTCTACCTTTTAAATGACACAAGGTCACACCTTTTCAAAGTGAAGCCCAAGTTCTACAGGCAACTGCAAAATTATCTGTTCCCCAACTGCAGATGCAAATATGCCATTTTGCATATTGACATTATTTGCATCCACATTACCAGCTCAAGACCCAAGTATCCAAATCAGGGAGAGCAAACACTAATAAAGCCACTGAAGTCCAACATGCAAGTTGGAAATTACCAACACTACGGACAGAAATGGCTCTGGGAAGGAAGTTTAATACTTAACACCTACCGGTTTTACTACTTAATATTGGTTTACAGATACCCTGGTTCATCTCAACCACTGCAATGTACCCAAGCATTAGAAATGAAGAATTCATCTGCCCTGGCATCAGTGAGTTATCTTATTTTAGGCAAAAGACTAGATACAATGCAGTCAAAATTTTGCTTTTTGTGGCGTGCAGTTGAATTAATCTGTGTGATTCCTGCATTCATTCCAGTCATGAATACAAGGAATATTATCCTGAAAAGAACCATGAAAATCAGTTACATGTCAGTCTTGCTACCTTCCCTTCTTAAACTATTAAGAAGTATTGATTTTCCACATATTTGTTGTGATTCTCTTCAATATATATTAAGTTTGGACGAGAAACACATAAATAAGCACCATCAAAATGCTTCACTGACCTGTAGTGGAAATTCAGTACATGGCATTCAAACACTGGAGTGTTTATACAGCCAGTCACAGCTTTTTCTCCCCTGCATTTCAAAGAGAGCTGTGGGAACCTGTTCGGGTGCCACACTGCCCCAGGACACTGCCCAGGGCAGAATGTGTGTGAGCAACCACAGCCACTTCTGAATCATGGAATTTACATTCTGCTCATCCACATCCGCAAAGCAGCATCGTTTAGCAAGCCTGTGCATCTGAAGCTAAAACCCCCAGAATGCACAACTTCAGAGGTAAAACTTAATCAGGTGTCCAAAGTGACCACTGTAAATTTTCTTAAAAATGAGAAAAACCCACCTTTATTTATAAAGAACAGTGGAAACCTAACATGAAAAGGACAGTCTCAGTTGTCAACTGCAAGCATGAACGAGAGTCCAAATCTTCCTTACCTTTGACCAATCATAACTGGAAGCATATGCAAAGATGTTGCCATTATGGTTGAAACAACAAGCAGATATTGGCTGGTCAAGCTGTTCTGAGGTTTTTAGCTTCGTCCGTGCATCTTTATCCCAAAAGCTGAATCTACCATCAGATCCCACTGTTGCAAGGGTACCATGGACAGGGTGAAATGCTATCCCATTCACCTGCAGAACCACAAAAAATACTGTGTAAAACACCACACATGTGAACAGGGGATGGGAACACTCAAACAGGTGTGCTAAAGCCTTAAAGAGTAAATACACAGGGAAAAAAATCAACTAGACAGAATTATTTGATAAACTGTTTTCAGATATATTTTTGGAGAAAAAAAGAAACAAAACCCACTAAAACCAACAAGAAAAGCATCACTTTTTTGTAGTACCTAGAAATTCTATGCATAATAGCATTACACAACTACCTTAAGTTTTGCTTCAATATCTGCAAAATTAACAAGTGTCAACTCCACTTGTTGATGATTTCATGAAAGGCTGATCTGGTGCTTGTTTTATGGGAAGTATAAAAATTTGTCTTTCCTCTATGAGTACAACAAGTCTTTAAATATATGTCTAAGACAACTTTTGGCATGATAAAGGGTCAAGGAGAACAAACTATTCAGATCCAGCTTTACATTATGAGTACAAACTGCCCTGTATATGTGACACAGTGGCACAGGCTCAATACTTACAGCATAGATGTCCTGAGGTGCTGAAGTGTTTGTTCCATTGGAGCGATGGCATTTAAAAGTGAAATTATCTTTTGCACTGGAAGGGAAATACAAAAGCAATTAAAAAATATCTTTTTAGATTAATTTTTGTGAACTGATTGTGACAGAAAGGATATTTTATTAAATACTTACGGATTTGGGGGGTTGATATAATGAATAGCTACTCTTCCTTCAATACTTCCAAGGGCAAATCCAGTTGGTTTGTTCACTTTGTCTTTAAAAATAGCAACACAGCGATGCTAAATTTCAGAAAGATACAAAGGATTCTCAGGAACTTCTTTTCCACAGGGACACAACACATCATAGACATCAAAGTAAAAGCAAAACCACAACAAGGTCAAAAGACGGCTCAAATTCTGTTGAGAATTTGGGCCATAGTATTTGAATTTCTAAATCCTTGTGAAAAACAGCAATAAATCAATGGCAGACCGGGTCACGTGCCATACTGAGAAAACCTGGCTTTGAAATAGTGCTTGTTTTTACCAAGAAATGTCAAGCCCAGAATGTCAACAATCTGTAGAAACACACTCATAACAAATATTCTCATTTACCTGGTGTTTAAGAGGAGATTCTATTCTTCTAAATTCAGAAGGCTGGTTCTCTAACTGATAAACTATCAAACCCCTTTCTGCAGTGGCCACAGCTGCCATAGGATGAACCTGGATATGGTTGTAAAATGGGTTGGAAGAGACACTTGTGTTAACAGCATGGCAGAGAATTCCACTATTTCACAAAAAACCCTGATGAACTTAAAGGAATTAGAGGGAGAAAACAGGAAGAAGAACAAAGTTCATTTGTAGACACATCTTCAAACATAACAAGTCAGTTTTTCCCTGCCATTGAGAAATTAAGATCAGATTATGTTCGACTACTAAAATCACAGAGAGATTAAATACTAACAGTATTCAGTATTACCCTAGGAAAGCCCCAAAACCTGCCAGTTTATTCCTACCCCCAGTCATCCCACTGACACCAGTTTCCTGTATATCCTGGCTTACCACATCTGCACAGTAACATCTTTCAGGAAGCTGCAGGGTCATCATAGGTGTTGGTGAACGGGTATCCCAGAACTGATGGGAACAGAAAAATGAACAAACTTACACTGGGAGCTCAGGATACACTGCTCAAATTACTTCAGTAAAACCTGTGACACACAATTGGCACAAGTTGTTGCATTCTTGTCTATAGTCAGAATAGTGCAACTCTCTGTGAAGTGAGGCTAGTCCACTAAATATTAGCATTTAGTACAATATTTTCACTCCACATATATATTTTCATACACAAACCACCAGCACACTTTGTGTCCATTTGTTCAGCTAAAAATTGTACCTTCAAAGTTTTATCCCAGCTTCCTGTCATCACACAGCTATAATTTGGAGCCTTGATCCAATGGATAGTCTTCACAGGAGCATCATGCTGAAAAAAAAAAGGATATACAGACACACAATTACTAATATAACAGGCCATGCTTCTGGTTTATGCTTCTCATATTTTTGTATTTATTTACACTTTTCATCCATTCAAGAAAAGCAATTCATGATAAAGGTTGGTCATGACCTTGTCATGTTTAGTGCTGTAAAATCACTCCCATAAATATAAAGGTTCCTGACACCAAGAATTACAACCAAGTCACCTCACACAAGAAAATGGTCACAGCAGAATTATAAATTAAGGAGAGCAAGACTTTATTTATAAAGGATATTATTCACCATGCTAAAACCCATTATTTTTTAATAAATGAAGTACTATATTAAACCAACAAAAAACCCCAAGCTCCTGGCAAGAGCTACTGAAAAAAAGTCTACGTTAATTGCAAGATTTTAAATTCAAGGCTCAGAATCTGATACAAGAAGCAATCATTAAAGGGACTCTCTTGTTAGATTACATAACCAGTAACTCATTTTGGTCACCATAATTATAAGTTCTATGAACAGACATTAACTCCTAAATTGAGAATGTAAATTATGAACCCTGTTATTGCTGCAGCAGAAAACTGGTATTTGTGAAAGTGAAATCAATGATATCTGAATTTTTTCCCCCTCTAATGCAGCAATGGAAATGCAGTTTTAAGTGAAACACAGGAAACAGGTGCACAGGTTATTCAAATCACTTTGATCACCTACTCAGGTGCACTTCACTATCTCAAAAATACAAAAATGCTAAGAAAGGTAGACTTTAATAGAAACAGAAAAGGAAAAAGAACCATCTAATAGTTTGGGGGTTGCTTACTTACTTGTGCAATCTGAATGGCTTGATTACTGTTGAGATCCCACATTTTGGCAGTTTTATCACAGGAAGCAGTAAATACTTTACTCCCATCCTAAAAAACAAGAACAGGACCAAGAGATTAACTGGTTCTATCATGAAGTATCTATCAGAAAGCTGTCAAGTCTTAGTCTCTTCTAATAATACTGTAACATCAATATAACACATACTGGGATTGCAAGATAAAGCAGCAGCATAAAAATGGACATTTATTCATGATTGTGTGTCATAAAAGAGCAAACAGTGCTGGGTTTTCTCTAGTTTTAAACACACTCCTAGCTTCTAAACTCACTTTCAGCCTCCTTAAGCCCACGTCAGTATATCCCACCAAGACATACATAGTACACATTTACAGCAAAGTAAACCTGTACAACCACAGGCTGTATCTACATGTGGCACTCATCTGCCTGCAAACCACAGGCCAATTTATTTAGAGCTTTGGTAAAAATTGTGTATTTTAAATAGGAACATACATCACTCCAGCAGGCGTCTAGTACAGGCCCTGTGTGCATCTGCTGAGCCTTTGGAATTGTCTGTCCATTATCCTGAACTTCCCAGCAACGAACCTGTAACAGGAGAAGCAGATGATGATGATGATGTAACATAGTAACGTGAACTTAAAACACTGTCTTGAAGATCCTAGCCTTAGTTTATCCAATGTTAAGTGTGATTATAAACACCAAGATTTGTAAGGGTTTTTCTGATTATGTTCCTTTCACTTGTACAGCCAAAACGTAAAACAAATACAGCTTCACCTCAAAGTACCTTACGAACACGAAACACCTCATCGTGCTCTCCTGCAGAACCTTTAACCCTCGGCTGGGCAGGAGCTGCTCCCTGCAGGCCACCAGCCAGCAGATCAAACACAACAGTTAAAAAACATGACCCCATTTATCTCCCCTCGCTGCTTTTGCCAGCTGGGATCTCACCCTTCAATCCAAACAAACTTCAATAACGTTGTATGAACCTGAATCTTTCTGAGACTACACCGTCAAACTGGATGATTTACCAGCTTTGTCAAACTTAGTACCCTGGTACCAGACACGAATTTTAAGAGTTCTTCCACAAGTTCTATTCTCAGGTGGCCTGGCACAAGTTTTTAGGATCCCATTTTGCAGTTTAGGCACCAATGCTCCCACGTTATTCACCTGCATGTCTGACTGTGAGTACTTACATCATTGGCCCATGATCCTGCAATGAGGAAATTACCCGGCAGCGTGGGCGGACTAAACGCTAAACAAGAGATGCTGTCATCAGGTGGAGATGTCACCTCGATGTCCTGCAAAGAACAGGAGACAAAACAAAACTTGCTAAGTCTGAAAGACTGTGAACTGAGATCTTATTACTCCTACAGAGCAAATTTCAGGCACTGTTGTGACACGCTAACACACAGAGCAGCACAGTGGTGCCCACGGGGGCTGGCACTCGTACCTTCATGGGGTTGTGGTTATCTGCCGTGGTGCTACCGAACATGCTAGTGCCGCCGGTGCCGAACCCCGACGTGGATCCGAAGAGACTCATCCTGGCCCTGAGGAGGGAAAGGCTCGGTGAGCCCTGCAAGGCCCTCGACAAAGCCTCTACAAGGCCCTCCAGCGTCCCCGGGGCGTCTCACCGCAGCCTCTACACCAGCGCGGCCCTGGGAACCACTCGGGGATGTACAGATATAACAAATGCATTAATTAATTAGTTAAATAAATCCCTCTCGAGAGCCATCCCCGCCATGCCCCCCGCTGGCCCCGAGCCTGCCCCGAGGCGCTGCCCCCCCGCCTTACGCCCCGCCCGGGGGGCACCAAGGCCGCGCCGCTCCGCTGGGCTTCCACCCCCGGCCGGCGGAGGCCGGAGCTGCCCCCCGGGGTCCTGCGGGCGCTGCAGGCCCGGCCGGGCCCCTCCGACCCATCGGCGGAGAGGGGCCGCCCTGCCCCTCCTCGTACCCACCGGAGCGGGGCCCGCTCGGGCCGTGCTCTCAGCGCCGGGACCCAGCGGCGAGTACGGCACGGGCCGCGCCTCCCTGCGCATGCGCCGCGGGGCGGGGCCGCGGCTGCGCCCTGGGGGCGGGGCGGGGCCGTTGTAGCGGGTCCCTCCCGAGGGGAGGGTGGGGCGGAGGTCGTTCCCGCAGAGGGTGGTTGGGCACTGAACGGGACCCTTATGGCAGTGGTCACGGCACCAAGGCTGAGAGAGCTCAAGGGGCGTTTGCATAACACTGTCAGACACATGGTGTGACTCTGGGGAATGGGCCTGTGCAGGGCCAGGAGTTGGACTCGATGATCTTTGTGGGTCCCTTCCAACTCAGCACATTCTGCGTTTGTGTCACGTCACCTGCTTCATTTCAAACAGCATTAAACCTTTGGTAGAATGCTGCCCCAGCTATTTCAGAAACGCATGTTGATCCTTCCTCAAGGCCAGACACACAGCAGCTCCTGACCTGACCTCCTGCTGCTAGACCATCCCTGCCTTCTCCGAGTTCACACTGGACACCAGCCGTCACTACCAGTTGTAACGCTGCCACTGTGCAGTAAATAAAAAGGAATTTAAACTCGAATTTAATACTGGTGGAACAGCAGTAAAAAACCCCAACTAGATAAATATACTGAAATACTGTCTGTAAGATCTGTGCTGGCAACTCTGCAGGACAATTTTGGAACTATTTTCTGTGCAGTCAATCTGGCTTCCTCACATAAAAGTTATTGTACACTTTAATCTCCACAGCTTTCTGCTCCTTTTTACTGTTTTAGAGCCAACTAAATAAATAAAATGAACAAGGGATTCTGTTCTGAAGTGCATCATTAACAGGATTGTTTATTAAATTCTTAATCAGTAACATCTGCTTTCTTACTTATTCATTGAAGACAGTAATTTGGTAGCTGCTTGAGTCATGCAATAATAAAGAATTATCTCTGACTTTTTTGGTCTGAATTTACAGTGAACACAAAAGCCCACCATGTTGTACTTAAAACAATATCCAAAAGGAGTCACATACAATAAATTCTTAACCAAGTCTTTCACTCCCTTCAAAAATAAAAAGCTTGGTACAGCATCATCTTGTGCTTCAAGACAGCAGGCAAAGCAATTTTTGGATACATTTTTGAACTTAATATTTTTCTGTCGAGAAAGAAGAGATTTCATTATCTTTTCTGTGTGTCTCTTTGCATTTGGTACTTTTACACTGCAGAAACCATAGAATGGAAGCAGCAGTATTCTGCAAAAATCATATATTCTTTTATGGTTTGAAAGCAAAAGAGAAAATTGTAATCTAGATACAGCGATAAAGAAACCTAACAAGAAGCTGACAGATACTCCTCTGTCTCTGCAGTGTTTTTCTCTAAGAGCAATGAACAAAACAAATCAATATATAGAAAAACATTTCATTTGCCAAGCAATGCTCATACCCATCCACCAAATTGCAGTTTGTTTGGTAAATAGACTCTGGAAAGGTAATCTTGTGAGAGAGAAGTTAGAACTTGAATTTCGGCCTTCAGTTGAGATGCTGCCATAATTTCCAGCTTTAAAAAAAAAAAAAAAAAAAAAATTAGTGTGTGATACTGTAACAGCCTGATCCAGGGTTAGGTAAGAGTTTAAGTAAGAATTGCACTCGTTGGATGTGCAGTAAAACTAAAGTCCTAAAGTTGGTATGACTGAAAATGCTGCTGCAAAGTCCTTGTCACTGAGCTGAGATTATTGATTACTTATTGCGTGTTCTTGTGTGCACCTCACAGGAACACAACAGTTTATGAGTATCAACAGGAAGGACAAGGTACACACACCTTCCATTCTAACTATTTCACATAATATGTGCCTGAATTGAGATATTTCTATTTTAAAAGCTGCAGCCAAGATTAGGAGTCTAGTACTGACTAAGGAACTGCTTTCAGCAGTTATGGCAGGAAAGTTTAAAATGCTCCTGGGAGCCATTGAGTCCCACTGGTTCAGAGAGACATCCCAGGGTATGGGCTTTCCCAATCTTGCCCTCTTTTAGGGCTGCAAAACCTTACTGGTTCTGCTATACCAAGAGCTTGTCAGACATAGGATTTGTCCTGTGGGAAGGAAGAAATAGGAAACAGTAGGTCTATACACACTTCTTTTTTCCACAGTGGCTGATAAGCAATGTAAGGTCTCTTCTGTATACTTGCCAACTTATTTTGATCTTGTTTTGTAAATGGAATCAGGGCATCTTTACTTATATTTAATCTGAAAAGAAAATAAAATTCTTAGATTTTTCTCAAACATCCAAAAAATATTTTTCCCAGCTTATTTCTTTATATTAAGCCAAAATAATGTATGAAAAGAATAATGGATTTAAATGGATTTTTGTGCAGTTAGACTGAATTTGGTGTCTATGAACCAGGAGAACACTTCTGTTTCTTTGGGGAATTACTAACCTCTTGAGATCAGATGGAAGGAGACCAAGCCACTTTATAGATGGAACAGCGAGATGATGGGCCTCGAAAGACATTGACTAAAACAAGAAAGGTTAGCTCTAACACTCAGTGATTTTTAGTGTAAGTTATTTGAGAAATATGCCTTACAGTGTCATGGTCAGGTTGTATTACAAAGACAAATGGGCATTTTCACTCTCAGAATGATACAGGAGAGCACAGTGCAACTGAAGCTTATCGTGTCCCCTTGCCAGGAACCCCCTCCTTTACTAAGATTTGCACTCTTTGGCCTAGGACAGGTTCTAGACTAGTGCAGTTTAGGCTAGTCTAGTCTGAATGGTTTGTTTTGTTTTTTTACAGTCAATATGTGTCTGAAAAAAAAAATAAGCCAAGACGGCAATGACAATCAAAACTGGAAATTTCTGATATTTTCTGCTGTAAAGTACCACATCATAGAAAATAACCCAGACTAAGGTTCATCTGGCCCAGTATCATGAATACATCAAATATCTTAGGGAAAAGTGTAAAAATAAATAAGCAGTTAATGATACTTCTCAGAATGCTCCCAATGGTTTGTGACTCCAGCTTTCTGAGCCAGAACTGGTAGTGGGGTAATACTTTTAGAATTTAGAATCCATGAAAACTTTTGTCTTCTACAGCACCCTACAGCAAAGTAAATTCCATGTTGTATAAAGGAGTACTGCCATTGTTTGTAACGAACATGGCATATTCTAGTTTCATTTGATACACCTGTGGCCCCATAACTGAACAAAATACACTTCCTGACAAAGGTGACAGCATTTCACATCTTCCAGTTTCCAGGCTGGGCTACAAAACAATGTATTTGAAGGGGAAAAAATGTACTCACCAAAGATCCGTATTTGTAGACACACATTATTTCTACACCTGGGTTGCAGAATACCAAAAGTCAAGTGTCTGTTAATCTGCACACTGGGCATTTTTAAGGAGACTGTCTAATTCAATTTTATGGCATAACAGTTATGGCTGTATGATTAGTGAGGTTCTTTATGGCTTACAAATATTTTTAGAGTATGTCAAAATAATCAAAATTTGAGCATAATAGGTCACCTTCGTACAGTTAAATGTTTCATACTGTCTGTGCATAGTCAATTCAAACCCAAGGATAAGAAGCTCTTTTACATGTTGTCCAACATCTATCATTAAAGGTGTCTTTCTTTATCTTGTCTTATCCATATCTCTTAATACTTTTTTTTGAGCAGCTGCTTCTCATTTTGCATTAATCTTCCTAATTTCACATGAGATCAGTGTAGATACATAACCTTCTGATTGTGTTGGATTTCTGGGCTCTCAGAACCTTCCCACAAGAGGGAGAAAGGACATTCTAAACAAATATTGCTTTGCTTTTGTACCATTGAACCTCTACAGATTTACCATGTGGATCTGCATCCATAAGGCTGAAAATAGGAATTTGAAAGGTATCCCACAGCTTCCTGACCAAAAGCCGTGTATTAAGATCTGGTACACCTCTTCCCTAAAGAAATAAAATAAAACCAGTTTTAGATTAGCTAAAACAACATCTGGCTACATGTGTGTTTACATTTGTCATTTAAAAGCACACAAACAAACAAAATGCTGGCAGAAACATTTCTCCAGCAGCTGTTTTGCAGGGAAAATTCTATGCTCCTATTTTGGCTCTGAGAGGAGGGAGGGATGGGCTGGGAGCAGCCTGGCAGGTGTTCTGGGTTATGGGCATCCTAGAAGTATCAGACATTCCTCTGTTTAAGGAGTTAATCTGTAAGCTGATGTATAGAGGTACCCCAGTGTCTGTATAAGCTGGTGTAGGAAGGCCACTTTTTTATCTCAAAAAAATATTTATGGTACTAATGGAACAATATTAAACAAGTTCTTGCCATGACTGACTAGAACAGGATGAGATGTGGCACAGGAGAAGTGTTTATCTCTTTTAGGTAGGGGGAAATGTTGTTTTTCTCATTGTATGCATATTACATTTACACATTCCTGTTAATTCTCCTGGCTCCATAGCTCTTTTAGTAAAATCCAAAATCAACCAATTCTCTTTCATTTGGGTTTGCTAAACCTCAGATCCTGAAGGACAAAAGGTCACTCAGCAGTTGAGCCTTTCTGAGACTTTGCAGCAGCACAGAAAGCTGATAAGCTACCAAGCTCTAAGGAGATGTTTGGAGGAAATAAGTATTTAGAATGTATATTTCATAGTTCTATGAGGATAATAAAATTTTTTTAAATAATTGTTATATATGTGTTTCATATTAATTTTATTATGGTTTTTTGCCCAAGTTTGAGCACCTGCACAATGCTGAAGTATTAATTAAATGAAGTCTAGCTAGAGGATATGAAAGGTAAGATACATACCGTAATCATGATACATGGGGACACTTTGGCGAAGAAGTCATCATCCAGGAGCCTCTGAAAAGTTGCATCTTTTTCTACAATTAACACAAACTTGGCATGTGAGATTAAATCTTTTCTGTTAAGGCTAGCTGCATGCAAAATGATCCATCACACCAATCAATTAAAACTTAACTGCTCTAAAATACCTCCTCTGGAGCCAAAAGCAGTGATCATGACTCAATTTCAGAGCCAACGAGCAAAGAAAAAATTACCAGAACATTGTTTAACTTGGAATATTCTTTGTTTTTACTTTATTTTTTCAGTCTATGATGAGAGTTCTTACTCAAAGGATACTTTTAATTCCTTGAACATTAGATGGCACAGTGACTGCCTAAAACAACAAAAGTGAGACTAATCATTTTAAATAGAGAAAAATGATATATTTTAAAATAACAGCATTAGGTAATGAAGGACAAAATTGCATTTTGAAACAACCATTCTTCTTGCATATACAAGATCAATCTTGACATTTTCACCTCTTTATAAGCATAGTCAACCATTCACATCCTGCTCTATTGTGTCATTCTCTAGGAGTCCTCCTGTCATGACAAGATGCTTTTCAAAACTATCACAGGAGATTGTTCATCATATGGGCATGACAGATAATGACAATAACCTGATTAATTTTTATCTGCTTTAGCCAGGAAAAATGTCTGCTCTGTGTGAAGATTGAAAATTTGATACAAATTTGAAACATTTAAGACTTCTTTTTGAAGACAATTAAATCCTTCCCTTTGTTGACCTATAACCTGATTTTATAAGTATTTTGGAGCCAGAGTTTAAAGACATAGTAGTGTTTACTTTGCATCTTCTATTAGGATTGGCTCAATCTGGCAAGCATATGAATGAGAAAACAGGAACTGGAGGAAGAACTTGGCAAAAGAGTATGTATATACTGAAATGTGTGGTCTGTTTTCACTTCTGACTGCTGAATCACCTCCTATGCCAGGGTGGAAGAACTCAGCAAATAAAAGTAAGAAGAGCTGCAGAAGAGCATTAATAACAAGGCACTGCTTACAAAGTATAATGGGCAGCTCAGGTTATCTTTCCATTTTGGAAATGACCGACTTAGGCTTAAAATGAACACATTTCCCAGAAAATTGTGGCAGTAGTCAAGTCAGAGTTCTATTCCTGCTTTCATACTCTGCCTAGCTATACAAAATCATTCAGGACTAGGTCAGTTGAACCTCATCCCCTCAAACCACTTTTGCCTTGGTTCTTAGTCTGCCAGAAGTCAATCTATTGTGTCAGAGTTGTGTAATAAATGTGTACAGTAACCTGAACTACAAGAAGTATCTTGTAAAGGCAGATGCTGTGAATTACTGTTTCTGTTTTGTAATACATACTGTTGCACTGCAGGTACAATTCACTTTTGTACCATCTTCCTCAGAATAACTTAAATTACCAGCAACAAAACCTTTAGTTGTAGACAGCTGGAAAAAATAGTAAGTTGTACACAGTAAATGGGAAGTTACAGGCTGTCACATTGCATAGGCAAAACAAGAACTTTCTGAAAAGAATCCTGACCAGTACTAAGCAGTGATCAACTGCCATCAGCCTTTTAAACACTAAGCAATGTTGTTGTCATCATGGACATTAAGGCATACTTACAGTAAATAATTCTAGATACAAAGGAACCCTTGTAAGGCATGAGATACAAGTGAATTTGACTGGTTGTTACATTTCTGATGTACTTTAAATTTTCATTTAGCCCCCAAGTTAGCAAATCATTTGAGTACAAACTGCTTAACAGGTGTCTTGCACTCTAAAGTTTAAGCACTGCCCTCACTAGATAATAGCAAAAGACTCTGTGATTTTAGCCAACAGTTTGTCCAACAAGCAAACTCTATGAATTTTCTGTGAAGAAAGAAACCTTTAGAGTGCCAGGATAAACGATAATTAGGTTTCATTTTCATTAATGACACTTTTTACTCTAACGAGCTAATTCCCACTAATAACTTTTCATGATGTTTCCCCTTTCAGTTTAATCAATAACATTTGGAAATAATGACAAAAACATTCATAAGAAGCCACTTACTATATGGAGACTTTTCCGAGGTATCCTAAGCATGCAGGAAATGTCATTGATTATACGGTCCACAGCACTTTGGCTACCAAACAGTAGAGTATCTGAATAATATATATCTCTATCAAGACAAAATTTTGTATTTGTAATTGTAATCCTGAAGCAGCTCCAGGCTCATGAGACATTTATAAAGAGCATTGTTAATCAGATCAACCTAGAACATTCTTTGTGCAGCCATCCTACAGGTTTGCATCCTGTTGGCTCTTTTGCACGGAAATGTACTTAAAATACAGCTTTATTTGAAATTACAGAAATTAAGTCTGTTACCTTTTAGTTGCATAAGTATTGCTCTGCACCATCTTATAGATCATAGATAATATTTTGAGCGTCAGAGCTGCAAAAGAATTACAAAATATCCATTTTCAGAAGAGCTTATACAACCATTTGTCTTTTTATTGACCCATAAATAAAACTGAAATGTTAATGTGCTGTGAAAATACAGAAAGATTGTACTAATCAATAGAATAAATAATTTCTAACATAACAAGAAAAAATATGATGGAGTTAAGTGAGGAAATATATGCCCTTATGTCCAGGCCAAGAAATTAAATGACTGAGTTAGAAAAAGAAATGACCTTATTGTCTGTATTCCAAGGTTCCTTTCCTAGCCAGCTTTTTGAAGAAGGATGATGTTTTTACATTAAGACCTTTTGAATATGCCTTCAGCTGATATTCATTCAGCGAGGGGAAAAACTCTAAGAATATTGTATTAATTTCACTGTCACTCACTATAATTTAATAGCAAAGAGAAAAGCTGAAGGGCTGGTCATAGTATCAGGTTATATCAGCCACACAATTCTAAACTGCAGTGCATAATTTTTTATTTTTTTTTTTTTTTTTTTTTTTTACAAATTTTTGAAATAAAATAAAAAATTAAAAAAACAAACGAAACAAAAAAACAAACAAAAATAAAAAAAAAAAAAAAAAACCAAAATAAAACCAAAAAAAAACCAAAAAAACCAAGAATTCTTCTTTTGGACTTTTTTTAAACTTACCGAATCTTGGTGCTGATTGAGGGCAGTCACTTCTTATCTGTTTTGTAGTACAACGTGGTATCATCTGTAGACCTACAGAATCTTTAAATCTGACACATTGCAAACAAATACAACAGGAGTGTAAACTCACTGAGTACGTGTAAATTATTGTCTGCAAGGTAATTCAGTCTCAGACCCCTTTCCTGTAATCAAATACTCCAGGGCTATTTTCAGACTCAGCACAGAAACCATCAGCTTGGGTGGAGATGGAGTGGCCAAAGGAAAAAAGGCAGGAAAGAGTTTCCCAAGATGATGCTTTGAGACTGAATTTAAGCATAAAACATATAAGTTTCCAGACAAAAAGTAGAGACAAGAAAAATATTTTAGTTATGTTTAGAACCATTAATATATCACCGTTAATAACTTTTTAACATGAAAACAAAGGAAACAGGAAAAAATGTCAATCATTATTAGAACAGAAATCAAGTCTGACACTTTCTGATGTAGAATGTATGAAAAGCTGTTACTATTTCAGATGACAATAACATTATCTAGTTTATGCCCTTAAATTATTATCAGAATAACTCAATTATACTCTGTTATTAACTTTTGGAAACAGAAAGGTGGCCCATCCTGTCCTCTAAGCAGCTTTTTAACCTAAATGAGCCCCACCTTTTCATGCTTCACCATTTCATGTGTGAAGATGCACATTTCTCCAAAAGAATCAGTTATTTTCTTAAGGATACTTCATTATTTTACTGAAAATTATTTTCGTGCTTTATGATATGGCAGCCCTGATTATAAAGCATTCTTTTTCATTTCTGAGTTTTGTGTGTACTATTAAAAAGTACTCGTGGTATAATGGATCTAATTTCATGTAAAACGTTTCTCAATTTGTTTGTCGAAGGTTTTGCTTCGCGCATCCTTTGGGGGGCAGAGCACACACGCTGCACGAACCTGAAGGCACAACCCAGCGTAGCATCTGCCTGCCAGCTTTAAAGTAACTTTATTGCCTTTGTGCTGCAACATTTAAAAGATATTTGTGCCTTTTCTTTGCCTGCTCTCTACATTGTAACAGAACAAGAGGAAAACTGTCATCAAGACTTGGTTGAGGTGCTCTCAGGTTAAACCCGGAGCGCTCCAATTCTTCCTAGGACTGGGAGAAGAGGAGTTTTCTATAAAATCTTTATTCCACTACTGGGATTTTTTTATGTATTTAGTTTTTTTTAATACCTGAAAAGATAAAACTGGAAAATTAAAAGTGTTTGTACTACTTAAGGCTTGGCATCCTCACTGATTGACATAATTCTCAGGTACCTCTCTGGGCATCTACAAATGTTTACAAGGAACATGTCAAACATGAGATCATTCTCTTGCTCCACTAATTCTTGCCCAGCACATTCCAGATGTGTAGGTTAGGTATGAGAAAGCTGCCTAAGAAAGAAAAATAATGCCCCACTGACTGTGTTTTCTGCCATTCATATGATAACTTAGCATCCTGATTTTATTTTTATTTGATTATTTATTTTTATCTTACTCTTCTTGAAGTGTATTAAAGTGGGATATAGGTCACTGTTCAATGGAAATAAATATCTGAGATTACGTTTCTCTACCAAAAATAATGGTTCAGCTCTTTAAAATGTGATTGATGAGTCTTATTTTTAACATACTGTGATCTTAACTTGTTTTAATTTGAACATTTTTCCTCATATGTGTTCTGATGGCAACTAACAGCTCACATTTGTTTTTCTAGCCTGGAATGCCATTTCCCCGAAGACTGCCAAAAATTACATAACTTTGTTATAGTATTTTAATTTTACAGACATCTGAGTGAAGCATTTCTGTCAAACTATCAAGACACAAACCATTAAATTCCCATAAACATACAAGCCTTTCAGTTAACTGATTACCTTCAGGCCCCTCAGGTTTTTTGATTGGCAGAAGTTTTCTTGTTCTCATTTAATGAGTATTCCACCAAAGTGTTACGCCTGGAAAGTTTGCTGTGCTTCCTCACCCTTAAATGTTTGTAACGTGTCCACTTACAAGCACCTCTGTAATCTTATCAACCTAAATATTCTTTAACCCACTGATGTCCAAAGCTGTTACAAGGCCAGAGATGGTTTTGTGTCTTCCTTTATTCTTTTGCTTCTATATTATAGAAAGCAGTTAATCTCTCAGTTTTGGGGATTTAGAGTTTGAATGAGCTCCTTGGAAAAATACTGCTGCACAAGAACCTTCCTACAAATCACAGAGTGTGCTATAAATGGAGGACAGGTTGCTTTTATTCTGAGCCTCTCTGGATAAGCTGGCATAAGACCTCAAATTTAAGATTGGAAACCTGGTTTGCTTTATTTGGCTGGTGCTTAACTTAGAACACACCACACAGGTAAGAAACACAACGGGAAGAGGTGAGATGCAGCTTCTCTGAAGAATAAAAAGCTAAATTTGTCACTCTCATTTTAAAAAATAAGATACCATGAGGAAAAGCAGAGAAAAAGAAAAGAGGAAGCACAGAACGGGTTTGGAGGATGGAATTGCTAGTAATTTCTTCCAGCCCAAAACAGGTTTTTTCACTCAAACACAACTTATCATTTCTGGTTTCTACTGCTTCCAGAAAATGATTGTTTATAGTACCTCCCTTTCCTGTCCAACCCCTGTTACAGTGGTTTTACATTCCCCTTTATGCTATGGTCTGCTATTATTTAATACATGATGACTGTTCAGAGTGGTTACTAAGCATTTATGTTTTATTTGTTCATTACTTTTTAATAAGTCAAATTATTTATTGATTCTAATACTTACAGAACTATGTATGATTAACTTTTCTGGAAGTTATATAATCAAATTTGTATTCATGGCATTTATATTAATAGAAGGCAGAATTTTAAAATATATACTACTTACTCTGTGTTCCTCCAGTCTGTTCTGTTTGCCACTGTGAGAACAGGTGCTTTGTTTTGGGCCAAGCTTTGAAGTATACCTTGAATAACATTTTCTATTGCTTCAAGAACTTCAGAACTGAAACCAAGACAATTAATGATACAGATCATACGATAAAATTTCATTCCACTTTGAGTTTTGATCAAGTATCCCCACTCTTACAAAAATCATGTCAGCTAAAACTGCTTTCAGCATCAATTTGTTTCAGAAATGTGGAGGAATGTTTCTGTGTTTTTGAGTGTTTTGCTCAGTTTCAGTAAAACCTTTGCCTTCCCATTCCAGAAGGATGACTGAGGACACAATTTAAAGTATATTTCTATTCAATCCTGAAACCATCAAATTTTTCTCCAGCTGAACTTCTGGACCAAGCGGCTGGTTGGTGACTAATGATTAATGTTTTACTATAAATGACGTAATATTGGCTTTGGCTGTGATTTCAGCAAAGTTTTTTTAAATGCTGTAAATTTAAAAAGTGTTCAAGAGTACAAGTACTTCCTCTTGTACTATTGCACGTTAACTTTTGATCTGCTGCCCTGAACAAACTGTTAAGGGTTTTAATTATATGAAGGCTCAATCTCGACAGATACACTGTAAAAAGAATAAAATCTGGATTTTTCACCTAAAAAGACAAAGTAACCTTGCAGCAGATCCCTTCCAGCAAAACCCTGGCCTGGTTTGAGTGTTATGACAGATGCTTTTTATTTTCATAAGCAATCTGACTCCAACATTTCAGCTGTCCTTAAAATTACAAGTGTACTATGCACTGTCATAAGTCTAGGTAGGAATTACAGGTTATACAGAACTTATTTTAGCTCAAAGTTTTATCAGCAAAGTCCAATTTTGTCATTAAGTAATACATTGAGAAAAGATGAGTCGATACCAGCACAGGCCACACAAAATGAATTATCCCATTACAAAATCAGCAAGAATGATTTTTAAAGCTGGGCTGAGTCTTCTTAAACAACAATGAATTTTCATTAAAGCTCTCTTCTATCAGCTGAATATGTTTTTTCCACTTTGTAGCTCAGATTCCACATACTCCCCATTCTGCTGAAACAGAACTATAATTAATTTTTTTTAGAGCAATTTCTGGAGAGTATTAACCTTTCATTTTAAAATACTGTTCATAATTTTATCTGTACTTAAAAAAAGCCTGCTGGTATTACTAACATTTTTGTCTGCTAGTATTAAACTGTTCAAGAAACACGAAGTAAGTTTTTTCCTGTTTTTCAGATGAATAAATTTGGAGACAGAAAGACTAATGACTTTCAAAAAGGTAAAACAGTGAAGCATTTGCAGTGTTGATGGTATAAGAAGGCCTGCTCATGCAGCCAATATATAAATTCATTTTCTACTGTATAATAGCTTCGGAATTACTTCCAAGATTCCCTAAATTTCAGGCTCCTAGTCTCTTCCCTGAAATTCAAAATCTTACATCTTCCTGTCATATCCAAAATAGAAATTCCTTTAAGCACAGAGGATATGCTTGGCTGGTGAGCTCAATGTGCCATGCAGCAAGAGGTAAAACAGGTAGGCAAAGCTGACTGTGGTGCTGAGCTCCAACACCACACAAATTAGTGTTGATGACAATAAAAATCTGTGTGGGCAGATGGATGAAAAAACAGGTAGGAAATCTAACCCATGTTATTGCTTTCATACTCATAAATATTTTACTTATACATTTGGTTCTGTCCACTGTAACTGTCTTAATATTCCACATGTATTTCCAGGTTTGCTGCAGAATTTGAAAGGCCAGGTTTCTGTTCCAATCCCAATTTCCTAATTTGTCAGCCAACAGAAGTTGTAAATGTCATATGCAATATGCAAAATGTAAAATAGAAGGAAGAGGACAGCAAGTCTCTGGGTACCCCCTGCTGATATTCTGTCTCTTCTTGCAGAGATTATCTGAATTTTAATAAGCAAACATGCAACACTGGCCAAGTATGCCTACTTAAAATTCACTGTGGTTTAGTCAACAGTGACATGTGAGCAGAGAAGGGGAAGGTGCTGCACAGCTCACAGGGTCTGCCTGATCATTTCTAACAGGTCACAGCACGAGTGGATACTTTTTTCTGTATAAAACAAGAACCGATCTTCAACACAAATAGCATAAAAGATTAATATTGTAGCATTTTTAGCAAGCAAACAATATAACTACCCAAAAGAAACAGTTACAAATAAAAATCTTCAATGCAATAAGCCAACACACTCCAAAACTTAGAACTGTGCATTTCTAAAGTCATGAGCTTTCCATACCCTGCCAGAGACCAAGAACTCTACATCATCATCATCATCATCATCATCATCATCATCATCATCATCATCATCATCTAGCCTTTTCTTTTTAAAAGTGATGGTGATGGTCCTAGTCTGTTCTACCCTTTGAGGCTGATATACTGTGTGCAGAAAAACTCTTTAAAAATTGATGAGTGGTTTTTGTTGGTGTAATTCAGTATGCTCATTTTGTCACGGTTTTCTGTATTCCCGGCTGTAGCCACAGACTTTTTAGAGAGATCTGAGGGAACGGAGGTGCTGTTTGCAGTGTGAGAGCCCCTTTGTTTTTGTAGAGGACTATAGTTCTGCTTTAGCATGAGCCCATTCCGTGCAGTGGTGCGCTACCTACTTAAACATTACCACAGGAAGAGAGTACAGGTGCTATTTTTCACATCTGTTACCTCGGGACCTGGCTGTCATGTCCAGGCAGACTTGTTTCCGTGCAGTTGGCCCTGTTCCCAGCTGGCACTTCAGTGGAGCACACACCGCGCTCCCCCATGACGGGTGGCACTGACCAATCCAGCTTGTCTGGAAGGGATGAAGACATATTAACAAAAGAGGTTACCACAGAAATTAGGAATTACTCTTCCATGTGCTGGACATAAAACTCATGATCTGAGCTCAAACCACAGGGGCAGAGAGAAAAGGCAGAAATTTTCTGTAGAAACCAAGGTCAAGATTTCCCCCCCCTTCCTGACTGACCCAACTGAGGGCTTCTCCCTCCATTTCTAACAGGTAGAAGTCGGCACTGCTTGTCCTGTCCATCTGAGGGCTTCTCCCACCCCTCCTGTCCAACTGAGGGCTTTTCCTGCCCATCCTGTCCAACTGAGGGCTTTTCCTGCCCATCCTGTCCAGCTGAGGGCTTTTCCTGCCCATCCCAATCAACTGAGGGCTTTTCCTGCCCATCCCGACCAACTGAGGACTTTTCCTGCCCACCCTGACCGTCTGAGGGCTTCTTCAACCCTTCCTGACTGACCAAGGAATTCTCCCACTCTTCCTCACCAACTGAGGGTTTTCCCTGCCATTTCTGACTGACTGAGGGCTTTTCCCGCCCTTCCAGACTGACTGAGATATTTTCCCACCCTTTAGGACCAACTGAGGGCTTTTACCACCCTTTATGACCAACCAACATCTTTTCCCACCTTTTCCGACCAACCAGTGTCTTTTCCCACCTTTTCCGACCAACCATCGGCTTTTCCCGCCCTTCCTGACCAACGGAGGGCTTTCCCCACCTGTCCTGACTGACCAAGGGCTCCTCCCGCTCTTTCCAACCCTCTGAGGGTGTTTCCCGCCCTTTTCAAACGAACAATGGCGTTTCCCGCCCTTTCTGACCAATGGCGTTTCCCACCCTTTCTGACCGACCAATGGCGTCTCCCGCTCTTGTTGACAGACAGGCGGTGGCCCCGCCCCCCCCCCCCGGCCCCTCTCCCGCCATCCCCGCGGCCTCCCCTCAGACCCGCCCCTGGGGCCGCCGTGTGTGAGGAGATGTCTCAGCACAACCTCCACAGCACCCAGCCTGCTGGAATAAATCCGGCCTAGAGAGCGGCAAAATGGCTCATCAGTGCTGTCCTCATCCTTTCTGCTCAACTGGCCATTTTCTTAATACCAAACGTCTGTTCCTGACTGTTCTAAGTGGCTGGAGGAAAGCTGAGAGAGCCGAAAGCTCCAGCTCCACTTCCTTCCCCAAAATGGAATTCAACTTCTACTGAGATTAAAGATTTAACACTATTTTTATCATTTGCCTTCAGCATTCAAAAAGTTTGCAACAGCCTCACGATACATATTCAAATTTTTCTCAATACACTCTTAAAATCTCGTGTTCTAAGCAAACAATACCCCAGTTCTAAGAGTCGAGAATCAATGGCTTCCAGAAAAGTTGAGATTTAAGAAAACAAAGCAAATCCTAGAGATTTAAACAGCTTTTACTTTTGCAGTTATGATATGCCAAGGTGTATTTTCAACTCCTAACTTATGTCATCATAATTGACTTGTGATAGTGCTCGCTCTGAGCATGTTAGCAGTTACTTAGGACATCAATAACTTAAGCCTTGTCCTTTCTAGAGGAAAATTTTCAAAGCCCACTGTTGATATCATCTTTTACGCATAGCAGTCAACAATATTGGAAGCTGTGCTCAACCCAGCTCACAGCCAGCAGCACTTCAAACATTGTGGTGCTTAGACTTGTTGTCGGCAAGGTAGATGATGTAGTGTTTAAAATGTTGGAGGCAGCTGGTTTCTCCTGCTGCTCCATTAGCTGCTACCACTGAACCGTTCTTCCTTGGTACTTTTGAGAGTAAGCCGTCCAAATCCAGCTTGGGTAGGTAATTAAAAAATTCATGCATTGATTCACTCAAGGAAAACCTCAGGCTATGATGATATGAGCACAAGGTGTTTCAATGAACAGAGGCAAGTGAAAGAAAGGGGAACAATAAATTGAAATTTTCAGATCTTTCATCTTAAGTCTTTGGCCTTTAGGTATCTTGAGATCACTCCGGAAATATTTATGTAAAATCTCTGTAGCTCTTTCCAACAATTCAACATCAAAACAACAAAAAAATTTTGTTTGATATGGAACTGACAAAATTATATCACGCCCCCAGCAACAGACTGCAAACAAAACTAAACACATCCCCTTGTGAGAAGCCAATTTAAATGACTTCTCTCTTCCTCATAGCAGCAAGCAAGAACTGTAAAAAAGCACAACTAAAATACTCAATGCTTCTAACTGAGTTTTAAAAATACAGAAATTCAAAAACAAGTCACAACAACAAAAAATGTCCATGTTTCTACCTTATACTACACATATATATGGAAATATATATATTTCTAACTAAATAAATTCATATCCAGAATATTACGAGTAAATGAACTACAATCAATCAATTAACTGGCAAATTAATTTCCTAAATTTCTCTTTCTTTGTTTTGCCTTTTTAAAATCTGCTCATTAAAAAACCCACCCCAATTAAATTCCAAATATTGACTGAATATATATATATATATGTATATAAAAGAAGGGAAATTAATAGGAAAATACAAAAGGAACAATTTTTAAGTATTAAGATGTAAAGAAAGACATGAAAGCAGCAGTGAAGCGATGCAGTTCTCTCATCCTGCCTCTACAAAGCTGTGCAGTAGATGGCACCACAGATGGCAGAGACTATATTCTCACTTGGAGGCTGTCAAATTGAACCCCATGATTTCACTAATCCTTGATAAAACAACAATGATAGGTAATGAAGCACTTTCAGATTTGTTTGCTCTGAAAGATAACCTGCTATCAAAAAGTTCCTTTAAGATTTTCTCCTATTATAACCCACGTTCTTATCAGGACCCTTCTGGAGGAAGCTCTGGAATACTCTGCATGACCTGTCTCATGCCACTTCCAAAGTATGTCTGTAACTGCTGAAGAAAAGCCTGTCTGGATCAAAATCTGTCACTATCAGTACATAACACACACCAAAAGAGTGATACAGAACAAAAATGTGCATTTATCTTGGTGCCAAGATTTTTAATTGCTTGTTACTTATTTTGCATATATAAATAGCTGCCTCAGTGGAATAAATAACACATAAACAGGTATGTGGGGTTTGTAGTTTCCTTCACTGCATACCTTTTGAAAAGATTTTTTCTCTTTTCATACATAGTATCTTACATTAAGTTTTCACGATTGCTGCGATAAGTATTTCTCTCCAAATGATCTGCCCTTTATTCCTTTCATAGGCTGGTAGGAAAACCAGGGGGTCTGAACTGTCTATTTTCAATGAATGTCAAACAGCATGTGAAATCAAGTCTAAAATCCTAAAAAGGGAAACCTCTGTGGAAGGTAGTGATCCAGTGCAAGCCAGAAGGATTTGGGCCAGACAGGAGTGTTAAAGAGATATTTGGAGGCTTAAAAGCTACAATAAGAACAGAACAAAAAAACTCCCCACCAGCCATTTAAGAGCTTCTTAGGAGTATGCCTAACGTATTCCAGAAAGCTTCCATTTCTTTCCAACACCCTTAATTATGATCTGGACAATCCTTGGAAGGGCAGACAGTTTGTGAGCCAAAGGATTTTACTCTGAACCAGTCAGGATGAAACGGGAGCCAGATCTCTCACCTGCCACTTACACGAAAAGTTACTGATCTTTTTCTAATGAGAAAAGCCCAGAGAAACAGATGAAAAGTCATTCACTGCTAACAGCTCACAGCTTCAAACGGGATATCTCCTTCCAAATAACATGGGTGGTTAAAAAGAAGGACCCAAAACTAATGCATGTTTTCAGTTTACCTGGCTCCAGAGTGAGAAACACCTGCAAAATATTTATCCTGCAGTGAGCCAAATCACTGTAAGAGGAATTGAGGTTTTGTTACCATCCCTTCTCTTGGTGTTTTATCTTTCAGCCAAAAATAAACTCTACAGGCCATTCTTAAAGGGAAAAGTAGCTTTCATCCAACCTCTGTCATTTTTCAGATCCACATTTTCTAGTGTTTTTAGAGATAGTAATGTATTTTTGGTGGCAGGGCAAGACAGGTACTGGAGACAAACATGAAGTAAATGAAATAAAATAATTCCTTTTCCCAATTCAGCACAAATGCCACATGCATTCCGGTTCATTGACAGTAAATAAGTTAAAAACAGGCAGCACTGTATGACTGAACATTTGAACATATGATTTTTATGTCCTCAGAAGTCTGTGCTGGCCCAGTACTATCACAGTCACTGTTCTTCACTCCTAAACTGGTCTCACACTAAGATAGGACACTCCTCCAGCCTAATAAGAAAAAATCTTATTAAAAAAAAATGTGTTAAAGGCAAAAGATGTCGAAACAAACAAATGGAAGACATTTGTGCTAAAACATAACTGGAAAGCAGGAATGTCTTTTATTCCATGTTCATATGACTTTGAACATAGCAGTCTTGGAAACAGCTGCACCATTTCTCCTGGCTTTCAAGAGGTAAAACGGCTTGTTTATTTTCTGTTTTCCTTTTGTTGGCAAAATCCTAGAAGGCATGAAGACACAGGTGTGATTTTGCTCTTTAAACCCCCAAATACCACCTGCTCTATATTAAAGATACTTGAGCCAAAATCTGTTGTTTCATTTATGTGAATGCTACACCAGTGGTGTCATGGCCCCAGATTTATGACAACAGGTAAAACTCAGGATGGACTTTAGAGCTTTGTTATTAACTATTTAATAATGCCTGGGGAAAATGAAGTCAGAGGATGACGTAGGAGTCTGTTCTGACACTGAGTACTGTGGGCTGTAGAAATAACAAAAACAGGTGGGGCAATTGCTTAACATGCTACTTCATTTTGGAAGCCTAGATGAAAATCAACCTTATGTCATCCCTTAAAGTGCATTTGGTGATTTTAATTAAGCTACTAGTGTTAATTGGTCTACACGACAAAAATGCCAGGGGCACTGTGATGTAATTTTGGATAAATGGCAACCTTTGCTTTTGAGGGTCCTAAGGCTCAGTAAAAAGTATGTCTTATCTTGGTTTGTTCTTCTTTTTTTTTTCCTTTTTTTTTCTCTTTTTTTTCTGAAGAAGAATAAAACCATGATTTAAATACAAATAGGAATCCAGCCCCAAACATGTCTTACTGAGCTGTAGTACAAGCAGCTCTGGATGCAGTGAGATTGCTAATTGACCTTCAGTGAAGACTCTGCGCTGCCTTTCCGGGATACATTTTTAGTGCGTTCAAACATTTTTTCAAAGTCTTTCTGCATATTTAATAACCACTCTTTTCTCTGTACTCAGAGCAAACTCAGATGTGTCAGCTGGATGTGATTGTTGTAACCCCTCCCCTGTACTTGGGTGTGGAGGAAGGGGTGGCATTTTGCTCCATTTTGCCTTTTTTTCACTACAGCTGGCGATGACAGCTACCAACTGCCTTGGGTTTGGCTTGATGGATCTTCTTCCAGGCAACTTTCTGGCTGCTAGTTTAGGGTTCTTCTTCTAGAAGGTACTGGACCAGAAGAATCAAAAGGATGATCCCAGCTTTATATTTATGGAGAGCTTTTTTATATTATGGAGAGCTGGAAGGTTGTATTTCTGTCCACCGCTCTCCCTGGCTGATCTCGTGCACTGTTCCCAAAGGGAGTTCAGTGCTGAATTTGGGACTTAAAGAATTGAATAGAACAAATTTATACTATTTTCTAAAGAGAAAAATCTTCTGGCAGAAACAAGAGTTTGGAGCTGTGGACTAAAGGTTTTTCTACACTGGAAAGTGGACTGGAATTGCTATTGCAGAAAGCTATTCTGCAACAACTTATTTGACCTGTGACTTTTCCAGACTAGAATATCCACACAGGGAGCTATTATGGATAGTTTATTCAGAAATAGCTATTGTGATTGCTTTTCACACACAGAGAAATGCACAGTGTCCATGCATAGCTGCAGTAAGCAAAAAGCTTGGTTTGTTTTTTATGGAAGAATACTTTTTGTCTGATAAATGACATATGACAAAATGGTAAAGTAGAAAGGGAACTTTCAATCAGATCATGATGCAATTGATTAAGGCCCTTTATTTAATTTACTAATAGAAGATATATTATTATAATTTACTATGATTACTTACATACTAAGAACATCTCCACATCTGCAAGACTACGTCCAGTACAGGATGTTGCATCAGCTTAACTAAATCTTTAAGAACCCCACCGTATCTAATCAAGTCAGTGTAAAAATATTAATGAGATTACTTGCTGTAGTCTCTGATTGACAGCTCTCACACCTCAGTCACCAGCCTTCTCATAACATCATACATGTTGTTAGAAAGAACTATGCAACAGTTCTGTGCCTCTGCAAAAGCCAGGCTGTTTTTCACATTAGCACAGTAATTTAATAAACAATAAATGAACAATAAATAGCCACTTGCTAATAGCAGTAGTACCATTTCTAGGTTTACGAATTTTTTTCTAGGTTAGGAATTCCTGTTTGTGTCTTAGGAACAGGTGGCTGACAAGTGGGTCTAGCACTTGTTAGCAGAGAGAGTTCCTTTCTAAAAATCTAATGTAGTATCAATTTATTATTTCAATATTTTTCTGCATGTTCTCTACTCTGGAATGTTAACGGGTCTCCCATGCACTGCACTGGAATGCTTCCATGTTTGGGTCCAGTTGTGAGGAGTTTTGAGTGCCAGGAATGCAAGATTGGGACCACATCAAGGAGAAGAAATAAAAACCACAGAAATGGCATTGCTGAAGACACTATCATCCATCCATTAGTCCTAAGAAAAGAGTATCTAAAGCTTTCTTTATAAATTAAACTGAAGGTTATCTTTCAGGCCTTCAATAAAGTTTGATACTTCAAGCTCATCTACCAATCCAGATTCTTAGTTGGTGTGGAGAGCTGAATGAGATCATATCCTCAGCAAAATGATGGAATGCTAAGAAGCAAATCAGAGGAGCCAATTCCTAACTCTCATTTTAACGACAGGGTGCCTCAAGTTAGTCATGTAACATAAGCAAATAATAGGTGTTGCTGAACAGCTGCTCTTACACTATATTGGCTCTTCCCTCTTAAAGATTCAAGCAGGAGAGAACTGCTCCTTTAAGTTTTAAATTAATTCGTTTCCTAGATATTTCAGCCATATTGTGATGGCAAATAGATCAAAAATCTTCATTTTGACTTAAAATCTCTCTTAAAATCATTGCTTAATATTAGTTAATTCCTATAGAATATGCTTATCCTATAAAGATTACATTTGCTGAAATGTTTATTGACTTGCAGAAAATTGGGTTTGCCAAACCTTATATTGTGACTTGTAAGAAAAACAAAGTGTTGCCTCTTGGAAACTTCAAAAACATTTTTGATTTTTAATAGATTTTCAAGTACTCTTGATTATAAATCTAAATTAGATATCAATATATTTACAAATATGTATTTTATATGTTCTGACAGAGAAAGGCAAAACTTTATATAAAGCCATTTTTTGCCAACAAACAAAAATGTTGCCAAAGGAAAATACATACTCAGATTCACAGAAATCTATAAGCAATGAGATAATATGCATAATTAAAAGGAGGAAAACAATGACACAACATCAGTTGCCTGGAAGAATCCAAATCCCTACAGATTTGTGTATGTTTGTGATTACTGACACACTCTTAAACACAGGCAGCTCTGGCCTGGCATTTGGAAGTAATTCTAACAGTTCCAAGTGCTGTGCTGATGGTGTTTTCTGGGAATTATGGCTCTACCCATGGGAACTGATGGGAATCAGATTGTCCACTCAATGAATGGCCACAAAAACAATTTTGTATAATCTCCCTGGGGAGAACAAGGCTGTGGCCAAAGGATTCCCAGGGAGTCCTGGGTAAAAAGCATTAAGGTTTCATTCTGGTGCAGCAATTAGATTGTTATCTAAACTCTTTCATGTCACTCTTACACTGGAAGAACCAAAAGAGTGGACTGTAGGAAGATAGTGATAACTAGAAGCTGGAAAGGAACAGTACAAAGAAAGGTCAGAATAGGAGAATTCAATTAGACAAACAGGTGTAAATCTAGAATAAAACATCATGGCTTTTTTTTCTATTGGAATGCATTTTGGAAAACCAGGGCATAGCCTTCAAGTTCAGAGACTGGAGAAAGATGACTGACCAGAAGGTTTTCATAACACTCTGCTGCCATCTTTTCATTTCAGTGATGTGCATGTCTCAGGAACTTATTTCACCATCATGTTGTACTTATTCTCCTTGTGGGGAGAGAAAAACAACACAACACAAACCAAAGAGGTCACTATACTCCTGTCAGAGGGATTTAGTCACTGCTAATGTAGAATTAAGAGGAAAAAAATCATTTACGGGATGTAAAAGCCCATATTGATAGATATTTAAACTGATTTCCAATCCTAGTGGAAAACTTCTTGTTTCATAAATTCTATAGTGCTCATTTACAAGAAACATTCTTGCAGAATATACAGTCATCATCCTCATTTATACTAATTTTGTACTATTATGGGGTAACAATAAGAGAGTCTTTGATTTTTTTTCAGTTTTCCAACAGAAGACTGTTGGAAAATTAAACTGAAAGCAAACTTTTATTCTGACACGGTAAGTTTTAGTGTTTTATAGGACACACTTGTAATAAACATTTTAAATTATATACTGAGGTCAGTGATGCTAAAACACTGTAATAAAAATATATGCTGCTGAGTGTTTGAGAAGTTATGAAACAACTGTTTTCAAGTTTTCATAATAGTAAAATCCCCCAATGGACTTAATATTTGAGAGGCATTTCTGTGCAGCACAAATGAATTTTTTAATCATTATTTTCAAAAGAAAAACCTGAAAGTTTTGCCAACTGACCTCCTAGGTAGAGCCTTGCCCATAAATGCAGTGAGACAGATTGGTGCTAACGATATGTAAAGTTCATCTTTGTACTCCATTCATTCTCACTTCATTACTGGCAAGATTAGTAATAGCCAATTTGCATTGATTTATACCAGCTATTTAGAGTCCTCAGGGCACAGAAGTTATTCATCCATGAAAAAAACCCATCATACTCTCCTTTTTTCTAGTCGTGCCTCTATCTATGTGCTACCAGAGGGATGGAGTTTCTGTCTCTGGTGTGTCCTGCACAGAAGTCAGTCTCTTTAAAGCCAAATGTAGCAGAAAAATATGGCTTTGCTGATGGGAGACCTAAAGATTACAATGAGGAAAAGGCTGAAGTTCCTAAACCCTTTCTTACACTGACTGACATCAGTGATTTACAGAGATTTTACATCTTTATGTATCAGAACAACTTGGCAAAGAAAAAGGGCAGTGGTGGAGCAATGCAGGGACTGCAGTGAAACTGGGCACATTCAAATAATAGATGGGGCTGGTTATGCTGTGCCCAGTTCTGGCTCCCCCAGTTCAGGAGCAGTGTGGGGAATCAACAGGGAGTTCAGCAGAGGGATACTGAGATACTCTGGGTCAAGAGCCCAGGACCCAAAGGGAGAGACTGAAGGTGCTGGGCTTGCTTAGTCTGGCAAAAAAAGAGGCCAGAGACTGATCTCTGCCTGAAGAGCAGTCACAGAGATGACAGCCAAGTTCTTCTGGGTAGGTAGTGTCATGACACAGAACAAGGAGCAACGGCCATAAATAACAGCGTGGGAGGTTCAGTTGAAAGTCAGGAAAAAATGTTACTCATTTTTCAGGCATTCTTTGAAAAACAAAACCAAGAAACCCTCAACAACTACAAAACAACACCCAAGTAGGAGTACAGTTGAAAAACCTAACAGAAAATAAAAAATTGCCCTCTTCTGGTTTCTTACTGTTTCAGATATTTCCCACCTTCAACATTACACAAGTTACACATTTTATCACACAGGTATGTTACGTACATATGTTACCTGTTTTTGTTTAAGATCCTTTGTATGTAATTAGCAGTTGACAGAATGATATTTTTTTGTGAGGAATGAATTCTTTTAGCACAAGCAAACCCCAGAAGCACTTAATTTGCAATGTAATATTGACTATTATCTCCCTGAATCAAAAATTAGCTCTTCATAATGAATTCATTGAATTGTTTGAGCACCATTGCATCACTGTGTCCAATGGGATAAAAAAAAAAAAAAAAAAGCTGGTAAGAAAATCTATTGAAAGGAAACTGCAAGAATCCATTGGCCCAAATGCCATGAGCATGCTAATTAACTAGCAGCAGTTAGTTGAATAATCAAGACAGGTTTTTTCTTGTATTTATTACATGCACTTTCAGGTATTTGTTACCTCAGCTGTGGTATTTATCTAAGCATTGGTTTAGAACAACCCATAGTTACCTGCATGCAATAGGAAAGGGGTTAATTTTGATCCCTTAAACCACAGATATTTAAGGCACTTTGTGGCACCAACAAGTTTTCACCTTTCCTTCAGGATTTCAAATCCACTAGCTCTTCTCAGATGGCTTATGCCAATTTTAGGGCTTCCCAAACACAGTTCCAACTGTGCAGTTGTTCAGTACCCACTGAGAAAATTAGTTTCCTTTCCTGTACAACTTCTCAGTTTCCACAGAGCAGTGGTTAATATTTTCAATACAGACCCTCTATTCAAGAAACACAAAATGTGTACAATATGGGTGACATAATTACCTCTACCATGTTAAAACTCAAGAAATGGACTCACCTACAGACAAACTAAGGATTTCTGACCACTTGATTGCTGTCTCTGTAGAAAATTTGCAATGGTAAAGATAATGTCTGCAGGTATATAAATATTGATTTTTATCAGATTTACTAGTGTTTGAAACTTCTTTTTTTTTGAAAGCCAGTCGTGAGAGTTCACTACTGTTGCACTGAATCCATCAGTTTGGATCATATTTAATAATGTCTCTGTGCTTCAACATACTGCTGCAAGGACTCATGAATCCTCACATCCCCACATAAATTTTCTTGACAAGAAAAGCTTTTGTATAAACTTTTTAGAGCAATTGGCAACAAAATACAAGAAACATCTACCATCCTTCCCTGGATTGGATTAAGAGATGGAACAGTAGAAGAAGAGCAAACACCACAACACTTTGTAGTCCTGTTTGACAACTAAGGGATAAATTGCATCCTGCCTTCCCTTCTTAATAAAAAGCATAAGATGAATTATATTTGTTGATCCAAAGTCCACCTAGACTAATATTCTGTTTCTGACAGCAAGCAATATTGGACATCATGAGAAGAGTATTTAAAAAGTGTCTTGTGAAGCTTTTCCAGCATGTTTATGGCTTAAAGACTTCTAGGATGAGTGGTGGGACTTTGTATTCAAGGATTCTGGTGGAGTCTCTTCAATAGATTTTTCTTCAATAGATTTTCAATGCACTTTTTTAACATACAACATGTCCCATGAAAGGGAGTTCCACAGATTAATTACTCACTCTGAAAGACACATGTCCTTGAACCTGTCATCTCCTAATTACTTATGACGCTCATTACTGTGTTGAACAAGACTGTGAACAATCTGCCTTTTCCCACCTTTTCCATGTCACTTGGCTGAGATTTTGTTTTGGGTTTTTTTTTGTTTTGTTTCTCTTTTAATTTTTAATGTATCCCCACACTGCTTCCCCTGACTTCTATTGTCATGGATAAGGTGAAGAAGAAAAATAATTAAAAAAAAAATAAATAAAAGGGGGAAAATGGGGAAAAAACCAGAAGCACTTAGGGGCCTGAACAAAGATGGAGGGAACACAGTGCTCAGGATGTTTGCAGGATGACACCTGGCACAGAGAGTAAGAGCAGGAACATAGGCTGGGACCAAACAGAGAGGAAAGAAATCCCCAAATGACAGCAATAGTTGACAATTCCAGGCAAGGCCTTCTGTCTTGTTTTGGATGATACAGGTATTGAGATTCAGAAGGAATTTTGGCCACCAGAACTTGGCTGGAAGCTAAACACTCACTCTATTCCTTCCTTTCTCCCCTGCATGTCAGGTCCGCAATCAAATGAAAAAATCCAGCTTTAAATTCCTTAAGATCTGGGCATACACAGGCAGGTTTAAACCTCCTTTATACTCCCTGCAGCCCCACTGATATTTCAGTCCATGAGAATCTGAGATCATAGTTTGGCTTCAAGGAAATTGAATGTACTGAAGTACAGATATACCATCTTTTCTCACCACTGGAGGGAACGTTTTTGCCCTAGCTTGAAAAAGAACTTGAGTGTCATTAAGATAAAATAGATTATGGAGAATTTGATATATGTGTAAATGCCTCCAGATATTTAATCAATGGGGAAGCAGTGGAACAGGTTTGGGCAGTCTACAGGTTGATGACCTGTTCTGATAAAACCTGGCTGGACTATTGAAGTCATTCAATATCCATGTGTGCTGCAGTTTCTCATGGCCAGCTACCTACATGAAGCACAGATTCTTGATTTTATTAGAGTTTAACTTGCCACCCTCATACAGGTTATTGCTTTAGGATGTAAGAAAGTAATCTGAAAGGAACATTGAAATTTTGCCTATCAAAACCAAAACAAAACCAAAACCAACCCCCCCCCCCCCAAAAAACCTCAAATAAACCCCCTCGGCAATAAAACCAAACCATTATATATACCAGATTGGGATGGAGAGGAGGAAACTGTGGGAAATATTGGCTATGAGTCCTACTATATGCATAGACACGAATTCTTGGCTGCCCACTGTATGAGCTAAAAGGTTGGATAGTAACAGTGCTCTAGAAAAGATTGAACCCTGGGGCTTACTGGGAGGCAGTGATGGATTTAATGAGCTGGGTGTGTCTAGAGGGAATGGAGGAGATTCTTCTCAAGACATGCCCGCACTTGAAACTGTGTGGGGTTTGTGCATCTCTGTTAAATGATTTGAAAAAAACCCCTATTGTATGATCAAAGACACGCACCTCCTCACAACACTGCCCTGCACATAAGATAGTCTTATTTCTGTCATTGCAGTTCCTCGTGCAATAACAACATATTCCTTATGAGCTTAGTTTAATTCCTCGTGTTATTCAAACCCCTTTAGTGTTTTGGGCTATTTGCCACATAATCAGTGGTGAACCATTTCACACCTTTTCAGTTACAAGTAGAATGAAACCTGGCAGATTAGTGTGAAAACGAAAAAAAATGCCCAGTGAAAATGCTAATTCTATGGTTTTGCCTCTCTTCAACAGGCTGCATTAAATAGCACATTTCTATTTACGCAACAGAAGGTTTTGTTAGTCAATAAATCCATGCAATCTCAGAGGAAAGAATTAATCTTACATAATTGGAGTTTTGTTTCAGGAAATGAATTTATACTAAGAGATTCAATCTCTTAATTAAAAAGATTTAGTGTGTTTGTGTTCCACTTAGCAGTTTTATTTGTTCTTTAATTTGCAGGAGTCCATACTGGGAAATAATTTAACAAAAACGCCAAGAGGAAAGGGATGTGCATACCAGGTTTGTGTGCAGACAAGAAACAGGCTCTCTTGAGCTATGCTACTACTTTTGACTCCTAAAGACCTCTGAAAATCTCTGAACATGGTAGCTGCTGTGTCTGTAAAATGAAATGGAGTGGTGGGTTATCTCACATGGCTGTGAGTGCTGGAATCCATAGAAGGAGCAGTTGGTAAGTGCACTCCTGGTATTACGAATGTAACAAAATCAAAGAAAGCAGGATAAGATTTCATGGATGGGAAACACTGCCTTAACAAGAGCGTTTTTCAAATGTCTTTCTCTGCTGACAAAAGATGAGGAAATTACTAGTAAATGCATTAAATTGCATTACAGGAGGGGGAAAGAAAAAAGGAGTTTCCATCTTCATATTCTGCCAAGAGGAGAAAATCAGCATTGAGCTATAGGTACAAAAAATGTTTGTATATTGAGAGTGATCCTGTATCGAGCTTGCGTCCCAGTGTGGGAATTTTGCTTGCAAAAGAGCTGTCGGGATTGTTCCGCAAAGAGCATCCAACCCTCCGGACCCCCCTGCCTTTCCCAGGAACTCTTGCTGCTTGGCTTACTCTTTCTGACTGTGAAGTCTGAAAAGAGTTCACAGAGGAGCAACAGGATCAGAATTCTCCTCTCCCCTTTTGTTGCAGAAAAAGAAAAGGGTTTGATCCAGTCCTCTAAAAACTGAACTGGACCACAAACAAACCCATGTTATGCTCACAAAACCATCACCTTCCTAACTCCTGGACTTAACATTTTTAAACCTGCTGTTTTCAACCAAATATAGCCAAATATCTTTTAGACCCAATAAAAAATTATTCTGGAACTCTAATTTGCTATGACTTAAGTAAGTATTCCATAGATCTGACTTTGGCTTCCATTGAAAACTGATGTAAGGAACCTGCACCCATGGATACAGGCACATATTTCATCCAACCTGCCACTACCAGTTCCAGGTCATGCTGATTAACACTTTTCACATAAACACACTTCTTATTTCAAATGTTAATGCCTGCTTAGTGCAAGGTGAAAGTCTATCCAACGATAGAATCCCTTAAGAGTGTTAATTAAACAGGACAATAATAATCCACTGGTGATTTATAGTGAGGTGGATTACTAGAGCATAGTGGTTGGTCTGATAGGCATTTATTGCCTACTTAACCATTTAAGTATAACAAAAAAAAATCATTGTGGGACAAAAGGTGATGAATGTTTCTGCTAAAACAGTCCATTAAGATGATTCATTAACATTACAAAGAGGTCTGCAGCCTGTGTGCCACTTGGAGCCTTTAAAAGTCTGGGAAAGTGAGAGGCATTACCATAGGAAATGCTTCATGCTAAACGCTCGCTGATAGAATCTAAAGTCCACTTTCTGCAGATAACATCACTTTTTACATTTTGCACTACAAGGTCTAAGGGTGCTTTGTACTTCTTGGTTCCTAGAGAATGTATCTTCCTAACAGCGCGGTGCGGGAGGAGAGGAGCAATAAAAGTCCCAATGCTCTGGAATACTTTCGCGTTCCTCACACTTCCCTTTGAACTGATGGGCCTGGAATGCTGAATCGCTGGTTACACCACTGCGGAATGACATGGGAGTCATGAGTTATAGTCACAACAGCTACAGCTTTATTAAATGCACACCAAATAAAGCTCCCATAATGATCTTTTAAGGTCAAATAAGAGCAGATGCCTGCTGTGTAACAGCAAGGCAGGGTACCAGCTACAACTGCTACAGGAATTGTGGGAGGGTTAAATCAGCGTGTAAATGTACCCAAAATAGCAAAATTAAGTTCTCAATATTTTCCTAACAAATTATTCCCTGAAAAGTGAAACTAATGAAGCTTGATTTTTTATGGACTTACACTACAGCTCTTACACTTCCCTCGTGGAATAACCCCGTTGCCCTCCACCATATCCCACTGCAATGCCTCCAGCCCCCCTCATCCCTCCAGGCTCTCACCTCCCCCCTGCAAGAACAGGCAGTCTCCCTTATTCCCTGAGGAGTACTACAGCATGCCTTGGCATCTTTCTCCTAGCCATTCCTTGGCTTCCTTTGGTTTGGCAGCCGAAGGAAGCAGTGTTTTCACCAAGGAATATCAGAGCAATGTGCAAATCACTCGAGTGTCTTGCTGATGTCAAATACAATGAACAATTGCTGAATTCTCCCTTCTTCCTCAGTGGGAGCACTAATAAGGATTCCTTCCTCTACTTAGAAGCTAATTCTTGCAAACTGGTAGGGACAACTGGACAGTCTCTGAAACATCTACATAACCTGTGACAAATGTGTCAGCATATTGGAAACTGGGTCAGACAAATAATAAGATTGTGTAGGTGGTTTCCCTAGGGAACCAGACTGAGAGGTGTGATAGGATCTCCACTGACCAGAAGTCAGTAAAATCTTGTTTATAGTGTGTACAGCACCTGTCCAGACTACCTGGTCTCAAAACAAGCTGGACCAGGTTCTAGGAGCACAGCAAGGCACTTGTACCAGAGCTAATACATTCTGCTTCTCAGTAGGTTCTTGCACTGGTTTATTTCTCAGTTGGTGAATTAGCACAGCTACACCAAATCCTGGGCTGGAGATGACTTTCCTGGCTTTTATTTTCACTTCTAGATACTTCAGTTGTTCAGTAACGAATGTTAGAAGTGAAACATTACAGATACTGAATCTGTGGGAGGAAATGGAGCTGATGAACAAGCGACATCAAACACAACTACCCCAAATGTGGCTCCCCCCCATGCTGTTCAATATCTCCCAAATACCTGAGGGATTGGGCAAGGAAGATTTAATGTGTGGTGCAAAGTGTATTTCCATTTTATTCTTCTAGGAAAACAAGGTGCTGACTGCATACATGATCTGTGAGCTTTATTACAAGGCATGCTGGACTGGACAGACTCCATCTACAGAAATGGCATAACTGTTTCCAAACAGGGCCATTAACTCAGTAATCAGCTTTCCAATAACCAGTCTCAGACACGGTAAACATCTTTAAAATTCACTATGCTGATTAATGAATTGAGAGTGCTGAGGCGTGGAGATGTGGAAGGAAGGAATACAAAATAGTGGGAGGTTGGCAGGAGCACAGGCTAAACCAGAAAGAGAAGATGAACATGTGTGTCCATTGCAACTTGATGAGATTCAGAGTGGGAACAAGGATGAAAAGACTGGATTGAAAGATCCATGTTTGCAAAGCAAAGGAGAAAGGTTGGAATTTCAACGCAGTAAATTTTCTGGGTTTTTTCCCCCCTACATACTGAATTTAACCTCATTTCAGTATTAGTTAAGAGACAGTCATAACATCTTCTTCTATTTTACTCTAGATATTCCTTATGAAGTTCCCACAAATCTACCACCAGTTTTCATCATCCCAGACCACACTTCACTTGTGATCTCTTCTTAAACCTACAAAAATACTGAAGGTAAATGCCTCACATTTGTACAAGACAAAGGTAGGTCTCGGCTCAAAAAAGCTGGTTGAGAATCTTTGGACAAAGCTCTTTTTTCCATCAGAAAATGCTAACTTGCCAGAAATAATTTTTCAAAAACTAATACTCTGATTTCCATGGAAGTCAGGCAGGTTCAGATATTTCCATCAGAAAAATCTGTTCTGAATGAGAATGGAGTGGAAATGTGGATGGTACTTTATTGACTCCCAAAGACAGAAAAATATCCAAATGTATGCTAGCACCCTACCAAACACAACAGAGTAACTGTCTATTCTCCACACAGCTACTTAATTTTGTTTTAAAAAATAAAAATAATATTCCCCAGGCCAAAGAGAGACTGAGTGATGAAACAGCTGGTGACTAAGTCTCACCTATGAAGCACAGGACTCCAAGCAAGCTCTTTTTCAACCCACTACAGAGCCCAAATTTCAGTCTGACAAAAATAATGTTGAAAACATTATGTCAAATGTCTGCTCCAAATCCCATAAAGCACTCCTTGGATAGGGCCCAAGTAAATACCCTAGCCACTGGATGTTGGCTATTCTGGGATGTCTCATTCTTTCTATTCATGTTTTGTTTTTTAAATCATTCTGTGACAAATCTAAAACAAATGTCAAAACCGTTAATTTTTTTACACACCAGATTTTTTTCTGTTTCTGGACAACTCTAATTCTCAGTGCACCACCCTTAACTCTTCAGTTCATTTCTTCTCTTATAACTTGGTCCAAGTTGCTGGCCTTTAGAAGGGTGAGAGACATTTAGCTCTTGCATAGGGAAAATTAATTTGATTTGTGCATTCTATATTGGCCTACATCACTGATTTTTAAAATTGTTTCACAAGCATTTGGGGTCTATGAGCTACTTCTATAGGGATCCAAAAAGGTAAATAAGACACATTGCTTTGGCATGACATAAAGAATTGGTGGCTGCCAAAGCCTGCAAATCAGAAAATGTTAAAGATCACTGCTTTAATATCAATATACTGTGTCCTACTGCTATTAGTGTAGGTTGAAAGCTTGCAATAAGCTTTTACTTGCACTGGAATAAAGAACTAGCAACATTATTAAAAACTAAGAGAATCACAATATTGTTTGGAAAAGAGTAAGAAGAATACCCTGGCTCAGGAAATACATGTATAGCCAGATCCATCACTTCCAAGATAAAGCAATTTTACACCAGTCAAAGTTAATATGAAGTTCATGTTGTTACTTTTTTAGCTTCTTTATCCTAATGTAATCGTACGAAAACTGGAGAAAAATATCACTTGACACTCTTCTTTTTTACGATTAACTGTTATCACGTCTCCAATATGACCTCTAAACATGAGAGTTTCTAGTCAAAACATCAAATAAAATCTGCTTCACATGGCATTAAAACCAGTTAGAAATCCATTTATTAAATTTTTTTTGTTTAATATATTCCCCATCTAGATAAATTCAGAAAACAGCCTATCCACCCGGACTTCTCAATCAGAAAGTCTCTGAGGCAGCCAATTTTAGTCAGATAATTTTTTTTTCTAGAAATTTTCAGTAAAAACAATCTTCAAATGTGTATTCTTTAAAAAGGATTTGACAAAATGAATACCGTACCTTGAAGCTATCACATTACACAGTTACCATATTTAATCCTGCAAACTACAGCTACAGCACTCTGTAGGATGCCTACACGCATCTACATCAGAAAAATAGAATTACATTCATTGAAAACATGGGCATGTGCTCATGGACCTTGGCTACACTGCTGTGAAAACATATTTTCACAAAAGGCTTGGTCAAGTCTCAGCTGCTCTTCCTCAGAACTGGCCTTTAACAGGAGCATTTTCTCCATCCCAAGCCCAACAACACAGTTTACAGTAGAGAGGAATTAGGCCCCGCAGTTTATTTCCCTTGATGTCTGAACTGCTCTTCCATACGCATCAAATATAGTAAACAGTAAATGCTCAGCTTTTTGTTCTTGCCTCAAGGCTTAGAAACGACTTGCAAATCCTCTCAATTCACTTTGCGTCCCCATTCCTTCCATTAGACTTGCTAACAGTATCTTTCACAAAGATTCTTTTCTTTGCCCTGGAAAGATTTCTTTGACGTTTCTCTTTCTCTCGGTATCCTGCCACAGGGCGCTGGACCTTCATCCTGGGACTTGCCCAAATCCTTCCTTTTTCCAAGACTGCACTGAAACCTTCCATCCTACTCTCCTACAAAGGACGAGTGTGGATATTATTCATAATCAAACCACAAAAGCTTAAAGCTGTGAACTGCTGAGCACTTCCCAGAAACATGAGACTGCCTTCAGACCCCCATCACATCATGGAGACTTGAACGTGTTCTGAATCTTGTTACTTTCTCTCCATGCTTTATCCTTTTACTCAGAATTCCTGCCTTAATGGATGTTCTTTTCTCTTCCCCTTCCACAATCTCTTCCTATCTGAGTTCAAATAAAGCAGCAACCCATGCTTTAAGTTAGAAATACCCCTATAAATCCAATAATAGGACACAAACTCCAGCTTCTTTCAAAAGAAACTGGCATTTCTATTTTCAAATGTAGCCAGTGTAATTCCCAAATCATCCAAATGATGGACTTTTGCTGCCTGACTTGTCATCACATCCCAGTTACAAACAGTGAGATGCTCCATAAACAGGTTTCTATTGAAGTGGAAGGTCTCCTATGCTATTTTCCTGATGTATTCAGGACATGAAAATAGGGACAGGAATAATCAGGAAGTGATTCCAAATCTCCACAGCTCTCAACTGCGTGAAGGCACAGTCTACGCTGCACGTATCCTGCAGTTACTCAGCCGGAAGAACAGGAGTTTGGTCCTTAATGGTTTCAGTTTGTCACTGTGACTTCAATTTCTCTAAACGCTGAACAATTGAAACCTTTCCCCTGCTCATGATAAACATATTATTCACAGAGATGATATTTACCCCCAAAACAAATGTCAGGATCTTTCCAGAATGTAAAAATCTTAACTTCTCTGGACTTTAAATTTTTAGTTTCATGAGCTTAACAGATAACAACTAACCTCAAGAAAAACTGTAAGCTCTTATATGGAACTCGTAAGAGCCTATTTTACAGCTCCTTGATTCAGATAAACAAACAAACAAACACACAAACTGCTTCCTTCTGCTCTTTTCCCGACCATCCAAATATTTAGTATTCTTTATAGGATGCTAACTGCGGAATTCCATGCTTTTAAATTATGCTTTTTGGGTGCCTTGAACAACAAAAACAACAGATTCTCTCTTGCGGTCAGACCACCAAAGCGGAGTAAAGTGCAGTAACTCTGAGAGTTTCTGCCCCATGTTCTGCTCTGCTTGTCCTTTTGAAAGGGGGCTCAATGAAGAGCCTTGTTGAGACCTCCGCTGGTGCCACTGTTTATAGAGGGGGTCATTAGGAACAGTTTAGTCAGAACAAAAGGGGTTTTGTTTCTATTGTCCCGCTTGCAGTTTGACGATGTCTTAACTGAAAAATTATCTTAATAGTCTAACAGTATATATTCGCCTATGGGGCTCAGACAACTGCAGAAAAGGCTTTGGATGAATGCTGAAAAGATGCACTTTACAAAGCAAACTCAGTGCACTCTGAGCACGATTTAGGAAGCACGTTTTTTTCTGACTGAAAACTTAGAAGTCCCAGTCTCGGGAAGATAAACTCTTACAGCGTTGCACTTACAACTAAAGTAGCCCCTACAAAAGGATCGGCAGTGACACCAACCACTCCATACACAGCCCGGGGAGCCCAGGTTGTATTCTGGGCAGGTGTAAATACCCACAACCTCCATCCACTCACACGGTGCTGCACCAACCCAAACCAGCAGAGGAAAGAATCCCTTCAGTATTATTTTAAAATCCCTCAGCATAAATGTCTGATTAATGATTTTCTGCTGCTAAAGCTCTGGGAGATTGCTTCATGCAGCCACTTGTAATGTGGCAAACCTCCTCCCTCGGTCGGACCGGCAGCTGGAACGTCCCTCAAACCGTGGAGAATTGGGGCCAAACTGTGCTACTCTGAGCGACTTGGGAAGGGATTTTTGCGGCCAGGGCTTTAGAGAATCAAAGGAATCTCCAACTTCCATCTTGTTTCAGACCGGTTCAGAAACGCAGCTATAAATCATCGCAGATATAAGATTATTTTAGAGGCAGAACCAGAGACCAAAAAAATGCACATTGTGTCTCTGCAGCCCCATGCAGCTTGGAATTGGCAGCTCAGAACTTCCAAATTGTGTGGCTCTAGTACGTATTCAAAATAAACTGTGAGAATAATTGTTCCTATGGAAATGAAATATAAATAAAAATAGAAGCTGAGACCATATAAGATAATGTTGGACCGAATTCTGTTTCCTGCTTATTTAAATGCACAAGATAAGCCTCAACAGGAGAGAGACTGCAGGGTGCAGCTGTTGTATATAATCCTGCTTCCTACAGACCTGTAAAACCAGCAGTCTCCAAAGATCTCTCAGCTCCAGCAACACAAGTTTTATGATTCAGGGGCATGGTACATATGGTTTAGCATACACACCCCAATTTTCCATGCAACCTCCCCTGTTAGGATTACTAATACTTGTGGCATGAGTAGTTTGTACAGCAGCTGTGCAAGGGTTATGCAAGCATTTATGTACACACTGGAATAAAGGCACAAAATAATGGTTCTTTTGAGGTATTACTCTGCACCTGCCTGAAGAGAAAAAGTAAAGCCATCCAAATTCATCCCATTGCACTTTACAGGTCAGAAACAGTTATTGTTGTTCCCTTTGACAAAAATGGATATGTTTTATATGCTTTTTGTACAGTGCAAAAATATCAAACTTCTCTACCTTTAGTGCATGTAAACAGCAGAAAACTAAAACAGACATAAGTATATGTTAATAAGAAGAATCCTGAGTGTCTGATGGTGAACTGCAGAAGCAAAGATCACCATTTATTGTAAGAAAATGTAACAACTAAGCAGAATTTCAGAGGCACATTTCCAAGGTGCGGCAGCACGGCTTAAGTCCGCTCTGAGCAGTGACGTACGAGCGCGTGCCCAGCATAGCTTTTCACAAATATAAGCCTGAGATTTCAGATGTTCAGATTACAGTGTTACCAATGAAGGAAATGCCTGGGTTTGTGCCAAAAAATGTCAACCAAATCAAGTGTGCACGCCATAATTTAATAGTACAAAATTAAATTCCGTTTTGTTTGGGCTGCTTTGGCAATATTCGATTCCACGCTAAACAATACTCATATGGCTGTATCTATGCTGCAGAAATATATTACTTACATGAAGTTTGAAGATATTACTGAGGTATATTGGCGTATGCACGTTTACAAATGCTCATACCAACATACAAATAAAAATATAAAATACAGCAGAGACCTATATTCAAGCTGTAAACACATGTACGATAAATACAATACTACAGATGCTTCAATGACAAGAATTCACTTCTAATGTTCTCTGGAGTAAATAGTAATAAAAGAATCCCTGTGTAGATGCAGTTTTATGAAGTCCTTTGAAATGCTGAACTTTGAAGGGCTGAACTTTGTCCACCTTAGTTGACGAACATTAAATTTAGTGCTACAGTCCCATTCCATAAATCCAAAGATCATTTTCTATTTTAGCTATCACTAGGATCTCCAGAAGAAATAACGCCTTTTTCAAAGCCCAAAACACAGATTTCATTTCTGACTCTCCTCTGATCTACAGCAATGGGAATCAATACTAAATTTTTATAACATAGTCAGTATTGTCCAACCCAGCACTGTTCAACCCAGATGTGTTCAGATTCCTGGATTAGAGCTAATATAATGGCTTACCCATAATGAGATTAATTTCCTGTTGGTGAATATGTTCTCAGTAATAATGCTGAAGGGATGAATAGAAACTTTTGATAAGAATGATCCAATATAGCGTAATTAATTATGGAAGCTAATTATCCATTCTTATACCAATAATAATGGTATTATTTTTGCTATATAAGTGCTTTTCATGGTCAGGGCACAGAGAAACAGTTCAAAATTCCCCAAACACATGCTATTCTAGTGGGACTATTTGGAAGGAGAAAAAAGTTTGCTATAATTTAGGACTTGCACTTTGTTCAAGACAAATGAGAGAAGATGCAAAACAGAATGGAAAAGAAACATGGTTAAAGTTAAAAAGAGGACATCAAAGTAGGAAAACAAGGAGCTTGACATTGATTCCACAGAAAAGAGGAAAAAAATGCTTTGTGTCTGATTTTTGAAAAGTCATTAAATGACTCTGTGAGCAGAACCCACACTTTTTACTGCCCCTTTGGTAAAACTGAATGCAAATCGGCAAATTTTGCCACTGGCACACGCCCTGAATGGGCACAGGATGATGACAGTAGCATATACAAATTCACCTAACACAGACCTGCACATTTTTGTCCATTTCATTGTTTTAAATCAGACCCTTTATCTATCTCCTAAATACATGCCCGCAAATATACCAACTTCACACAAATGGCAGCAGTTGGTACAAAAATCAGATAAGACTGTACATACAAAGCTCAAAGAGATCAAAAAGTTACTCAATTGGTAATGTGGCTTGTGCAGAATCTCAGAAACATTGGGAGTTTGTTTTTACAGAAATTATCTGCAGTAGCAAGTGCCAACAAACAGGGATTACTTCATCACAAGCATTTCGTTTTCCTTCTCAAGAAGAGGAGAATAGACAAAAGAAGCGGAGAAGAGTAAGAGGAAAAACTGGTTTCTTAATTGATTCAGGAAGGAGGAGGAAAAAGACAGTGACATGAAGGTGCCAATATTTCAGCACCCTGTGTGGAACTGATCCTACAGGAAGCAGGATGAGGTTTACACAGCAGGCAAGAAAGGAGGGAAGAGAGAGATGGAGTCCATGAGAAAAGGTACAAACTGGATTGCCTTTCTGTTTGAAAGGTATTTGAAATTCAAGCTCAGATCTGAGGGCTGAACCACTGCAGTTTCAGCTGCATCATCCTTTATTGTATCCAGCAGAATAAATGCTGCCCTTTGTTGTATCCCAAATCAAGCTGAAGCCAAGAGCTGAGGACTTCACATCAAAAAGTTATTCTTTAACAAATTCACTTTCTCACCACACACTGCTAGAGTGATTTTGTTCTGCTGTTTTAAGAATACATGCAAACAGTACCCCCATTTCAAATTATCATGGACTTATTTAATGCTGTTCCAGTGCAATACAATCAGTGAAAATACTGTATAAAAGAGAAAACTTTCCCAACTATTCCCATGAAAGCACAGGATACAATTTCAGCATTGTCCCTCTTTAAAGAGCATATCCTGCATTAGATCAGGATGTAGCTAAATGTGGCCAAACCCAGACCACTTAAACAGACAGAACAAGAAGGAAACAGATTCAAACATCACTTTTTCAAGAAATTTGTCAAATCAAGAGGTTTCAAGGTTTACTTTTTATCCTCTGCTGTTTCTTTAATGACACCTACAGCTCCAACAGCTGCTACCTAAGGTGTTAAGCAAGCCAGGAGCCAAACCTCCCACACTATCTTTTTCTTTTCTTACTCTCAAAACGTGTTGCTGTTCCAAAGCATAACACTGACCTGAAGTTTAGCCAGTTTTTGAAAGGGAGCTACAAGTAATTCAGGTGCAAGTAATTTAGGCAGCAGAGACACCTGCTCTCCACTCCACTGTTCCAGCCTTACAGATCTTTTAATCTCAAGGTCCATGCCAAAGGCAAGGCTCCTTGTCCTACTGCTGCTTGATGAAAGGCCAACACTCACAGTTCTGGAAAAACAGTCTACAAGGAACAAAAAAGGAAGAGAAATCAAGTTGTCTGCAGCTGAAAGGGAGAGCAGAGGGACATCAAATCATCTGTCAGCCCTTCCTACAGCAGCCCAACCCAGACACCCTCTCCTTGCCCCCAGCTGTGCATTCCTGTGGCCTCCTTAGTTCCACCACAATATGTAGTCAGTCAGAACAAGGAGCTGATCCAGCAGAAATTTAATTCAGCAAAAACAAATACATAAATGGTTAAAAAAATACTTTAAAAACAAAATAAGCTTCCTGACCTGTGTGTAAGTATTGGTACCAGCACTGGAGAGAAGTGGAGTTGCACAGCTGGAGGTCCAGGCTAGGGTGGGATGAGAAAAAAAAAAGTCTTTCTCAGGGGGGAGCCTGGCTTTAAACGAGCTTAAATTGATCTAGAAACCACACCCTCAGCAAGGAAGAAATTTAGGCAAATACAAGCCTGGTTAAGAGCAGGTTAGTGCTGCTCCTCAGGAAGTACAAAAGATGCTGGAGAGTTTGATCTTAACTGGGCAGCCAAAATGCAGCTGCTCAGGTACTGGTGTTTTCATTAGTGGGGAGCACTGGGACAGCAGCTACAGGGGTGATATTTTCAGCAGCCCCACTGGCACCAGTAAGTTGAGCAAGTGCTCCCATGTTACCAAAGGTGGATGTGGCTTCACCACCCCCTTCCCCCCCCCACCGCATCCTCCCAGAGCTTGAGCTCAGGACTGAGCCAGGACTTCAATGCTGGTTCTACCACTATTTCCATGTGCCATGAGTCATTTTGATGTGATGCCTTAGTCTCCCTGTTATTACTAGGTGCACATGCATGTATACAAACACATTAAATCATTCAGCATGTTTCCCATGCAGCTTTTTGACTAGTTATCTGTGGTTCACACAAAGATTTTAAACATAAAGAGCTAAAAGAAGTGCTGAACATTAGTTTCCAGAACAGTTGCAAGGTCTGGTGCTGGATACTACTGAATATTGATAGTCTGAAAGTATCAGATGAATAATCTATCAAAAAAAACACCCCCAAAACTGCTGAACTCTTTTATGCCCCTCTTCTTCCTCCTTTGCCTTAGGAATGAATCTTAATGTCAGCATAAACTTAGTGTGTGTGTGTGTGTGTGTGTATATATATATATATATATATATATATATATATATATGTATATATATATATATGGTTTCTGAAATAACCTCAGGGTGGATTCAGTGACCCAAATAAACTATCCTGCCTTCCCCTTGTTTTCCAAGTAAGATTTGGGAAGCAGTAGTCTACATGTGTTATCTGATACTGTTATTATTATGACTATTATTATTATTTACTGTTGTAGCAGATGTGTACCTGGGCTAATCAGGACTGGGGCTCCATTACTGTAGATGTTGCACCCACTGAGTTAAAAAAGCCACTGCTTTAAGAAGGTGACAATCCAGTTTAGGATGGTATCCCACAAAAGTGTGTACCAGGGAGCAGGAGGAAAAAAGGAAAAGAGTGCAGGGTACTGTAGTGCCAAAAACTACCCGCGTGCACAGGTTGATGGTTCCAATTCCTCTCACCCCTCAGATTTTTAACGCTTCTCCATTAACTCCCCCCGCTGCCAGCTGGAAAAAGTGACCCGGGGCTCTGTGCACACAGGCATACATACGTGTCTACGTGCGTGAATATATAATCATCCCGTTTTAAATAATTTAGTGCTCATGGTTTTGTCCCAGACGGACTCTCCTCATCTGTACTTCTTAAAAAAAAAATACTAGTAGAAGGGGAAAAAGAGTGTGTATGCGTGTTTGTGCAGACAGACGATGTACTCGCATCTATAAACTCTGTGAGAGTTTGGGCCCCCTTCCTTATGCATAAACCGCCCTCCCCCCTGGGGTGTCTTCCCCTTAACAACGTTCACGCTAATTTAGACGCTCGGGACCGGCTCAGCCTCTCCCAGAACCCGCAGCCTCCACAAACATCCTGAAAAGCAACCTGAGCAGACGTCCCTCCTCGAGGCAGTTCCAGGGATTTTTCTCTCCCGGGCGGTTTAGGATCTGGCGAGAGAGCGAGGGAGCGAGCGCTTGGGTTTTCCAGTGCCTGCTCCTCCCACCAGAGACACCCTCCCGCCGCTCCCCGCCGGGCCGCGCCGCTCACACGGCTCCTCCGCGGCGTGCGGGACGCGGGCAGAGCGCGGCCGCTCCCGCTGCCGGACAAGAGCTCCCGGGGAAGGGTCCATGGGCCGGGGCCGATAGGAGCCCCTCGCCGCCGCCGCCTCGGGCCATGAGCGGGCAGCGGTGCCTCCGCGGGGGCTGAGCGGGGGCCGTGCCGTGCCGGGCCGTGCCGTGCATGCCGGCGGGGCGCGTCCCGCGGCGGGGCAGCCCCGCGCCCCCCGCGCCGCCCCGCAGCCCCCGGCGCGCCGCGATGCCGGCGGCGGGGCGCGGGCAGCCCAGCCCCTGGCTGCTGGTGCTGGGCGCCGCCGCCCCCGCGCTCTGGCTGCGCTGCGTCCTCGCCGACTTCACGGTGGACAACGAGGTGCACTCCAGCTTCATCCACCGGCGGCTGCGCGGCCCCGAGCGCCGCGAGATGCAGCGGGAGATCCTCTCCATCCTCGGCCTGCCGCACCGCCCGCGGCCCCACCTCCACGGCAAGCACAACTCGGCCCCCATGTTCATGCTGGACCTCTACAATGCCATGTCCGTGGAGGAGGGGGCGGCGGGGGCCGCCGCCGAGGACGGCGAGGGCTTCTCCTACCCCTACAAGCCCATCTTCAGCACCCAGGGGCCGCCCCTGGCCAGCCTGCAGGACAGCAACTTCCTCACCGAGGCTGACATGGTCATGAGCTTCGTCAACTTGGGTGAGTGCCGGGCTCGGCGGGGCTGGGTCCGGGGCAACCGGGCAGGGAACCGTGCCGGGGCGAGGCTGGAGCGGCGCCCGGGCCACCAGCGGGAGGACAGGGGCTGGTGGTGCAGGTGGCCGCGCTTGGGAGCTGTTTCCCAGAGGGTCAGGTGGGTGGCAGCCCACCTGGGCAAAGGAAGGACAGGTAGCGGCCCTCGGAAAAGCGGCTCCTTTACCAGGTAGTGGTTAAATGGCACCAACGTGGTTGAGGGCTCTGACTCCCCATCACAGAATTTGGACAGCCGCGAGCTTTCTCCGCGCGCTCCACCCTGCACGCCGACACACTAAGGTCTCCCTTTGATAGTTGCTGCACTTCAAAAATTGGATTTGCAGGTAGGAGTTAGACAGGACGATTAGCAGGTCTGTTCCACTTTCCACACTGGCAAGGAATACACGAAACTCAGGCAGGACCACGGGTCCTGCACAGCTCCCGGTGCCGGGCTGGCGCTCGGGCTGGACGCAGAGCCACCAGGGCTGCCTGGACGGATAGTTCCCTGCCGCATCCCAGCGCCGAGCTCCCGCGGCCGGAGGGGATGAGCTGCTCGCACATGTTTTCCTAATGGCTTGGGAGGGATTCCACAGTAAATCCTTATTTACTCCTGCAGCTTTTCCTGTTGACCCCAGTTTATGCCGCTAACTCGCCTCTTTTCACAAGCACATGTGGATGGGTTTATGCAAACGATAGAGAGTTGGCACGCTTTGTATGCGCCTCGCTAGGCCTCTCTAATTGGATGCCACGGCCCAATCTGATTTCCATTTGCTCGCTGCAGATTGCACACCCGTGTGGACTGACTTGGCCGGATTTGAGTAAAACATTGTCAGGGTGCGCGTTCTATTTTAAATATGTAATTATAGACCTGGTTCACTCTACCCATTTTTAGACCTCATCATGTGCGGCTCTTAAACCACACACGTACAGACGGGGTGCCTGCAAGTTCAAGGAAGAACCTGTGTATTTCCAAAACAAGATCCACTCAAACTTTATCCCAAACAAAGGGAGACACAAAGCACAAGAGGAGCCCACCTCTAGCACGTAACCTGCTAGGGATTACAGACCCCCATCTCCAATAAATCCATTAACACCTTTATGGATGTCACTGTTCTGGGCACTTCCACTGCCTGGAACTTCAGAGGGAACAAAGATTAAATCACCACCTCTCTAATCCCAGCACTTTAACCAACTTGAAAAGATCAGCAGCTGTAAAAGCTCTGTGACACACGTTAATAATTATTAGACATGGTAGCCATCCCGGCACAATTCGTGCATGATAAGGAGACACAGGACGCTGTGGGAGACCTCTAGTTTGCATGAGCTGCGCCTCCTTATTAACTGCCATAAGCTTCACTGTGGGAAGCTTGGAATTACATCTGACTGTGCTCTATGAGAGCTGGTGCTTTCCATTTGGAATTACAGTGTTTGTCTAATCAGTGCTGGATCCTTAAGCCGATGAGCCATGATACATTTAAAATCAAATATTTGAGCACTCAGAAGTACCAATGGCAGTCAAATATTTGACTTTAGAGATAAGAGAGATCTTGCTAACACTATTCCCTGTGGTTCTTGGGTCTTACTCTGTGTGCAGCCGAGTGCAAGGAGAGTCTGGAACAGAAGACAAAGGATGTTGAAATAACAATAGCAAAATTCACACTTCTCTTTCCATTTCGGTAGAGAGGAGAGAACATGTATGAAACATGTAAGTACATAATGGGAGAGAGTTTAGCCCTGGGGAAGCAGCTCTGCTCCTCAGGTGTAGTTATCTACTGCTTAACTTCCATCAGTGAAACTGCAGCGCTCCTGTCCCATGCTTCCAATGTAAGGGAAAGTCTCCCTGTCAGCCCATGGAAGAGGTGCACTCTTAATGGTCAGGTCACTAATTATTTTGAATACAGAGGAGTTGAATCGATCCATAAACTGTGAAATAAAAGTTACATTTTGGATATGTCTTTATCTACTTGAGAGCTCTTTACAGAGCAGGTTTCATCTGCATAAGCCGTAAGAAACCGATCGTCAACATCCCGATGGGATGGGATGGCTGCAGCGGGTAATTCATTCGTTTCGACCTGCCAGGTTTTGTAGTCGGCTTAGAAACCCAAGAGTGTTCTTGATGCAAAATACTAAATGATCATTTTATTTAGATGCTGTCAGCGTGGTCAGTGAGTAGTAAGAGCGCAGGCAAAATCCAACAGTTTTAAGGACAGGTGGAATTACTACCAGCAAGGCACATTTTGGAGGTTTATCTGTGCTGTTTTGTTCCCTTGTCAACAGTGCATGCCAGGACGAGTTTAAAAAGGACATAGATCTATAATAGCTTTCTTCATCCCTGTGCACACCTTTCATCCCATTATAGTCATCTCTCTTTCATCTTTATAGGACAAAGACGGGCCTGTTATGGACGTTCTAATGAATTAGACCAGCCACTCACTCCTGTATATAGACAAACACAACACCTGCTTTGAGATGTACACTTTTCTGTGACATTCGGGGAAAATTAGAACAACTATTGTAGAACTGAATTTTTTTGGAGACTTTCTACAATGATCCCTTTTAAAGCAGAGCTGGATTCCTAAATGCAGACTGTAGTAAACTGTGTCCTACTTTTGTAAGAGATACTCTGTGAGCATTGCATTTCACAGGTAGGCTTTTATTACTATACTAGAGCCATCAGAATGGGGAAGTGTCACAGCATAATAAAGTTTCATTTCAGAATGGAAGAAGTAAAAGTGAGTAAAGAAATAATACTTTTAAATTTCATTCAAAAAACCATGTTAATTCCAGGCTTCCAAATGCTAATCTACAAAAGCACTTTTTTTGCCTTATTCATATTCTTCATTTATCCAGTTTCACAATTTCAGAGGGAAAAATACTAAAAAAAAAAAAAGAAAGAAAAATTACATTGCAAGATTTACTGGGATATATAGTACAAAAGCCAGCAACAAACCCCACACAAATTGATTTCTATGGAGATACTGTGTATATTTATTCCAGAGAATTTATACTGGGTATTGGTAGGGAGGAACCACAATACAGGTGCTCTGTTTCAAGGAGCTTTTTACTAAGCATGTAATGTTACTGTAAAATCTTGACAATTAATTAGATTTAGATTTATAACCAGTTAATTCACAGGCTACATTTTGTCTTAGCTTACAGCTGTGCTAAGATGGATGGGGAATGGATTTTTGTCAAGAATGAAGTTACATATAAATTAAAAGAGAATTTAGCCACAGTGGTCTGACTAAGTTAGTCAGTTAATTACTGGCTAATTTTGTAAAATTTATTACTATAATTTCAGTACTTGGAATTTCATTTCTGTCCAAGTATAGTTTACAAACGGAACCACTTTAGGAACTGAAAAAACGCGAAGTATTTTTTTGCACAAGTTTAATTTGAAGTTTATAAACAGCAACTAAAGAGTAAACATCCTCTAGATGACTTAGACCTTCTCTTCTAAAAATACTAGAGTTGTCCTTATGATGGTAATCTTGCCTTGGTAAACAGAGTTGCTTAGAATATTTTTAAAAGAGTCGGCACAAGTGATATGCAATTTGTTAATTTGTCTCGTGGTTGATTATAAAATGAACAACATTGTTTAATTCTGGCAAAAAAGAAGTGGGGGGGAATTAGTCATTCTTGGAAGGAGCACTTGAAAGTGGCTTTTGTTACTATAAATCAAGAAGCTGAAGAGCCCCCAAGTTTCCTTTTATTTCATACCATCTGGCTATCCTTTTTGTTGACAAGTGTTTGGCATAGAGAACCATCTCTTTGCCCTTTAATAACAGGCTTTAACACTGTAGGGTATTAGAAAAAGATTCTATAACAGTTAAAAAATTTCCTTCAGGGAATACTTTATAAAGTGAGCACGGGCTGCAGGCATTTGCAGCTGTAACCTGGCTTGTGTTAAAATTTGGAAGGGGCTGCCTTGCATTCCAGCTCACTACAGGCCTTCATTGGTGTACAGCCAAAGGTTAATATAGATGTCACACAGTTTTTCTTTGGAGAGCCTCAGATATAAGAGTACGCGTACAGCTGTGTTTTTAGTAACCCTTTCATAATCACTTCTTTTAAACCTCATTTTCCTGCTTATATAAATCAAAGATTTTCAAGGATATTTGACCTGGATTTGAACTTATTTGATCTTCACATATTTCCCACTTGAAACAAAGCAGATTAAAAGTTAGCCCTGGATGCCTGGTCCCGATCACATGGTTTGTCCATACATTAGGCCAAGCCCTTGGCATTTTTTTTTTCCTCCTCCACCTAATGCTGCTAGAAGCGCTCAAGCCCGAACAGGTACATCCCATAATTGTTTTGGGCAGTGTGGATGTGTGCAACACTTGGTGGTAGAACATTAGCTAAGGCAGAAAGCTTGCAGGAAAGTAAAGGTATGAAGGACACTGATGTGCAGCAGGTATTCTTTGAATGTACAGACGTGTTCTAGAGAGAATTTAATTAATTTTCTAGTGGCAGAACAGAACAGAAAATATTTACCTCTGCCATGCTGGTGCACTGGTAGCAGAGAAAGGAGCAGCTGAGGACACATGTCCTTACGCAAGGAGAAAGGATGTGGAAGTTGTCCCCCCTCACCACCCCCCAGCTCACACAGAGCGGATTTATCCCAGAGCAAGATCTTTCCTCCTTTCCAACACAGGCCGGCCTGGGGTGGGGTGGGGTGTGTGAAGCCCCCTCTGTGAACTGTAGTTTATAGCCAAAACACAATGGCTTATAAAGTGCTTTTGAAGGAGACAAGCCTTGATGGCCAGGTCTTGTGATGCTGGTAACAGGAGCTGGGCACCAGTGGAGCGTGCGGGACCTGCTCCCACCCGCGCGCTCGTGCCCCCCGTTGTGCTGTGTATGTGCGTGTGTGTGCTCTGTGTGTGTGTGCTCTGTGTGTGTGTGTGTGTGTGTGTGTGTGTGTGTGTATGTGTCCCTGCAAAGGAGGTTTAGCTGCCTCTGGGCAGGCAGCACGAAAGCAGGCACTACGTTCTCCTCTGGAAATAAGCCCGAAACACATTTTCGGGTCGTGGGGGGAGAGACGTGTGAGAGAAGGTTACACAAGTGGTTGGAAACATTAATTAAAAAAAAGATTATAACTATTAAAGCCGGGTCAGAGCTGTTGACAGGCTCCTTTTAAATAGGACGCTGCGATGTTTTAGTTTAATACATTCTGGCAGTGTCACCGGGGTTAAGGCTAATACTGGGATGTGTGGATCCTGTCATGTTATTGTCAGGAGGAATGCAGGGATTAGGTTTAAAAGTGGCGGTGGGTGAGTGGTGCAGCTGTGTACACTTATTATAAAAGATTTAAGTCCCACTGGTAAAATCAATATATTAAATTGCAAGAGCCCCTGTTTTTAATTAGTTTAAATCAAATATACTGTTAGTGCCATTGTGGCTGCTATCCCTTGAACCAAGTGAGGAAATGCTAATATTTATATGGAAACTGTTAATTTGTGGTTAAAATGATAACACATTCAGTTTTATGCTCCTAAATTGTTCTAACTGAATGAATACCAGTGAGAAGTTGCAATGGTGGATGAAGGCATCTGGGCAAGAACACAAGTAAGCAAATTTTGATAGTATGCCAGATAAAGAGACTACCTGTTGATATATAGCATTAAGAGACCATGATATTTTAAGCCTTTTCCAGTTCTCCTCTCTGGGGCCCACATCAAAGTACTTATGTGAATTAACCACATATATATAAAAATGCATATTTTATTGCATATAAATAAAATATGCTATTATATATTTCTTTTTGAAAGGGAAGGAACTTCTGAAGAAATGAGAGAGCTGATTAAATTAGTTTCAGGATGAAGATTTTCCTTCTACAATTGTTTGAAGTAAACGAGACTACTCACAAGGACTAATCATGGATAAAGTTCTGCACACGCTTATGTTTGGAAAAATGGAAACCCAAGAGAAAATTCTTGGCTAGGTCTTCATTGGTGTAAATTGTCAAATTTCTACTGGAGCTGGCCCTGTGGTCTCATTTATACAACTCTACGTCCAAAGTAATTCCCATAAACTCCCTCTTGATTTACACTAGCACCACTGAGAGCAGAATTGGGCCAAAGAAATGCCCCTGTGTTGAAATAATGAGCATGCAGTAGTTTCTGCTAGAGCTTCACACAGTTTTCTCTCCTAATATTGAAATTGTTTCTGAGGGAAGTTTCCTTTGCTGCAAATAATCAAAACATGAACTAGCTCCTATTAGTCACTGCTTATCACTATTAGCCCGATCCATGTTGTTGAACTACAGCTGAATTCCCATCTTTGCAACAAACAGAATTTAACAAATAATGTTTGACAAAAATGTGAAACTGATATTTCTTAATACAAGACATATTTCATATGGAGAAACTTCAGTGCTGAAAGATTCCTGGTATCAAAATATCTGAATCATAGTACAAATAAACAGCGCCTTGTAAAGACTGCAGGGCCGAATTCCGTGCTGGAGTAATTCCACTGAAGTCAGTGGAATTGAGCCAGCAGATAAACTGCCATCTAGATTTTTTTGGTGTTAAAGATTTTGTCAGTAAAAATCTTTGCTACAAAAAAGGTTGCAGGTAGCAAAGTTTGAACTGATTCTAATTCAAACAGTCCTTCTGTAAATCCTTATTTTGCTGATAAAAGCTACAAAGACTGCTAAGCCCCTCTTTATTTGGGTATATGTTCTACTGTTCCATTATTTATGCATAAACACACCTGATTTACAGCAGGTAAAATCAAAGCTATCTTGGTCTTGGTAAAGCATAACACTGTGCATTACCCATTCTTAAACATTTGTATTATCTACAGCTCAGAGTTAGTGAAAATCTTTAGTGATTCAGACTGAGTGGATTGAATTAATGGCAACTTTGAAACTACAAGTTTTAGTGTAATTGCTTTATTGTCTTGGAACCAAGATGCTTACAATCCAGTTCCTGTGCAAACATGTTTAACGTGTGTTAATGTGTTTCAAAACCAGACCCTCTCCGCAAAATTCTGCTTTTCATTAATTGACATCAGTAGCATGGTACAGTATTTCAAAGCACTGGCCAAATATAAACTGTGTTTCTAATTTCCTTACTTTCCTGTGTTTGGAATGCCAATGTTAATTTGTTCCCATGGAAGAGTGAGAGCTGCCAAACGCAGTTTTATGTAAATGGCTTTACAGTGCAGGGCTGCCAACATTAAATGATACTTAGGAATTTTCATGACATTTTGTATTTAGTGCTTGTGTGTGTGTGAGAAAGAGAGAAATAGAGGGTAATGTATAGAATGTTGAACAGCACAAGCACTGATGACCAAGACAAATGTTTGAAGAAATGTATCCTTTGAGTAACTATTACTTAATGTTTCTTCTCATTTAACATTTTTTAATAATCCATCAGATATTACATAGCATATTCCCTGTGACTAGAAAAAAGCTGTTTTACAGGGAACTTTGTTGCTAACTATCCAAACAATTCCCCCCACCGAATAATTTTAGTTATTTATTAATAGATGAACAGATGGACTTTAGTTCTAGATCATTCTGAACTAGACTGTAAGAATGTGATATTACTCAGCATGAGAAAATGTAAGAGCAAAAAAAAAAGCTGCCACAACTAAGGAACAGGGGAATTAACTGATTTTGATTAAACTGCCAACAGATAATTTTTCTTTAGAAGAAAAGGAGTAGCTAGATAAAATCATTTGCTTTCTTAAAGAAAATCAAGCATAATAGATTCTTTAGTGGTATGTCTGCCTTTGTACATGAAACAAATGTGAAGTTCACTTTAAAACAAGTTTAATTTAAACTGATGTTGGTAAAAACAAGGTCTGTTTATGTATTTCTACTTTTATTCCTGGAAGATATTCAAAATACAAATTGTTCATGTTTCAGTAGATTCCTCTTAATGAGTGCCATGGTTTATCTCTCCATTTCCCTCGTTTATTGGAACAGGTGCAATGTCTGCCATCTGTGCCAGCCCTGTGCTATACCAACAAACAAAGTGTTGTTTTGGTTCACTGGATTTAAAAGTCTCCTGAGAGTAAAAAAATGAAAGAGAAAGAATTTAGAAAGTGCCTAGTGAGGGAAAGGCACTTCGAGTAATGTGCTTTGTCACTCAAGTCTTCCCGTAAATTACCTTAAGCTATTTCTAAACTGTTCGAAAAATTTTATCCATCAAGGGTTAAGTTTCTGTTGCATCTTGGAGGTGCCACACTATTCTTTATCATCTTCATCCTACTGCAGTAGCTTCCAATTTAGAGTCTTTTGTTATCAGGTTAAATTAAATTTTACAGGAGTAAAAACTCTTTCTTCCTTGTCTTAAAGTGGAAGAAGTGTGAATTTTCATTTTTTCAGTGTTTCTGCTTCCACCTCATTTAAGGGATCCTGCAAATAGCCATCCAAGTTTAAACAAGATTATGTTTTAATTAGACAGACAAACTCATAATTATTTAAGGGCTAAACCAACAACAACAACCCTTTCAGGTTCATTTTGACAGTGTTTATCCAGTGTATCTGGAAAGGCTTACAATTAAAGTGCCTGAAGGGTGGGGATGAGATTTTTCAGCATGCAGTCAGTGCTATCAGGTCCACCTGGCCTGGGAAACTATGCAGGCTTTGTAGTAGAGAAAATCCTTTAACTTAGATCTTCATGGCAAGCTCTTAAAAGCTACCTTCCTTTAAAAAATTAAAAAAAAAAAAGAAACAAAAAAAAAAAAAAAAAAAACCAAGGAAAAGGAGGGGAGAGGGAAGGCGCTGCTTCCCTCTAAGCAATGATTAAAAGGAGCAAGTGCCCTTCAGGCTCTGTGTGATGAGGGACCCCAGTGCTCCCATCGGACCGTAATCTCCCGGAGCATCATTTTTTTAAGGTTTTCCCTGTTGTACACAACTGCCTTTGGAATGAGCACAGAGTTTCCTCTCGTCAGGCTGCAACCTCCCAGCGCGGTGCTGGCCTGAATCACACCTCCACGGACCCCACTGATGTCACCAGGCAATATCCTCAGCTGGAGCAGCCTGGCCCAGGGCCACCCGGGCGGTGAAGTCACCACCCCTGACACCATCCGAGGAGCTGGCGCAGTGTCCTGTGCCCACTCTGGGGGGCTGTAAATCAGGGTGAGATCTGACTCTCTTACTGGAGCCACTGGGCCAAATCCTGCCTTCAGCCACCACGTTTCCTTGGTGTTGTCAGGGCTGTCTCGTTTTTACCAGTTGTTGTTCCCACAGCACAGTGGCAGTAAAACTTTTTAAAAGAGACCAGAAAGAACTTTGGGAGAACTACTAAAAAATGCTCATAAAATAATACAGCATCAGTAGTTGGGAGTTATAATTCTGATGGAGAGACATCATCCTGAGTGAGGATTAGGAATGGGGCTGGTCATATTTCCCTCCCTTTGTACCTCTAACACCCATTGACTTCAGTGAGTCTTTTGGCACCCCAAGGGAAAGCAGTTTCAGGTCTACCATTGAAATGGAAGATTAAAAATTACTGTAATTTAGAAATTCCAAATTCTGGTGGTTATAACTGAGTAGTGTTCAAATTGTTTTGTATCAATATCTTAACAATTTATTTTCATCAGCCAAGTATCTATAACGCCATCAGTGATAATCATTTCCCAATTGTATTTGGTCTCCTCACATGCTCGATGCTAGCTGCTCCTCTCCTGGTTCTCAAGGTTAAAACTTATTGCTTCCATCACTAAAAATATTCTGAGCAATTTAATCTTGCTACTTTTATTTGTTTATTACTCTGCAGTCATTATAATCCCACAGGGACTCTTTAGATGTTAATAAAGAGTACTGCACATCACTTTTCCTGAAGCTTGTGTGGCACTATAAACATCATGCTGAGTTTAAGTTCCCCTTTCTGACCATATCCTGAAAAAGTCCAGCATTTGTTCAGAGAAAGAAGGAGGGTTTTTTCTTTTCTTTTTAACAAAAAGAAATAAAAAGGGGGAAAAAAAAAAGAAGTAACTTTAGCCTCACAATCTGCTAGCTACATAAAACAGTAAATGTTCAGCTGAGGCAGGGAAAAACCAGAACTGCTAGAGACTGGTTGTTTCCTTTTGGAGGAAACAATAAATATGCCCACTTGTATTTTAACAACATTACTACTGGGCCCCCTAATTACACAAATATACTTGTAATAAACTGCAGAAGAGAAGAGCTGAAAAAGAATCATTCAGCACAGATCTTTCTCCTCAGGTCAAAGAGAAGCTCTTGGGTAACCACTCTAAAATCCTGGCCCTAATCAGAAGATGAAGATATTTCAGCACTGTGTGATGAATCATTTGTCTCCCAAGACAGGTGAAAAGGAGAAACAAATCAGACATGTGTGGTAAAACTTCTCTCACTGATGTGGACACAACTTTGACCTCTGAATACAATAGTTCCTGCAATCCATGGCATGCATTATAATCAAATTACCAGAATATTAGTGTCCATATCCACAGAAATCTCCGACCATTACACTACATTAAAACCTGACACAGGGAACACAAAAATACACGAAAGAATCCAGAATGATGCAGAAACATGTTCAAGCAAATCCCAAATATTTTTGTTAGAAAACAGTAACTGTCATTTTGCTCATTAGTCCACAACTGTGAGATGGGAACTGTTTCACTGAAAATATACAGAATGGGGGGGGAACCTAAGTCAGTGTGTCTAATACACTGAAAGTCTTTCCTGCCTGCATTGGCAGTTGTAGTCCAACAAACGAGTAGTGACTGGAAGGCAAGGGACTGAGCTGGAGAAGAATGATCTGTGCTCCTGCTCCTTCAGAGACTCTTTCATAAACCCCATACAGTCATTTCTGTGCTATTTTTACCAGTTGCATGCAACAGGACGTGAACTGCGTTCCCTTCATTCATACCAAACCCATGCGAGGACACGAGGGCGTATTACAACAGCTGATCTTTTACCCCAGAACTGCAGTTGCAAAATTGCTTTTGAAGATACACAAAAACCCAAAACAAAACAGAAAACGCTGTTGTTAGGGGCTGACTCAGGAGGCTGGGATGGCCCAGCCCTAGTGAGAGGCTCAGTGTCAGGAATCCAGCCCTGAACCGCAGTGTGGTATGCAGGGCTAGGTGCTGCTGATGTCACTGATGGGCTTATCTCGTACCAAAAAGAAAAAAAAATTCCTCTTGTATAATAGGGATCGTGGGTGGCAATTAAACTGAAAATAAATCTTTGCCTCACCATCAGATGCCATTATGCCTCAGGCATTGGCCACCAACGTTCACAGTGCAAAGGGGACAGACACGTGCACACATTCTGTACATGCATATATATGTTTATCTTCCTGAGGACATCTCTGAAATAATAGTTTAAACTTGCCATCACTGTAAGACACGGGTGTTTTACATCTGCCAACAGAAATATATGTGGATGTCATCAGCTCCCAGATCTTTAATATTCATAGTTCTCAGGCCTGTATAGAGTTATTAAAAGAATAAACAGCCTCCTGCCTGTTTCTCAGTAAAAATAAATGTGTTGCACAGCAAACATTCCTAGAAAGCAAAAACATGTCATGCATAAGCTACATCACAGGCAAAAGGAGAGTGAGAGGATGTGCAGTGGCCAGCAGGGAGGATCATTCTGGGCAGTGACCTCCTCTCCTGTGTCCCAAACCCAGTGCCCCACCTGAGCTCTGCTCTCTTGGCAGCACAGAGGAAACATGATGATCTCAGAGAAAAATGCGAACTAGGTCACGAAGCCACACTTGCAGGAGGGAGGGCACTCTGCGGTACCTTTTTAAGCAGTAACTGAAGTATCTAATGATTATTTTCTAAAATGTTTCCTCCCATGCCTCCAAATATTGTGTTTCTGTTGAATAATCCTGGTTTATAAACGGTATTAATATCACTGGACCTCCCACATGCAGAACACCTGAGAAATGTGCAATAGCTGTAACAGCCTGGGTGCAGGGCAAGCACTGCTCCAGCAGGGATTTCCCCTCCGGGGCAGCCAGACCTTTCCCCTGAATAGTTTGCTGCCCCCTAATCTCCCAGCACTTGCCTGGCCGAGAGCTGCAGATGTTTGTTAGTGCATAGGAAGCTCGGAAAGCCTGGCTGATCGTGGTCGTAGGGCACAGCTCAGTGTATACATTCCAAGTTGAAATTGTGCTGATTACAATCAAAGGCTGAGATTCTTATCTGATGGCTGCGTGCCTGATATCGACTGGTTATTTTGTAATATCCCACAAGCTGCTTTCTCAACAAGTCCAGAATCTGGGATTTCAGCTGAGAAATCCAGCGAGTCGTATGGGTTCAAACCTGGGAAACTGGTTCTTGAATTATTTTCTTTTTATCACAGTAAGCCACAAGAAAGGCTGGATTCCCTGAGACTCCTGCCGTGCTCCTCCCAGGGAGCCTGTGCAGGTGTAGGCCCACGCTCTGCAGTATTTGGGGGGATGCTGGTATTGTTGTGGCAATACAATATTAAAGGAGGATTAATTAGATTTAGGCTATTTATTTGGGCAGCTGTTCAGTAGATGAAAGGAAGCCTGAGGCGATAGAAATGAATAAACCTTAAGAGGCCAGTGTCCAGTCACTTCTCACTTGTGTCCCTTAGCACAGTCAGTGCAGAAATGGGCACATTCCTTTGGCAAAAATGAGGCATTTGAAGATTCCATCAGCTGAACTTTCTCTTTCAAGTGTTGCCAGTAGATGCACAATATATACATGTGCTTTTAAAAGACTTTTATTTTGAACTCAAGATGTGAATCTATGGTATTAAGGAAAGCAGAACAATCCTTTATTTAGCTGCACCTGCACCTTAATGCCTAATGAGTTTAGTCTGATGGAATCCAGACCTCAGGAAGGATTATAAATTCTCATTTGATTTCATTTACTTCTAAAATACCTTAAACCAGCTGTACCAGTCCAGAATGCAGTCCTTCTTTCTCTATCAGTTTTGCAAGTGTTGTTGAATCTTTTCCTACATTAAGTAACTTTATGCTACATAATGACACAGCATTAGTAATAAGGAACAGAGGACAGCTTGAAAAAAATCATGTAGTGGAAGATAATTAGCAGCATACAAGCTTGGAAAGCATCAGATTATGAGCACAATGTTTCATAAAGTTCTTTTTCCCCTGGAAACAAGATTTGGAAAAGTTGAAAGTAGGTTGGTAGGCAATATCCACTGTGACTGGGCAGTGTGAGGCAGAGGAGCCCGGCCATGTGGGTGAACTCATTCTCCAGGCACCACTGGTACATTTAGCCTTTTCTGTCTGTTTTGTATAAACACATCAGAGACACTCGGGCAGTGACCTCCCCAAGATTACTGACTCAGGCTGTTTATTATGAATAGTATCTAATTTATCAAATACATTTGAAGACTGCTTACTTCCCCCCAGTGTAGTTATGGGAATGCAAGAGCATAATTTGATGCTGTTGCATCTCTGCATCGAAGAGTTACTGTGCCATGATTTGGTTTTAATTTGCGTGTCCTCTGCACATGCCTCTTGCAGATGGAGGTGCCTGTGCTGCAGGCTCCCAGCTTCCTGCAGAGATGTTTAGTCCTTCCTTTGTGCAGATGCAGGGCAGGGAAGCCCTCCCAGGGATGAGCTCCCTTCCAGGCTGCCACTCGCTGTCCTCCTCTAGCTGAGCTTAGGTTAAAGCTGGCTAAAAACACTTCAGGGAAACTTTCTTGACTTCCCCATGCTCTGAAATTTGGTCCAGGCAGAAAACAACTGTTTCACACTTGGAATCTTTCAAGAATGGCCTGAATCTTCTTATTCAAAATTTGCATTTCATGCCAAATAGCCCATTTTAGGTTTGCTTGTAGCAGTCTCTCACGCTGCCTCTTATCTCCCCTGCCTGAATACACTTAGTTTCTGACCAGATTTGTTCAGCCACTTGTCTCTCCTTTCTTGGGCCTGGGAATGTGTTTCCATTTGCTCAATGCTGTGTGGACAAGCAGGCTGCTGCTTTTTGCATCAGTGATTTTTTGAGAGGCCTCCAGCCTCAGAGCAGGTTGCAGGAAGCACCTTGGGCCCCATTTGTCTGGTGGTTGGACTGGGGGATTATTTTTCTCAGTGAACTATATTGTCACTAACTTTTCTCTCTCTTTGTGCTCTCCAGCCTCCTCACCCTTGAGAAACCCACCACCCTGCTTTCTCCTCTAGACCAGTACTGCCCTTCTCTGTGCAGTGGATGCCACCTCAGTCTCCACTGTCCTGATTCACGTTTGATTCCTCCCCCTCCTCCTCAGGCTGCCACTATCTCCCTGACCCTTGGATGCACTGGCAAAATGTGTGACTTGGAGTTCACACCTAATGCTGGCACAGCTTCCCTGGGAAATTGGGCTCACCAGACACGACTCTCTGATTTCAGAGCACCAGGGAAGCAGCCTTGCTGCCCCCTGAATTAAAGAGAGTGCAAGCGGTGTAAAGTAGGAGTCATCTCTGTTCAAAGGGTGAAAAGAAAAATGTATTCCTGCGTCTTTACATGCCTCCCACAGCTGCATCCAGAGGATTTAGTGTTGAGGGCATGTATTAGCAGCATGTCTCTGCTCTCAGGCTGGGTTATTCCATGCTGTGCAATACAGCACAGAGAAAAGAAAGCAGGAACAGTGGTGAGCTTTTGCTTGTCATTTTGCTCACTGCACAGTTTGGCTACAGGGACATTACTAGAGGGGGGTGTAGAGAAGAGCTGAGGTTGCTCTTTGTGGGCAGGAGACACACAACAGCCCTGATCTGTCTCTATTGGTGGTAAGTACCAGCACTCTCCCAAGTGCCAGCACAAGAGCTTGAGACAATCGTGGGAGCCACAACACTGGCCAGTTGGGAGGACACAGTAGGAGACACATTTTGCAGCATCACCACAATCCCCAGCTTGCCTCTCTGCTCCTCTGGAAAAATGGCACCCTCAAGGTTTTGGGAATGGGAGAGCTGCTGGGGCAAATCCCCAGGTCAGCACTGTCCTAGGTTCCCCCTTCCCCATGAAAGGATGAAGAGAAACAAGATTCAAGATGCTGGTGTGGATGGCCCTGCAGGAGATTTCCTTAAATGGATTCCTGGAAGAGGAAGGTAGAAATACAGGGAGTGTGTCGAAAGGAACAGCTTCGTGAACTCCCATTTATTTCTTTCCCCTGTCACCCCCCCCAATATTCTCCATCCTCTCCCACCCGCCAAATCCCACAGCAATCCTCAGTGCATTACAACAGCTGCAGATGGATTGCAGCTCCATGTGCTGCTGTGTTTCACGTGACGAGGCTGTGAATAAGGTATTCTGAAGAAACACAACTCTTCCCTGCTTATTTAACTTTGCTTTCCCCAGATACACATACAGACACAGCAAAGCATCAGGATTCGCACCACGATCAGTCTGTTTACTATTAGGAGAGTTCCCTGTTCACAGAGCAGTCCCACGTGTAAATTTTTCACAATACCTTTCATCTAGTCTGGCTCTGCTTTCAGCAGAGAAACCACAGAGTAAACGGGTACCAATCAGGGCACACTCAAAAAAGAAAATAGATTACCTGTGCATAACCTGCCCAGATATTTTTTAAAGAACATCCGTTCTTTAAGAAGAAATAGTTTTACCGTCCAGCATTGCCCTAAAGTGTCTGCAGAGAAATCCCAGCAGGGAATGTCTCCAAATGCAGAAGTCAGCATGCATGCTTCTTTCTGTCCCTTTTCCTCCCAATGAGTCTATTTCCCCTTTGCCATCGAGCATACTAAAGAATTTTAATTTAAAAGGCTCCTGGGTGACACATGGGGCGAGAGGATGTGGTGACTCACAGCATCCTTTCATCCCCACACCGTGATCGTGGCTCCCAAGGAAAGCAGGTGGCTCCACATCGTGCTCCAAAGCCCTGCCTGATGTGGGTACAGCACTGACCCCAACACTGGGAGAACATCAGGAAGGGAGAAATACCAATTTCTGCCCTGAGCAGTCCTTGCTAGCTGAAGTTTGACTTAGTCAGGAAGAACTTGCTGCCTCTTCAGAGATAATTAAACCCATCTTCCCTCGCCCTGCTGTTTGTACACGCACAATGATACCATTGTTCGGAGTCATGCAACACATATGCTGACATTAAAGTGTTTAATCTTGTAGTACAGTATTCCATTATTTTTTGGACATCTGTACATGATAGAAAGGGTACGTATTAAGGGATTTGTTGACAAAGAAATGGCTAATGCTGATACATGTGTGGACTGAAAGGATCTTTCCAAGTTGTGTTCGGCAGCAGGGAGGCTGCTGCTTCCCAGGCCCGGCCTGGCACAGATGTGATATGCACTGTTGCTATTACCACTTTTCAATTTATAACAAGGAGTCAGTGTTTAGAAGAATTTTGGAAGCTCCCTGCTGGGTTTGTGGCTAGGTGGTCTTGCTGGCAACACCACCTTCATGCTGAAAGCTGAAAAAATGAAGTGATGGCTAAAGGAAGAATATTAACTCCAGAGGGTTTTGGTTTGTTTTTTTTTTTTCCTTTTGAGGCAAAAATGCTTACCCCAGATCACTTTGCAGAATGAGCACTAAAGAATTTCTAACCTCTGGGTTTGGGGATCAGGATTTATGGAGCCTGGTTTTCATCTCATTTGAAATTAGTGCCATTAGTCCTGCTTTCCACCTATGGTCGAGGCAGGACTTGCCTTGCCACACACTGAATTTACCACGCAAGAAATACTTTATCACCTTCAGCTCCCTCTACCTGGCTCTGTAATGGGTCCATGAGCACATGGGTGCAGGTTCTGCTGAGCATTGCTTTGGCTCAGGGCAGCCCCTTCTGCACAGGGCAGATGGGAACAAGCCCATGAGGACAGGGCTTTGGCAGATGAGCCCAGAGTCCCCCAAATGCCTGGGGGTGCTGGGCCTGTGTCTGAAGGACAGGCTGTGTTTTTAGAAGCGTCAGGATGACAGCAATCCCTGGTTTTTCTGCATTAATGACTTGCAGAAAAACCACCAGGCTATTTTCCTAGTAAGCTTATCTCACAGACCAAAATCAAGGCAGTATTGTTTTTCCTTAGGTTTCTCCAAAAACCTGCGGTAGCTTTTAGATGACTTGGAGAGCTACAACTATTCAATGTAAAAAGCCCTCCAAATACTGTTTTTATCACTCTTTAAAAAAAAGAAAAAAAAATTCCATCACACCACCCAGGACATTTGCTCTACTCCATTTATAGAACTCCCAATTTATAATCTTCAACTCTTTCTTCAAATATTTCTTGAACTGCTGCTTTAGCTGCCTAATGTCAGCATGTAAATCTTGCAGCTGAGAGAATGAAACAAATGAAAACCAATCACAGAATTTCGCATTCCCAAATTCTTGCCATTATAAATTTCCTGCCACTGCCCCTGTAACTCTTGCTGTCAAACACAATGAGGAGGGAAACATGTGCCTTCACAGACTGTGGCCTGGCATGACATTATTGCAATCTTTGTTATAGTCCTCCTTTTGCTCAGAAAAATATAAGGACCGACCTTGCACTTCTTGCTCTGTCAGGCATCCTGCTGAGCCCAGTAGGTTCTTTCAGCTGCAGAGACCGCTGGATCCTTCCCTTAATTGGTTTCCTCCTTCTTGAACCTCAGTAACATAAGGAGAAAAGGCCTATATTTCATAAGTGCCATGGTTTTATCCACCAATTTAGAGACAAAGAAGCGCAATTTATAGAGGGAACATTTAATGCCTGTTAATTAGAATCCCATCAAGAGGTCTCGAATTTGGCATCCTGAAAATTTACAGCGCAGTTTCACAACCACCGCAGGCCCAGAGCCCAAGGGGTGGCCCTGGCCTCCCTCCCACTGTGCTGGGAGGTCCCCAGTCCTCCTGCCACCACTCTTGGGCACCGTGGCGAGCAGGGGGAGGATGGGATCCACCCAAAATCTCATCTGGGGAAAGGAAAACTATTTTCCAGTTGAATACGCTTCCCAAGGGAAACAGGAGGGTGAGGCAGCAGATAGGAACAGACCTTCCCTCTGAAATCAGAGGCTGGAAGGACTGGTGGACCCCAGGTGGAGCTGGTCTGAGGGCAGCTGGTTTCTGAGGATCTCCTGCTCTGCAACATAGTTTTTGAAGTTTTGGCTTCAATTGAAAGGGGTGGTGATGGAGGGAAACAAAGGTAAATTTCCCCAGAAACTCAAACAAGATTTTGCACGGGTGGATGGAAACAGTGTGACTCAGAGTGTGGTTTGCCCTTCCATGGAAATGCTAGGGGTAGGATCAATCCACTGGCTCTTAGGACAAGCCTGGCAGCCCCCAGCCACCTCTGAAAAAAGTGTGTCCATTTTCGGTAGCTCTGCAGATATCGGAGGAAGGCGGGAAAAGACCTTCCTACCTGCTAAACTCAGCTACATGACTTCATCCTTGGGGAGAGGCAGGCACAGGTAGACTTCTAAAACCTGTTAGACCTTGTTGCCAGAGTCTGGCAGAATTTTTTTGCCGTCTAAATCTCTGAGGGGTTTCTTAGGCAACTGCTGATGGCTCAGCAGCCGCCTGGCTGAGAGGCTGAGGCAAGGGGGTGTTGTCTTTTGGAATCTATTTTCCTTTGACTTATCTTTTAGTCTCAGGAATTCAGGACCTTTAATCTATTCGAGATTAAAGTCCTTTACAAATCCCTTCTGGCCTTTTTTGGGAGTAAAGAAGTTACAGACACCCTACTGCACATTCCTCTTGGTGCTTTTTTTTTTTTATTGTAAATGAGAAACAAGTAGCCCTAATTGCAAGCACTACAATAAATGAGACAACTACTCTTAAAGTGCCTTATAAAAACAATTAACATATCAGGCAAAAGTGTTAACAAGAAAATTTAAGTTTTTACGTGTTTATATGTTCAAAATATATTCCAAGTGCATCACCCAAATGTGCCAGGGAGGAGGAAGTATGGAATTATCAAAGCTTTCCCAGTTTGGCAGCCTGAGCACAGAATCTATTCATCTGGTGTTGACTTTCTTTGTGAAAAAGAAGTTTTGCATCTTCAGAAAACAAGAGAGTAAAAATACCTGGGTAGGTAATTGGCCCCCCCTGTAAACCACTGAAATTAGTGGAAATATTTCTGTTGACTTCCCTGGAGTTTGGATCAGCTCTTTAATGCAATTATTTGTTTAAAAGGCAAATAATTGTTTTTTAACATAGTTTGTTCTTGGAAAACTATTGCTGTGATTCACTGATTGTTTGCTCCACACGTGGAGTTGGTGATTGACATGGTGCTACTGTGCTGGGTACAAGGGCTGAAATAATAATACTGCAAGCTATGTCTCAGCATAATCTCTGCCATCACGTGTCATGCCTTGCCTGCCATCAATCTGTGTTACGAACCCAGAGGTCCAACCAGCGTTTACAGAATTAGCTCAGGTCAGCTTTTCACTTACCAGCAGTGATTTGCAAAGAAGCTGAAAACAGTTGTGGTGCCTATTTCTAGTCTCAAGATATTTTGCTGTGAAAGTGGCCAAACATGGGATCAAGACTAGGTTTAAGTTTTATGGTGTGTCATTTGCTTTAGAATTTTGGGTACCCAGGGGTGTTAAATCAGGACCACAAGCTTTTCTGTCCAACATTACTTTTTTAATACTTGTTTCAACTGTTTTGCTCACAGTTTTTGATGTCAACAGCTACACTTTTTCATCCCTGCATCTTGATATTTCCAAGTTCTGTATCTGAAGGCTACACTTCAGGACACGTCAAAACAAGTACCCAGTATTTGTTGACATTTTATCTCCATCTTTCCCATATTTTTGGATCTGATACCTGGCTACTTCACACCTAAGTACATGTATCCATCCTGTTTTCTTTTAACCATCCCTGTCGTTACACAACTATGCCAGTCCTGTCTCCTCTTGCGTCACCATCAGGCCACAACAGAGTCGGTTTAGAGAGACAAAAGACTTCAGAGAGCTCAGAACCCTATCTCTATCAGATAGTGCAGTCTGTGCAGCATTCAGATCCTGCACAGATAGGCAAGGCCAAACTTTCAAAGATGCTGATCTTACTTGCATATTTGCGACAGGTGTGGTGAAGTTGCTGATAACCACTAACCTGAGGTAATGCTTGTTTTGGCTGGATCACCTTAACTGTCCTGCACATCTTGATGTCTTCCTTATTTCCTCAAGTATCCCTTGTCCATCTCCATCCCACAGCTCACAACTCCATCCCAACCTTTCCTTTCCCAGAGGACTATGCCAGAGGGAGTGTCTGATGATCCTCATCTACTGTAGCTCCAATTAACTGCCACACTCACCATGCCCAGAGTTATTTTGCAAATTTTGAGTCATGTGTTAAGTGAGGTCAGAATTTTTTAACATTGTTTGTGCCTCCAAAATGTGATACTATTTCCAAGAATGAGGAGAGGCACACATTTACACATGCACCACCTGTGAGTGACTTTGGATTGTTTTTTAAGGAGAGGAAGTCCACTGTTTTCCCACAGCTAAGGCACACAGTCTGTTTCACAGCAGAATTATTTTTCAAGGGTGTTCTTCCTTTTCCTATTTTACAACCTTTGATTGCACATCCAGAGCTTCGGCTTCCTCTCCAAGCAGCTGCCTTGCCAAGGCATTTGAATTGTGAGCTGGAATTTCCAATGTTTGAAATTAGGAACTGGGATAAAACCATTCATCAAAGCCTTTGGGTAGTAGTGATTTGTAAGAACTACGGACCTGGAACAAACAGGAGTTCAGGTTCTGTGGGCAAAAGCGCTATGAATCGAATCCAGCAAATATTCATATTGCTTGATGGCTTTTAAAGGAGCATATAACACATAATGGCTGACAAACAGCTGAGACTAAGTCCTTCAAGAATGATCATAACATTCTTATGGGATGTTGTGTCAATGGGGATCATGGATTTTATAGATCTACTGGAGAAACTACAGTCACATTCAAAGAGCTGCTGCAATTCTGTCTCGACTGTTTCACTGAGCACTTAAAATACCACCCCCTTTTTTTTTTTTCCTTAACACTCCCCCTCACTCTCCCCCTTCAAACTCTTCAGGTAATTAACTGGAAATGACCCAGTTGCAGTATTGTCAAAGGCCTAACACCCATCAAACCCAGGAAACTCAGGCTCCTTGAGTGTTCCCCTGCTTACCCAGTGCTGTTGTGCTGAAGGTATTACTGGGGTCTACAAAAAGTGCTCAATCATATACACTGTACCATATGTTCCCAAATACCAACACACAGCAACATGACTTAGGGATAGGATTTCAGCCTTCATAATGAAGAGTCTTGCTTTTATGAGTTCGAGTCAGACCCTTAACGTTATTTTAACATAGATTTTGGTGTTTAATTATGTAACAAGATTTACTGCAGTCATCTAACAGATGTTGATTCAGGGTCAGTGTTTCTCATAAATTAGTTCTGAAAGGATTTGTTACTTCTGGGTCAGCAGATAGGTCCAGAGTGCAAAGAAAAAGGGGAAAAACAATAAACACTGAGTTGAAGGGTTTCTTGGGATTCTTTCTTCAGTTACATATCCACATATTTTCATGATCTTAATGACTATAGCCACAGGAATGTTTGCTTTAACAGTAAAGATGGCTCAGGACAAAACCCTATATCCCAACATCTGCAAAGCATGGGAAAGTTCAAACTTCGGGGCTCTTTATTTTATGACCCTGGCTGTTAATTTTTCATACTAATATGACACATTTTTTCTAGGGCTCTGCAGAGGAAATCACTGTGATCTCTAGCAGCACCCCAGAAAGTTTCATCCTCATGTGCTTGTTGTCAGACCTGTGTATAAAGTGCATCTAAAGACCAGTGTTGTTGTAGTTGTCATCACACATATGCACTGAAAAGGTGCACCCACCTTCCTTTGGAAATTCAGCCTTCCCATGTCTTTGGAAGCAAATCATATTAGTACATCCAACTGCTAACACCCTGCCTGTGGTGTTATCTGTAATACAACTAAAACCACACAGCATTACAGTCATTCTTCTGTAGTTGTGGTTAAAGGAGCTATTCCATATGAGAGTGTTTTTCCCTCCCACCTATAATTTAGATGCAGACAAATTCCTTTGAGACTGAAATCACACTCCTGGTATCTTATTCTATTAGGAGTAGTTTAGAGGAAAGGGATTGAGGTACATTTAATAGTGTTGCTAGCACTTCCAGGCCAGTTTTAGCCTGCCAAATGTTTTACAGACACTGGTGAATATTCACAATATTCTCCCACGTCAGGGTATGAGACACTGAACAATCTCCCTGAGGCTTACGAGATGTTTTAGCTAGAGATGCAACTGCTCAACCTGTAAAACCATTTGCTAAACTTAATCACCTTTGTCTTGGAAAGTTTAGAGGTTTCATACCTAAAAAACTCTCTAAGATGAATCCCAGCTATGAGTAAGAGCTCTGAAGTATTTCCCTGAACAGCAATCACACAGTGGCAAACTGTGAGCCCTGGACTCCTCGCAGAAGGGATGTGAGAGAGGAGGAAGAGTCCATGGCCAGCAGCTGAACCTTGGCCAGCAAAGGAGTGCTGAACCTGCTCCATGCTTGGACATAGCCTGGTTCCCACAGCCTCCCCACGCTCTGTCCCTGACACAGAGGAGGTTCCCACGAGTGCTGATGTACCTTTGTACTATGCAGCGTTGTAAATTTAAATAGCACTTTCCAGACTCAGGCTTGAAACTCCTCTTTTTCAGGAGTAATTCCCTTTAAGTCAATGGATTTACACAATGGATTTACTGCTGCCAGAAGAGAATCAGGCCTGTAGAAAGACAAGCATTCTTTGCCAAGGAAATCTCAGAGCTAACTACTTGAATTGTGCAGTCAAGCTGCAGAGAGGTCAAGTGGACAGACGACAGGACTGGGACATATAGGAAGTCTCTGGTTCAAACCTCAGCTCTTAAAATGTCATGCAGTGTGACCTTGGGCGAGTCGGTTCATCCCCTTATACCTCCATTTCTCCCTTTTCCTTTGTCCGACTTGTCTATTTAATTTGGAATTTGTTCCAAGAAGGGTGATTTGCGTCATGTGTCGGGCTGGGTCACTGACACCTCGCCTCCCCCTCGCTGGAGGACTGTCTTGAAGTCTTTGTTTCCTCACAACACTGACCCCCCACTTCCGTATCCACAAGCACGAGACCATCAGCTGTCCATCAGGAGACAGGCAGGGCTGTCACTCGGAGGGATAACGCACCATCCCCACACTGTCCTGGAAGGATTCTGGCACTCCTTGTTATTTCACAGTAAGGGTTGGGAGGTGAAAGAAGTCCTCACTTGGAACATTTGCTTCACAGCCCTGAGCACTAAAGACCCTTTAACATGAAAGCTTTGACCCTTCGGAGAGGAGCCGCGAGCTTGTGATGAATTCAGCTGGCACCAAATATGGGTCACTGGCAAGGACTGCAGTCTGTGTATATATGTGTGTGGGTATGTGTGTGTGCCTGTGTGATTTTCAGAAGCAGAGCAAGGCCAAGAACCTGCACTCCTGAAAAGCCCCATCTGTTTCTTTCAGCTCCTTCCCACAGCAACTTGGTCGTTATCGGTGGCAAATGTCCAGAGTCACTTGTCAAGCACAAAGCTGCCAAAAATCATTAGAACACAACAGTCCCCCACACCCTGTACCAGCCAGCTGTAAAACTGTTTCAAAGGGATTCTGATAAACACATATATGCTTATAATAGCCCAGATAAAGTCGTGTATTTCCTATGTGCTTTAATGAACCGAGTGACAGCGTGAGATGCTGCAATCAGATATTCTTGCCCTTTTCTGTTGTGGCAACTCTCAAGCGTGTTTGATGGCAAGGGGAAAGGGAACAAAGCAGGTGGCTAATGGGCTGTTTTCTGTTTCAGTGGAGCATGACAGAGAGTTTCACCATCAGCGCTGCCACTACCGAGAGTTCAGGTTTGATCTCTCCAGAATCCCAGAGGGGGAAGCGGTGACGGCTGCCGAGTTCCGGATATACAAGGATTACATCCGCGAACGCTTCGACAACGAAACGTTCCAGATTAGCGTCTACCAGGTCCTCCAGGAGCACCCGGGAAGGTGAGTGAGTGGGTTTGGCACCAGGTTTGTATAGTGAAATCTCAGCATGCAGCTGCCATGTGTGGTGACACGGGGAGAGGTCCCTGGGAGCCTCCACGTGCCCCAAGGGACATTCCCAGCACCCTCGCCCCTGGGAGCACTCCGGCAGCTGAGGAGCCAACAAGCCTGGCCATGGGCTAGTGCAGGAAAACATCATAAGCTCGGAGTATTTCAAGATTCCTGGAAGTCCTCCCCCCTTCCTCCTGCTGCTTATGGATCCTGAAGTGACAAAACCAAACGCTTCCTTTCGAATTGTAGCTTAACTGCTAGCCTTTATTATCAAAGGCATTCGAGATCCCTAATTAACAAAGACAGATGACACCATGCTTTTTATACTGACTGATTGTTTTGCATGTGCAAAACTACAAGATGAGCTATTAAATCCATTCCAAGCAATTATTAATGTATGCCAAGCTCCCTGACAAATCCTCCAGGGAACTTGAATAAGAACATATGTTCAATTTTCCTCATCTGTTTTTAGTTCCAATTAATCAGCAATCCCAAACCATTTATCCAAGGCACTTAGTTTCATTTGCACATATTTCTCTTACATACAAATCCTTCCAAAAGTGAGATTGAATTTATTTACATGAAAAGTATTTACAGTCACATTCTAGTCAGAAGTTATTCTTTAGGACTACTAAATATGGGCTAATAATACTACAGTCCTAATTTAGGTTTATGAAAAGAGAAACACTAGGGATTGTAAAAGGGGAAAGTCCAAAAGGGTAAGAAAAAAAAGGTGTAATCAGGACTCTGGCTTTATAGTTTTATAAGCACTAATAAAAATGCAGGAAAAAAATTGAAATATGACAGGAAACCTTATCAATGCTTTTTTAAATGGTGAGAATTTCTACTGGCTTTGCTGTATGATAAAAATATTTAACCACTGGTGTGTTTTCTTCCACATCTGAAATTCTAATTTTATAGCTTAAAATTCACAGTTCTCCTGGCATTTCTAATGACACAGTTATTTGCAGGGTTTGGGGAATGTGCTAAAATGAATCTGTTTTTATCAAACAGCAGTAATTCAAACTATACATTTTAACTAGGTTTCCTTAAAGAAGAAGGCAACAAGCCACAACTGTGCACAGGACCCATTAGGTGTCCTGCTTACCATAAGCATTTCAGTTTGTTCTCTTTTAAGCCCTTCCAGAAGTAGAAGCCTCCCTATACTGTATTTCTTAAATAGGTTATTTAGGTACAAGCCTGCAGGAATAACTTTTCATTCTTGGGAAGAACAGAAACAATATATGTGTTGGCAGAAGAAGAGGCACTAATCAGTGTGCCAGGGTATTAGGGAATGCCAGAAACCTGTTCTTGGAGTACATGACCTTCCTCAGCAGATGCCAGGGAAGTTCTCCCTCAGATCCTGATGAGTAAGGTAGGTGCCCACTAGGAATCTTACTGACAGAGTCAGGATGATATTTAGTATCTTAATTTTGCAATGGTTCATCCACAGGTTGGTTACAACTCCGTTTAGAGAGAGTGGCAAGGTACCACTGCAAACAATCGTGTGGAGCAGCGTTTCTGCAAACTGTCTCCTCCACAAATTCTTATTCCTAAGGGACAAAAAAAATGTGTGCAAAGTGCAGGCATATACGTGAACCGCTGGCTGGAAGAGGTGAGGAATCTTGCTAATTGTACAGATGTTCCAGCCACAAGATGAGATGCAATTTTACTGCATCATATTCACCACAGGAACACTATTTTTAATGAGTGTTCGTGCATATTCCCCTTTTGCATACATTTTGGCACAGGCTATGGCAAGTTTTGGACAGTATGTCCTGAAAAAATATTCCTGTTGGTTTGGATTGACCAAAGGTAAAAATATTGTCACTAACATTTGTAAAAATATTTGCTCTTTTTCTGCATTTTTCCACTGACATTTTCCACCCGGCTCTGTCACAGACCAGTCATCCAAGTCAGTGTGTCATTGGGCAAGTGGAGAAAGAAAACAAACTCTCTCCAATGTTGATCAAAAAACACCCATTCACTTTGATGCTTCCTTGGCTGTTTGTCTCATCCCGAGCCGGCTGGAAAGTCAGACCCATCTGACGTTGTTAGCAACAAGAGCAAAACAAAGCCAAACCCTCCCCCCCACGCAGGCAGGGAAACGTTTGCTCGCCTTTGGCTTTGTGGATCCCTCTCCCTGCAGCTCTGCAGGTACAGTGGCCAGCAGAAAACCAAACGGGTCCCCCTCTCTCCCCCAGGAGATTGCTGGAATTGGCCTTTGAGATCCGAAACGTGTGGGATTCTCCAAGCCTGTGCTCCTCCTGCTGCACTGGCCCAAGGCACAGCAGCTCCCGCCAGGCTCCCCAGGGGCAGCTCAGCATTGTGTCACACACAGCAGAGAGCAGGACACCTTCTGGGGCCACGGAACAGCACAGGGTGCAGCTGGAAAGCCCAGGCTGAGGCTGACTAGGGATACTTTGAGTGTGAAGAGACCACGGGATATGCTGAAGGCTGGATTTTCAGTTAAACCACAGATGAGCCTCCAGTTTGGGCTGTGATGGTGCCCTTGGTTCAAATAAACCATAGGTATGAGCAGTTCAATAGTTAACGACTTTACGAGTTCAGACAGGTTGGTATCTAACCAGCAACATCTCTTGTCTGCACTTTGCTGTCAGGGGAAAATACAGGCATAGGTCTTTCCAGTCTAACAGCTGCACTCCAGCAGACTATTCCTGAAATCCTTCCCCTCAGCAGTACCAACGTTCTGACAGAGGGCAGAAGCTCTCCCTCATCCACCTCAGTTGTGGGCAGACAGACACCTAACAACCCTGGCAGGAAAAATGCGAGCCCAGCCCAGCCCTTTGCAGCAGATGAGTTGCCACTCAGACTCAGACTAACAGAAATTGTATCTCTGTCAGACAGAAGATATTATTACAGGTGTTTGTAGGAAACTAGGCTAAATGATCAAATATTCTTTTTGGTCTTTCCAAATCTATGAATTCATTGCAAGGCAAGCTCTTCAAACTGGCAACATTTCCTTCATAAAAAGGCACGTACAGCATTCTTTAGGCACACAGCATCAGTTATTCACTTGAGGCAAACAAGTACATTCATGAACAAAAATGTTCCCGATATCATACACACTGTAAAAACAGTTGATGTTTTGACTAATATGTCTCAGAGCTTTCGTGTGCATAGCTTAAAGTCCAGTGACTCAGGTCCAACTTATGTTTGGTCTTCATGGTTCACTTACCCAAAAGCCTGGGAAAGTGCTTTACAAAGCCAGGGCTGGCTTTAGAAGGATGCTGAGCAGCAGGACATCAAGTCCCTGTTGTGGTCACAAACCCTTTTAAGGGGGAGCTGAAGGTGGCCATCAGGAGCCGGGTGCTGCTCAAGCCTCCATCTCCTCCCTCCTGGAAAAGGAGGGCAAGCAAAGCAGATCCCAGTGCTATGGAGCACACATCACAGGGCACAAGGCTTGCTACAAGGTGTTGAAGGTAATTTATCTTGAGCATCTGTGCAGGGAACACGGCAAAATAAAGCTTACAGGTGTGAGCCTGAGAGAAATGAACTTTGGTACTTTCACACTGGAATCACAAAATAGTTTGTGAAGTACTTTGCAAAAGAAATATCCATTACCCTCAGAGTCTCCACCTCTGCAAGCAATGGCCAAAGCAAGAATTTCAAAGGGATTTCAGTGCAGAAGAGACACACAGGTATGCAGGGGGATTTCTAACAGCAGTTGAGCAGGCTGGATACGTAACTCCTGCTGTAGTTGGTAGGAACTGGCGTATTTTCCAAAAGTACCCACGTAGTTCTGGGGCAGATGGTTAGTCAGGGCATCACCCTCAATTTATCAACCCGAAGCCGAGGAAAAAAAGCAGCCTGTATAGCTGCCCTCAACATCAGAGCTCAATTCTGCCCTTCTGTCTGCACCTTCAGAAGCTGAAATACCTCATCCCAGAGTTGCATCTCCTATTTCACTGGACCCAGCACTCGCACTGTGGAGGGAATCCCAATGCCTTTGAAGTCGATGGGAGTTTTGTTACTAGAGAGAATAAAACCAGGTACTTGACCAGCCTTTGGTAATTGAAATGTAGTTGTTACATGTTCACTTTGTGGCCATTATGGATTTCACAGGCTTCAAAGGCAGTGAATGATTTGAATGCTCATGTTACCAGCCCTGCAGAAAAATCAGATCTCGCATGATGCATTCCTGGGTTTGACTTGCAGCTGGAATGCTTTAGCTTGTGCTTCAAACTACACCACTGCTGCACCCAGATCAAACCCGAGCCCCTCTCCAGACCCCTTTCCCCATTCATTGGAGTCTGTTTGCATGTTGTGGGTTGAAATGTGTAATTCTAGTAACTAAGAAAGGCTTAGGCCCACCCAATCCCAGAAGCAGATGTGCTTTTATTTTGGAGCTTTTACAAATACAAGTGTGATTGTTCTAGGGATGGTGCAGTACAGAAGGGAAGAGTTTGTTTAATGATATGCCCCAGCAGCATGACAGTATCTGCAACAGCATCTAGGAATAGCTTTGATTATTTTTTTTTTGTTGACTTATCTGTAAGTCAGTTGATAACTGTATTCATCTGCTCAGCAAGCAGAAAGGGAACTTCAGCATGGAAACCCTGTAGCTGTCCATGAGCAGAGCCCGATCTAGTTATCTCCTTCAGACTATTCCTAAAAGCCATTGCAGCCTGCAAAACCTCTGACAAATCCTGAACTTGCTAAGCAAGGCACAGCTCTTCACAGGCACTTGAGTAGCTGCAGGAGGCATTTTGCACACCCCAGTGGGTTCTTGCTCAGCTAAGTGATGCACTAATGAACAGTGATTCAATGCTGAACAGAAACAGCTTCATATGAAGCGTCAGAGATAAGTGTGTAACCTCAGTTCTCTCAGCACTGTTTTTACAAGAGGCTTCACGTTTAGGAAATGTGTTGCATCTCAGTAAGAAACTCCCATTGCCACTTTTAATCAGCCTTTGAGACTTAGATCTTACCCTTCTCAAACACTGCGTAGGAAAGGCAACACAGCTACTATAAACACACAGAATTAAGAATCTGCTGAAATTTTAAAGTGAATTCGATTTTTCCCTAGATTCAACAGAATTTATACAGACCTGTTTCCCTACCAGTACAGTCAGCTTTCACACCAGTCCTTGGAAATCACCTCCAGTAAACCATATTTCTGCTTTAGACATCCCTTCACCCCACAGAGCCCCCGGGGGCACAAGGAAGGCTTTTATCAGCAGGGAGGGAGCAGGAAGAATAAGCAGGGGATCCCAGGCACAGGGAAGGGAAGGTGTGGGAGTGTTATGGATTAATTACAGGAGGAGGGCTTGCATCAGGTCTGTGTACAGAGGGTGTTGCAAACGTGCCAGGGAGAGGCCCAGGGAGATCCTGGGGCCCTCTCAAAGTAGGAAAGTCTGAAAAATATTTTCCTAAGCTTGTCTTTGTACAGCTGCAGCTGACTTTAAGCAATGACACCAAGCAAACTGGAATCTGGATACTGCAGGTTTTTAATCTAAACAGATGTCTTCTAACCCTCCCAGGATGCTCTCTCTGCCTTCTCCTCCCTCCACCTGCTCAAACCTGGTCATGAATTGCCCAACTTCCCATGTGAGCTCTGTCCTTGGGTTGCCTGTTGGAAACCTTGCACCATACCTGTGACCCAAACAGCCCCTCTAGAGTTAGAATACCCAGGAGGAGGACAGGATTATGCTCCTGGCTTAGAGGCTGTTTTGCATGCTGAATCAATAAGACATTCAACATACCCATGCTTCAGGTGTTTCCCACTTTAAAACAGAAGCAGGAAGGTTGACCCTCTATTTGTAAAGCTGTTCAAAGTGTTGCAAGGTGTCACTGTGTGGTTATTGTTTAAAACACTGTTAGATCTGTAATTCCTGAAGCTAGCAGGGATTTGAGCAGCACAGCTACAGGACAGCCTCAGTGTGCTCTTTGCCTGGTGGATTACCCCGACATGGAGGGGACTGCAGGACCTGCTGGCAGTGGCCCTGGCCTGGCTGCTGCCAGGACATGGCCAGGTGAGCCAGGACTCCAAAGCTGCTCCCAACACAGAGTGCTGACATGTCGCAGAAATCACCTTGTCTTGCAGTGCAATGGAAATTGCTGAGTTGCCTTTGCTGCTGCTGCCTGTCCTTCTTCCCATTTATTTTTATCCCACTTGGAAGTGCTCATTAGTATTTACTACCACTTGTCAACCAGCAGCTTAAAATAACAGGGCTGATGGGGGGGATGGGGAAAGTGAGTGAAGAAAACAGATGCTAAAGCAGGGGCTGTTTGGCAAGAGAACTGTCCTGAAGCAGTGTAGACTTCACAGCATTATAGCCTATAAACACAGTTTCATCTCCTGTTCTCCTGCTATTGCATAATTGCCAACTCTCATGTTTTCACTGAGTCTCTCTTCCTAATCCATGTTCTTCTCGTGCCTCAAAACATCAAAGCAGGTGATTAGGGGAGATGCTGCACTTCTCATCTCTGGATACGTTTCTAGTGTTTATGGCTTCAAACCAAACAGCATCCTAGAGACTGAAAAAGTACCCCAGCGAAAGGCAAAGAGCCCACACGTACTATTTTCATGAAGCTTCATGGTGGTTAATCTCTTATTTTACTGTGTTGCAACATGGTAACTCTTCCTTACTACTTCCTTTCAGGGTACTCTCTTCGTCTTTTCTGTATTTTGTCTTCCCTTATTTCTCCCCTCATCCCCATAGTCCCCACTTTTCCAGTCCTTTCCCTTCCACTAAACACCTGTGATCTCTTTTCTTAACCACACTCCTGCCACCAGCCCTCCACAGCCCTTTGACAGCTCCAGCCCTTCCACCTCTATAACTCCAGCTGCTTTCCAGACACGACCTCACATACGTCCGGCCCAGCCACCCTCACTTTGCAATGCTTGTTACTCACCCTTGAGTCCAGAAAACAAGTTCACTAAGGAAGTTTCACAGACCACACAGCAGTTATATGACCTGTAGACACATTTTTGGGAGTGCTTTCTAACGGGAGATGACTCTTTTCTGGCATCTGCTGCCAGACACTATCAAAGCCATCAGTAGACAAGTGCCAACCTCCTGTCCTCATCTCAGGCTCCACTGACAGCCTGATGCTTGAGAAAACTGAGCTGAAAGCCCCACGTTTTATCATTGCTAAAAGCTCTGACACTCCCGCTGATGTCACTACTTTGAACGCTGAGCCATTTTGATGTGGTCTCAACAAAACATACTTGTGGTCTGGATCCAGACTTCGTAATTTGTGTAACTCTAATCTAGACATTAACATTTCCATGTCCCAGCTTAATTTTCTGTAAAAGGAGGATCATGGGCCTTTCCTATCTCTTGCTCTGGTAAAAGGCTCGGTACAGTTCCTTACGTGCACTGAAGTTCTTAAATGAAAGAACTGACTGCAGGGCCAAGGAATCAAAGGGCTTTTCTGCCTCCTTGTTGCAGGGCCATTATTCACATTGCTCCAAGAACGCTCTACAAGTACACTTGGTAGGTAAGGTACCAGAGTGAGAATGTGCACTAGAAACTTTTTTTCTGTGTGCTTAGATCTTTATCTCAAAGCTAAAACCCAAACCAGCCACATTAGTTAGACTTAACTAGCACTATCTCCTGTGACAAGTCATTAGATGTGAGCCCTCAGAGCAAATATTGTTTAAGTCTAAGCAGAATAACATTTCTTTGCTTTGTTTACCATGTCTTGTCCAACAATGATATCTCAAGGGCTTGCTGTCTATTAGCTGGTGATTTAATGCTGTTTGCCCTGTCTTTGGAGATCAGGGCTTTCCACTTAAAGGGAAGCTGTTCTTCTTAAAAGAACAAGAGGTTTCTTTTCATTGGAACAGGAGTCACAACCTCAGAAACCTCTGCTTGCAACACCAGTCAGGTTTTGCATCCCATCCCTGACCACTGCTGGTGGGCCAGAGAGGAAAGTGCTAATCCAGGAGTGCTTGAACTTCTCCAAAGAGCATCTTACCTGGGGCTTTTCTGGGGTCCAAACATTCCAAGTGTGTGTGTGGGAAGGACATTTCCCTTTAGTGGGTCCCTTTGATCTCTCTCACTTTGGGCTTCCCCTCCAGGCCTATTGTTTGCACATTGCTGTAACTACAGGAAAACAAATGCATTATACAATTTCCCAGACTGACTCACTCTGGTACTTGATGCCTCATGTTGTCTGGTTACCTCAATTGCATCATGTCAGCATGGGAAGCTTAAAGGCTGGGTTTTCTGAGTAATAATACTGCAGTTGAGCAGTAGCTAAAAAACAAAAAAATTGTCATTATTTCTACTATCATCAACCTGCAAACTACAAGGGGGAAAAAAACAAGCAAGACAAGTCCCTATGAACTAAACCTTGTGTGAATCATGACTTCCAGTCGGGGGCCATGCTCAGATAGTGCAGTACATGAATATAAAAACTCTTTACTTCTGGAAACTTGGCCTCAGCCACTGGAACGGGCCAATCCGTACTATTCCCTCATCCCTGGCTCCTCTGGGATGTGTTTTGTTCAGTGTGTTGTAAACAGGGAAGGGTGGGAGGTATCCACATGGCTGTGTAATGCTCTGTGGGAACAGGGCTGTTGCTTTTGGGGGGGGATGAAACCCCAGGAAATTTGTCCTCCCTGTTGACGTTCAAGCATCTTGAACTCCTCTGTCTAATGTGTCTATGGAGAGAGTTAAATAATCCATATTATTTAACTTCAGTTTTCCTAAGGGCACCCAGCAAAGCTGACTGAGCTTTGAAGAGCAGCTCCCACCAGCTGCATTGAGCCTCTCCATCTCTGCACCACAGCCCCTTCCTGAGCCATCCACCTTGGCTGCCCAAACACTCCCTGTAGGACCCCCTTTGTGGTAGCAAGGAAGTGTTGCAGCAAGTCCAATTCTGATGAAGGGCTTCTCCCACAAACCAAGACTTTGCTTAAAAGAAAGGACTAATTGCACCCTGAGCAGCACTGGCTGGATCTGCACATCCAGCCGTGTGGTATCCGAAGGGATCCCGCTTTAGGAAGGAAACTCAAGAGTCCTCCTCCTACACACCCTGGGCCATGTGCTCACGTGCTCTGCAGGAACCAATTTCAGAAATTTTAATTTCATGTAAGCCATCAAGGAGGCAGAGGCAGTGACACCCATTATCTCATGGAGGAAATACATCATCTCTTATATTGTCTGGCCCACAAAGGTTGAAAGCAAAGCTAGATAGTAAAAGCACTGCAAAACCCCCTCTATTCCTGTTTTGTGTGAGACAAAAGCCTCTGATTTCTCAGTATCTCACAGGGAAAAGAATCAATAAAAGCTATGACTCAAATGCCTTTATGCCAGCAGCACTTCTCAGATTCATTTCTGATCACTTGATATTCTGTGCAAAGAAGAGGCACTGTGTAAACTAAGCTAAGTGTATATATTTGCACTGACAAATCCATACTGACAAAACTCATAAGGCTTTCTTTAAGTTTTGAGGACATGATTAAAGGGTTTTCCAAGGAGAGTTCTTCATTCAAAAGGATATAATTACACTTCAACAAGTTACCACGTTTGTGCACTGTAGGTACAAAAGCAGCTCTTACAGGGCTTGTCTAGACACTTCCACCGTGTGTCTTTGTTCTTCTTGTAAAGTCTTTTTTATGAAGGAACTATCTATTTTTTCATCCAAGTTTTATGTCTTTGTTAATTTCTGATAGCAGATCCCTTCCCTTACAGAACCTGTGCTTTTCCTAGTTTTCATTTTTCAAAAATTTGCCAGGAAACATTTTTGTAAATCCAAATTGTTTTCACCCTTCAAATGCACAGAATCCTCTCTGTTGCAGATCTTTCTTATTTTCTGGTATTAGTTCTTTACCTGGAGTAACTGAAGAGTGACCTTTAAGAAAAACAAGCTATGAATTGAAAGAAAATTGTGACCCACAGCAGTGCAGCAGAGTCTCAATCACTTATCTGGAACCTCAGACGAATGAATTTAAAAAACCATTACATATGTTAATATATGCACACCAGTGTTCCAGCTGGCTTGCACCAGTGCTACAATTATGCATAAAAGTCAGGAAATTATGTGTGGAAAGGCTAATGAGCAGCATTGTCTGCCCAATTACCAGGTTTACATATGCAAACAGTAATTTTGCAGATCTGTGCCTGGCAAGCCTTTTTTCTGAAGCAGCATCAGGAGCTCTAAGGTTAACTGTAACAGCAAAGTAACTCAAAACCACCTCAAATCTGCTTCAACCCTTTTTTGAAGAGAAGAGAAGCTTCATCTGAGGGGAAGATATCACTGAAAGGATGAGTCAGGATGCTGCCTAAAGCATGTATGTGGGTACCTATAGAGACTCCAGTAGAAAGCCTGGGTAAATGGAAACTATGTTGCTTTTTTTTCAGGGATTCAGATTTGTTCCTGCTCGACTCTCGAACGATCTGGGCTGCAGAGGAAGGGTGGCTGGTGTTTGACATTACTGCAACCAGCAATCACTGGGTGGTGAATCCCCAACACAACCTTGGTCTGCAGCTCTCCGTGGAAGGCGTTGATGGTGAGTGTCAGAAGCTAACTGCAATCAGTGAGTCTCTGTCTCAGGTACCTGATTCCCAGCCAGGGGAGGCTTTAAGCATTCATCACTCTTTCCTTTGAACAGGATTTCTTAAGCATGTTTTTCCTGAATTTCCCTAAGGTGGAAATAATAGTAATAATAAAAAAATAGTCCACAGACATATTTGAGGATGTACTCAGATGCTGTAACAGATTGGTGGCCTGCCTGCAGTAATTCCAGTATTAGCTGTGTACACATCCCCATCAAGGTATGAATATGCTGCTGGCTAATTTCCAGGTAGTGCAATCCAGTCAAGGAGAAAGGAATAAACTTTGCTATGTGCAAGAAGACACAACTGACTGATGTAGAAGGCTGATGTCAGTCGGCACAGAAGGCCTTTCAAATTCAGAAGACAGCTAGGAACCATTTTAATTTCCTTTGTGGCAGCAGAACTTACTGGTAAAGTCATGCATGGTCTGGACTCCAAGGTCTGCAGTGTGTGGTACAAATCTGTGAGGTTTGGGAGTGAGTGGAAAGACCTGGTTCTGAAGCATCTCCAGAAAGGATGTGTTTAGAATCAGCTGGGGAATTTTCCTAATCAGATCTTAACTAAAAAGTCATGCTACTTTGTCTTAACGTTCAGATCCCTGATGCTCACTTGGAGACTTGTGCAAGGAAACCTAAGTATCCTGGATATCTTCTTGGGGATTCCCAGGACCTGGGACCAGCTGGAACTGCCTGGCTGCCCCACAGGAATGGTTAAGCAAAAGCCAGCTCAAAATTAGAAATACTCTGGATGTAGTTATCTAAGGACATACTTTCATTCTCCACTCACTGCCTCTGTGATATCACTTGTTCTTGGTTTTTATGCAAAACTCTGCATGTTTCCAGTAAGTAACATTTTGCATAAAGACTGTGCAAAGTAGGTTTGAAACAGGCAACCCACAGAGAGTTATTTACATGAAAGGGTGATTTAACTCATGTGATGCCTGCACAGAGAAGTGCACAGGGTTGGTTTTAACCTGCCCTGAGTGATCAGTGAACACAGAAACCCAAACACAAATACAAAGAAGGAGCTTCACCATGGAAGTTAGTAGTCCCCACCCCAAAGACATCTTTGTATGAAGAGTCAAATTCAACCTGATTTACAAGTTAATCTTAACTCCTAAAGTTAGAACAGTAAAGCAAACTGACAACCAAGTTTAACCCCTTTTCAAACACTTGTCTGTGTTTTTAGTTTCCAGTTTGCCTCTTAAATGAACAACCCGGGAGTACAGAAGTTGTGTCCATGAGCATGGCACATTTATTCAGTCATTATTCAAGTATAGAAAATCCATCAACACCCAGGCCAGAGTTCACAGAAAAGTGATAGCTGGAAGTAGGCTGAGTATCTCCAAGCACTATGGATACTGCAGTCTCACACTCAGCCTCTTCTACTGATAAAATCTTATCTCCCTGTCCTCCCCCATCCTCACCTCCTGATTTTACAGCAAAGTCAGCCCAGTTTTTCAGCATTAAGGAGGAAGGCAGTTGATTTATAAAGGTGTTACTGATTTCAACAGAGACTTTTCAGGATCCTGCATCCAGGGAAATGCTGCAGGCTTGCAGACACTTACAGTAACTCTGCTCTGCTGGAGCAATTAGAAGTGGACCCTTACAAGCATATAGCCAGATCTGTCACAGAGAGAGCTTTCAAAGTCATACACAAACTCAGACCCCTCAGGAGTGCTAAAAGAAGTCGTATTCCTAATTTTCATTGAGTCAAATAACAGATGAGAATGGACTTATCACTGAACCTGGGAATTTCTGTTTGCACCCTTTTGCAAAGTAACTGCTGCTTTCTCCAAACAGATTAGCAAAATACTTTAATCAGCCTGTCATTAAGAGTTAGAAAATCCATCTGGAGTATCTACTAAGTAAATACAGAGATACAGGACCCGATTGTCTGTTTGTCTTCTGTAGCCAATTTCCCTGGCAGCACACCTTTGAACTCACATTTCTCCTCCACACACATGAATTTTTCTTTCTATTTTGAATGGCAATGACATGTCCTTCCTTGCTCCTCCAGTTTCATTTGGATTTAGACCAATTGTGTGCACTAACAAGAAAGCTGCTTTTACACCTGGACTTCAGCTGAAAATCATACGCTGCAAACACAGCAGGATTTTGATGCAACACTATATGCTTGGGCAATCCCCAAGGCTTTAAGTGAATTAGAAAAACAAAACACAACCAAACCCAGCTTTTCTTTGTATCTGTTGTTAGAGTTCTGTAATCATGAAGCAAATACAATCTATTTTAAAAAAAATCTGACATCACAAGCACTGTCCAAATGAACTGATACAAAATAAGCTAACTTAACTGATCTTTGTATTTCTTTATAATCTTGCCAAATAAGTCTATCAATGTGTATAATTAGGGTAGAATCAAAGAGGTTTTGTTTATCCCTGAGACCAGGGAACAGCTCCAGCAGAAGAAATGCTTGAGTGACTCAGTAGCCTTCAGCCCAGACCTCACAGTGCCCCTCTCAGCAGCAGCACATGCGTTGGGTTTACTTGGTTTGGTACTTAAGATCCCATTTTTGACAGTACTAAAAAACCACCTTCAGAAGAGCACATGAAGCCATGCCCTCTGGTTTATGAGCACAGCTTTAGCTCTTGTGGGAGAAGTTTTTCATTGTCTAATGGTGATTACATAGATGTCCTTGTGTTTAACCTTGCTCTCTGGGTGGGTGGAATAGTTAGAACGAGCATTTTCCCCATTTCAATTAAAAAGAAATACGCAGCTTCACCTACAGAGAATTACCTTTTTTTCCCCCAAGGCAACACTGCCACCACACTGGCCTTGAACGTGACGTGTTGGTGTTACACTGGTATTTTAGTGGTCAAATTGCTGCTCTAGTGCAAATCCATTAAACATCAAGATGAAGCTGGGTCCCCTCATGCATACTGCTGCCCTATTCAGAGTCATGGGAAAGGTAAAATAATTTACACTGGAAAAGCCGCAGCTGTGGGCTAGTTTAAACAGCTTTGGGAAGCAGAAGGGCTTCTTTGAAGGGGCAGCATTCAGTGAGCTCCCATGCCTGCAGGTGAGCTTGTTTTCAGGAAATAAGGCTCAGATCTGGCGAAGCCTGAGCGCAAGTGGAACTGCTTATATATTTAACATTGGCTGCTTGCTTAAGCACTTTGTGGGCTCAGCCACAAATATTTAAAATGAAAACTGTTTGGACAAGTTTCCGGAAAGAAGCTTAAGCAGGTGAAAGAGCTGTTGATGAGTGTCCACATATAACTCTATGGCCAGGACTTTTGCTCTTTTCACCCAAGCTTTCCTGCTGCCCTGTCCTCAGATTAGTTTTGCTGTATCTTGCTTGTGAGGCCTGGCCATGCCAAGCAGTTTTCCTGTTGCCAGGGTCCTATTAAACACCTCTGGATCCAGCCCTCTCCACAAATCCCATCTACGGATCTTGGAACTTCCTCATGGTTTTAAAAAAACATAAAATGGACTGCAGTAAAGTCCGGTCCATTCTTGGCCTTGAGCTTTGACTCCCTTTTCTGGGTCTGTCATATTTGCCAATCTTTTGGACAGATCTAAGAGCAAAGACAGAAACAATGCGATAAAGACCATAATTTATGAGCCTTGGCATTTACTTTACTCGTCTTAAAAAGAACAGCTATAGATTATCACCTAGAAATATTTTAGGCTACCAGCTTCTTTTCTCACATTAGTCAGAAACTAATACAGTAAGGATATTTCTGTCAGTGGACTGAGAGCCCCTTCCCGTCTCTCCCCAGCCAGGCTGCCTTGCAAGGCTTCTCCAGCAAAGTGTCAGCTGTCCTTTGGCACATTTGATTTGTGGCTGACAAGGCCCAGCTCTGTCCTTAGCAAAGGATCACAAAAGCCATTAACATAACTTGGACTTAGCAGCAGCACTCAGTAGCTTGGAAGAGAATAATGCTGGATATCATTCCTGCATTTCACAGCAGCACCCAGACATCCTTTGGAGGCATCAGGGAGAAATATTAAATTGCCCACTGCCACCCTCTCCTTGCCTTTCTTGTAAATAATTAATTCTACAGAGAAACCACCTAATTGTCTTTTACCAAAAATCAAATTATTTTAAAGCCCAAGATGAAGGACACACGGATGGTAACCACCAGTTTTGCAACAAAGCAATCAGATATGGTAGTGCCAAGATGCAGCAATAAGCAAAATGTCTCTAAACATTTGTTTTTTTTCAGCTAAGGTATATCTGGAACTCTGTCAGCATTCCATACAAGGCATTTTTATTTTAAGTTAATAACCTTCCAGTGGGAATTTAGTGTTCCTATGGGCTGAGTTTTATGATTCCTTTTATGGAATCACTTCAAATTATAGGTTGGTGAACTTAAAGAAACCCCTCCAAAGAATGCAGGAAAAGTTAATGCTAAGCGGATTTAGGGTAAAATGATTATATGTAGGGTTATTTTATGTAACTTTTACACGCAGATATAAAATGAAGTTTAGTTGTGCAGAGCTGCTCTTGTCAGAAGCAGCTTTGCCGTTTAAGTCCAGGTCCTTGGTGGATCAGTGCACACAGGAATCACCCTTAGCAAGCCAGCAGCTCTCCTCCTTGTTACCCTGACCATGCTGGAAAAGCTGCTGCAGTCCCCCTTATCAGTCTGTTCTGCTTCAAGGGCAAAGCATCAACCCCAAGCTGGCGGGTCTCATCGGAAGGCACGGCCCTCAGAACAAGCAGCCCTTCACTGTCGCCTTCTTCAAAGCCACCGAGGTCCATCTCCGCAGCATTCGCTCCACGGGAGGGAAGCAGAGGAGCCAGAATCGATCCAAAACACCAAAGAACCAGGAAGCTTTCCGGGTGTCAAACATTGCAGGTACACTGTGGGTTGCTGGGTCTGTGTTTGTGGGTGTGGGATAACGTGGGAACAGCTTCTCCCACAGTGTCTGTTTGTTGTCTCTTCGGTCCACCACTGGTGTTCAGTGGTTGGTTTGAAACTGCTTGGGATTAGGGATTATTTCAAAAAAGTTAGAAAAAAGAATGTTTCTTTGGTGCAATGTTAAATTGAGGAATTTCTTAATCCAAATGAAAAAACACTCCACCTAACCAGAAAAAGTCCTTTGCTCCCACATGAAATAAATTCTCATTTTGAAACAGAAGATAATTACACTAAAGCAATGAGTAAGTGATCAAAACGATATTTCAGAGGGTCTGAATCCAAAGCCTGTCCATATTCAGAGTTTGTGATTTTAAGTTTAGCCCCCAAATAACGTAGCAGTCCCAAAAGTCTTGCATGGAAGAGGAAAACCCATTCATTCTCAGGATAACCACAGCTATTCTGGGGGGAGCTCTGCTTCCTAATATGGAAGAAAACTCCATCAGGCATTTGAAATAGAAACGTGGCTTAACTATGTGATACCTCAGAGTAACAGGCCCTTGGTGACTGTCCCAGCAGGAGCCACAGCACAGGGCTCACTCTGCAGAGGCAGCAGCAAATTCCAGCACTTTTTCTGTGAGAACCTCACTGAATGGAAGGAGAGCTTGTGGGAAGCAGGAGGCAAAGGAAAACACACCTTCCAACAGCAAGGGTTGCAGTCATATTTTTTATAGAACCACAGAATCACTAAGGTTGGAAAAGACCTCCAAGATCATTGAGTCCAGCCTTTGACCAATCACCACCTCACAACTAGACCACGGCACTAAGTGCCAAATTCCTCCAGGGATGGTGACTCCACCGCATCCCTGGGCATCCTGTTCCAACATCTGACAAGCCTTTCCATGAAAAAACTCTGCTCAGGCCATTCTTTGTGGTACTTCTGCTTGGGTCTCCAGCTCAGGCTACATGTCCAGGATGGGCACACAATTTTTCAAAACGGCATGAAGAGTTATGGTTGTTCAATTCCATGATTCAGACTTATTGGTTCATCATTATCAGCCATTGCAAGAAGTCTGTAGTCTGGATCCAGCTGCACTACACAGAAAAACAGATTCCACACTAATGTCCCATATTGTGTTCTTAGGCCTGAAGGTGCAACTATCAACAGTGATTCAAAGACAGGAATTTAGAAAATAGGTAAAGAGTGCCTTTCCTTATCACTCTTCTCATAGATTCTCCTTTTATGTTGTAGACTATGATCAGAGAGATTTGTGTGTTGCTACTAGGAGGTCAGGGGGAAAAAAAACCTGGAAAAAGAAAAAAGCTATTTTCCCAGACCTTTTCTGGTTTTGCACAAGAAGCCAGAAGGGCATTTCATATGTTATTTTATGACTAAAACTGAAATGGTTAAAAAAGGCACCCCACGTGCAAGAGATGAGCAGCAATGCCTCACTCCCTGCTGGGGGCTGTGGGTGGTGGGGCAGCCCAAGCTCATGGCCACCCATTCTCCCCATGCAGAGAACAGCAGCAGTGACCAGCGACAGGCCTGCAAGAAGCACGAGCTCTACGTCAGCTTCAGGGACCTGGGGTGGCAGGTAAGGGCTCTGTGTCACTGGGGTACATTCCTTATCCAGCTGCAATATTGAGATCAAGCCAATAACTGGATATCTTTTATAATTCTCGGGGTGAAAAAATTGTATATTGCCTTTAGCATGCTTAAGAAGTGCTTCTGCTAAGTTGGGAACTCAACACCCTTAGGTCCTTTTGAGGAACTGTGGCCCTTGCACTGCTGAAGGCTCTCCTTTTTCAGCTACCTGTTCTTTTAGACCAGGTTAAAAACTTTCCTTTCTGAAAGCTTGTATCTGTGTTGGGGTACTGGGTGAAGTGATCCTTGTGGACAGCCAGGAGGACACTGCTGAATGGATAAACAACTAAACCCAGATGTTCAGCTACAATATGGGCACATCTGCAAAGCAGGATGTGTCCCTTCAGGAAAAGCAGCTGCTTTAGAGGGCTGTAAGAGAGCACTAAAAAGGCCAGTGTGCCAGATATTTATTTTGCAGGCCACTGCAACTGTTCATGGATGTGTGAATGCATAGATTTATGTGCTGGTTGGCTTTTTGTTTCGCTGCACAACATTTCTGTCTTTCTCCACTATCTAATGGCTTCAATTTACTCAAGGACTGGATCATCGCTCCGGAGGGCTACGCTGCCTATTACTGTGAAGGAGAATGTGCTTTCCCATTGAATTCATACATGAATGCTACAAACCATGCCATTGTACAGACACTGGTAGGTGCACTGTAGCTCCTGGTACAGGGTTATGTCTGATAGGTGCTATTCAGAAAGAAGTTTATACACAAGAGAGTCTCCAAGGCCTAAGAAGGAAGGTCTGCATTAGCTCATACAATGCCTGCAGCATCTGCTCAACATGCCTGGCCAAGTGGCCTGCATTAATAGTTGGCTAGAAATTACCCTGTCTTTGCTGCAAGCATTGACATGCTCTCTCTAGTTTGAAAGGGGCCTACGGTAGACATCATGATGGGGATTTAGTTCCACTGAATGGAAATGAAAGAGCAGGATGTGAGACCCACTATCAGCATCCCTTGGAAGAACTCTGTAAGGATCCACTGAATGCAGATTTGGGGGCAGCCTGACAAAGGGGTCAGTGAATCCCAAAGTTGCATGCACAGAGCAGCTGGGCTGGGTATTTACTTTATGAAATCGTGCAGAGTTGTTCAGATGGGAGCCCTGAGCTTGTGCCACAGCACCTGTGTTCAGGGGGACTGTTGGCTGGGGCTGCCCAGCCCAGCTGTGTCACCAAAACCACTGCACCCCCAGCTGGCTTGCCTTGCCTGGACACCCTCCCCTACCCAGTTGGGCTCCAGGACCCCTGCACACATCTGCAGGGCACAAGGAGGCTCACTGCACCTTCTCGTCTATAACCCATGTCCTGTGCACACCTAAAGACAATGTTGCAAAAGACATTCGGGAAACTAGAAGCAACTGTTTCCAAGGGATGAAATATCTGCATGTTTTTCTCCTGGTAGATTGCTTTTATTTGCCTTTTCCCCCCTTCTCCTTGGAGGTCCCACAGCTTCAGGGGACCTGGATCCCTTGGCCCCCAGTGGGCATTGGTGCTGCTGGGCAGAGGGACAGGAGCCCCAGCCCAGGGTTGAGAGGACTGTTAACAAAACCTCGCCCACACATCCCACAGAGTTTATCATAACTGGTACCCACTGCAGAACACTGACTGCTCTGACAAATGGCAGTGTTCTAATGAAAACCTGCCTCACTGAAAGATTTCCAGCCAGATCAGCCTTGGGCGCGTGTGTCAGCCCCCGCACAGGCAGGGGACATCTCAAGATGTTTGTACACAAAGCCAGGTGTTCCAAACATGTCCCAGTGAGGGGGTGGGACAGGCAGAGGGTTTCCTGGGAAAGAAAAACATGGGGGGAGGAGAGGGGAGAAGTAAATCTTAACATGCCTCTACTTTCATTCCCCAGGTTCACTTTATAAACCCAGAGACTGTGCCGAAACCCTGCTGTGCTCCTACACAACTCAATGCCATCTCAGTGCTCTATTTTGATGACAGCTCCAATGTTATCTTAAAAAAATACAGGAACATGGTGGTACGAGCATGTGGCTGTCATTAGATTTGTAGGAAAGAAAAAGAAGAAAGAAAAAAGTTATTTGTAAAGAGTGGGTTTGTATGGCTATGTGGGGGAGGGGAAAATTTTAGCGCTCCAGCCATGGGTTTAAAAAAATCCCAAACAGTTTTTAGGACCAGGCCTCTGAAAGTTCAGACAATGGAACAGTTTCTGGATCTAAAGTGGCATTTGAACACATTTTGTTTTAGTTTATTGCAGACAATGAGCTTGTAAACTGAAACAAGCCAGAGAAACCGTTTAAAACCTAATCTGCCTACAAAATTGGCTCCTACAATACATACTTTTGCAGATGAGTCTTTCTGGAGATTGCAAACTCACCAGTGTTGACTGTGAGTTAAAGAGTAATAACCTATCTGAGGTGAGACTGTGCTGTGACTAATAAGTGTGTGTAGTTCCTGTAACACAGTTTGCAATAAAATAAGTGAACAAAATATACCTGGAGTGAACAGGTATTTTGTTAGAGAATTATTACTTCCATCCCCCTGCTTCAATTTCGTGAGCAAAAACCAAAGATAATTACATGCAACTTCCAGTTCTAAAATAGAGTAGCAAAAGCTGGATGTGGACTGACACAAATTCAGAGCACAGATCAGGCTAAGAAAAAATTAATTAATTGGCAAGCAGAAGAACTGAAGAAAATAATTCCAAAGAGCAAGACTTCTAGGGTATACTTCATTAACAGGGAAGGAAACTTCCTCTTGCAACCAGAAAGTATTTGAATTTGCTATGAATTTGAAAGAGAAAACAGTAAAATGCTGAGAAACAGGGATTAAACCTAACTTCTAGCTGTGCTATCTGAAGCAGTTATGGAACTGTGTACTCCAGCTAAAGATCCCACTGCTGTTTGGAAAATGTCCATTGACTTCACTGGGGGAACAAGTTCCAACACTTTTTGGAGAACATGGAGGCTCAAGTGCAGAAGGTGCTGTAAGCTGGGGCATGCACCCAGTACCACACAGAATAGAAACAAGGTGGGAAACCTTCCTTCCCAGGGTCAGTGCTTCTGATAAACCCTCTGCTCTGTTGGCTTCACCTCAAAAAAACCACCAAAAAATCCCTTTCCAGAGTCCCCAAGAAGCTGAAACCAGAAGCAAGAAAATGTCCCCTCAAGGCTTTTTTTTTTTCACTTCTTTTAAAGTCACAGGTTACACAAACATCACACTTAAGTAATTAAATATCTATTAAAGTTGTTGCAAAGAAGAATACAATGTTGCAGCAACTGATCACAAACCAATTCCCCACTTAGGCGAGTGCTGGGAATACCAAAGTAGGATTGGCATACATTTTGCCATGGGGATGAAAAGAAAATTCTGCCCAATAAAACAATGGGTCCACAGCACACCCACCTCTAAATCTCCAAACTGCAAAAACCTAAACCTCCAACAGATGGGTCCAGGACATAATAAATCCCTGGAGATGGGTGTCTCTGCTCAGTGATGCAGCCGCAGCGGGGACTTGGCTCCATATCTTGCCTTAGGGGAGAGTTAGAGAAAGAAGATAAATGAACACTACCACCCCATTCTGGACATCACTCACTGCTCTTCTCTCTTTAAGTCACAGATCAAATCTAGACCAGATGCCTCACTTTAAAAAGAGTAAGCAAAGGAAGAAAAAACCCCATACTCTAGGAAATGAATTGGGAACTTGTTTCTTATGGTCTAATTCTAATCTCATCTAAGTCAATCGATGTTTTCCCAGCAGTATTCTCAGTAGCAGGGTTAGGCTGATGGGAAAGTGGAAGTTCATCCACTACACTGGTAGGTTTTAGAGCAGGGCCTCGGTGAGCAGTTGCCACGTTGCCAGATGTGCCTGGCATCCAACCCAGGCAGCTCAAACATCTGCAGGACCAGCCTGGCTGCATCAGGCACATTCCACTGGCAGGACTCCTGTAAACCACTCAAGGTGAGACTTTGGCCAAACAGCCAGCCCCACAGCAGGACAGCAGCTGAAGCCAAAAGACCATCTCTCCTGGAACCTGCAGACAGGACCATCCATGATAAACAGCCAAAACTGCCCTCAGTGCACCACTTATTTAGACTGAGGAACTGAAATCACACAGATGGGAAGCATCTTTTGACCTTGTATAGGTATATACACCAGTGCTTCTTAAACCTCCTGAAGGAAGTGAAGGTGCTGCCTAGAAATTTAAAAGCTGATCATGCCTAAACTTCCACTATTTAGTAGTCAAGGATTAGTTTTTTCTTGTGGGTGTTGGTGGTCATTGCGTTGGTGTATTGCATTTTTAACTTAGACCACGGTATCTTGCTGTATAGGATTCATACATTAAATATTATGTGGGGATTGTTTCTCTTTCGGGTTTTTTGTTATTGTTTTTAAACATAATGACAGGATTTCTGTTGCTAGGCTCAACATCAGCTTCACTGTTTGTACATTTTTATGTAAATAGTTGTCACAAGCAGAAGAAGAATTATTTATTTCCATCTCTGAATTCCTTTTCAATCACATCCAGGAAAAATGATTCTCGGTTCCTAAACACATTTGTTTCCTTATTTAAGAAGATATTTATTAACAGTTGGCAAAAATGCATACACATTTCTGGTTCTTTTCATAGAGCAGTTGTCAGAAGCCTTTTTGTACAAACGAGTAAAATAAATCGTTGCAACTTTACAAAAGATATCCCAACGACGTTGTGTATCTGCGTGGTTATTCTCCTGATATTCAAAGAGCCTTTTCGGCTGGACAGTATTTCATCTTGAGCCTCTGTTTTCATGTAGCTCAATCTCTATGTACGGGCAAAACCAGCACATGTTGCTATTTGGTGCAACTCCTTTGGTCCAAATACAACAGGGAGGGAAGAATACAAAAAATATGAATGTGTTTTGCAGTCTGCACTGCAAAGATCCATGATTGAATTATAGTGCAGCTGTCAGCAGCTGTTTCAAAGAAGCAGGGGGTAAATTAGTTCTGTTTACTGCTAACATAGTTCAGAGATTTAGTCATCCCAATAAAATTATAGAGGCACAAGAAAGGAAGAAAGAAACTCCAAAGAAACATCAGCCAAGAAGCTGACATTTTCTAATTTAGATTGTTTTAGCATATTTCAGAGATGCTGCTGGCATGAGGTTTCCTACTGTGGATACCACACTGCATTGCTATGGAGGCAGCTGAAAAAAATAATGGTCTAAATCCCTCTTATTAACTAAACTTTATATCTTTGGGGCATAACAGCAATTTTGGGGTTCTTGTTTACTTTGAGCTGCAAGCAGAGTAGTGCCAGTTTATGTAGATGTATTTACAGAGCCAGAGGATTAATTCATCAGCATTTTGGAGTTAATTTGCCATCTTCCACAAGCAATTACAAATTCATAACTAAATGTGCTTTGCGCACTGCTCACAAGTCCAGCAAAGCATAAGTGGAAAGACCTTTACTGAGCTAAACCAATACCTACTCAGCTTCTGTAGGCCTGGATTAATTTTAGAAAAAGGATCCTCTGGTATTTCTCATTATGGTCCCAATTCTCTGCATTTAGATTCGTTTTAAGTCAAGGGCAGTGCCAGAAAGGGGAGGCAAAATAAAGTAAATCAATCATGCTGCTTTGCAGGGCCAGTCTTGCAGCCAACAGCAGCTTTACCACTAACTTCAACACATCCAGCCTTATATCGTGAAATATCAGTTGGTTTCCAGCTCTGCCACAAATACACACAACTTGCTGGATGTGCTTTGGAGCAGCTTTCCCAGCCTGGGAGCCAGAACTCTGTTCCCAAGCTGGCTGCAGCCTCCCCTTGGTCTGCAGCACTCCCGTGGCTTTGTCTCCTCATCTACTGTTCTGGAAGAGGAATTCTTGACATCAATACATACGCTGCCATAAACTGGCAGGGCCATAAAACTCTAGTGAACGAGCTTCAAAACAGCTAAATTTATCTCAGTAATGACATTTTAAAGCACATTTAAAACATTTTATAGATCAGTTATTTTAACTTCCTTTCAGGCCAGACTTTGAGGATGTTATGTTTGCTTAATTGAGCTGTTTCAGATCTGTTCCAGTACTGACAATAGGATCCTTTTGTCCCCATGCAGGAAACTGCCTCCATCGCTGCCAATGTTCATATAATAAAAAATAATGATTTAAATAAGCCTTAGTGTAATTTTAAGATTTTTGTTTGTTATGGAAGTGTCAGCTGTAAAGCCTAAAACCAGAGAGGGAGAGCAGGACTTGGGCAAGTGCAGCTCAGCAGCAAGGCCAAGGGCTGGGGGATTTCCTCCGCTGCTGGATTCAGTCCTTTCAGCTCTGCCTGCAATGAGAACTGATAAAAACTCCCAAAGACTCCTCTTTTGAGTTTAGAATTTGCATGTCCTCTATGCTTCCATCCAAATACCCTGCTTGCTGACTTCCATTGCTGCCACAAACACATTATTCTCTGTATTCAGCCCTTCCTTCGGAGAGAAATTTTGCCCAATTAAGTTAAAAGGAGCCTGTTTGAAGTTTTTATTTATCAGGTAATGATTGACAAGACCTCGAGGCAAAAACTAGGAGCACTTTATACTGCAGTCATTCATTACCCAAGTACGAAAGCAACACAAATGGTTTATTATGGCCACTTTTAGTTACTCTGTTTTAAATAAAAATATCTATTCCTTTTTCCTCCTTAATGCTGTGGAATTTGTATTCCTAAACCAGTAGCTAAGAAAGACCAGGAGTTTTGGATAACATGTTTAATGCACTGATTTGTTTCCTAGAGTGCATGTGGGTTTTCCAAGGCCCCATTTGCTGACCAGGCAACAGGAGCACACTTTTAAATTCTAATATTTTGAAATTTATTTATTGATATTGTAAGGTTTGCCACTTTGGGATAAATCTGATGTTTTCTCTAATTAATAGAATCCTGATGTATGAATTAATTCTGTAAATGAAGACAGCACAATCTTAAACAGCTTGAACTTTATGTTTAAAAGGAAAACAGGACAAGCCATTGGCAGGTTTCGACCTCACATTTTTTTCCACCACAGAAAAATGCTGGAGAAACTAGGGGAGAAAAAGGGGCTCACAAACCCTTAGGAAGGCAGCTTTGCACTTGACTTGTTTTTGCAGGCATGGTTAAGCATTTAACCATTTGCAGGATAAAGCTCTATATGGGACTGCTTGAATTAACCTCACCCTCAAAGAATTGGCTTGCTTGTCTGCAATAAAGCCCAATCCAGGCCAGTCAGCAGTAATTTGGGGAATGGAGCATTTGTGCCTGGAATTGGGAGGGGGCGAGTGCCTCTATCCGCTGCAACTTCCATGGGCTTGCCTGTAATTAAAAACATGCTCTTACCCTTTCCCTGGGAGCTGAAGTGACTCCTGAGTTAGCAGCTCTGTGCTGCTGATAACTTTGGGCTAATGGGCTTATTTTAAGCAGCTCTTAAGAAAAAAGGAGGAGATGCCAGGACTCGAGTGGATCTGCTGTGCTTTAGCATGTCAGCACCTGGGGCTCGAGCCCAGGACTTCAGGGTTGTGCTAGATTTCCAAAGCAGCACATGCAGGTTTAGAATGCCACTGTGACCGTGGGGTACAAAAAGCTTCACAGAGGCATTGGGAGCCTTTCAGCCTGGCTCCCCACCTTCCCTTCAATTGCATGATCTCTTCACTAAGAGCCAGAGTGGGCAATGGCCCCAGTAGTGGCTGCTGGTGACACCAGCAAGGTGACCTTTGGCTTGGCTAATGAAGGCGAACTGTTACAGGCAGCTGGATTTATTCCCACGTTATTTGTTGCTGCTGTGTCAGGTGCTTCATATAAAATACATGGAAGCAGAGACATTCAGTGTCTGGATTCGGTTATGAAGGGTCAGAGCTCAAAGATATCATTTCTCAGGTCCCAGCAATTCAAGCCATTTTGTTCGGCGTTTGTAACGAGCTGTAGACAAGAGCAGAGCGGTCGGTGGCTCTACATCTGCCTGCCTTGGGCAGAAGCACTGGTCAGCCTCTTTAAAAAGAGATATTTGGGCAATTTCCTAATGAGAATAGATATAATAAATTCCTCATTTTAGCTCTATATTTGACTATGTGCTAAGCACACAAGAAAGGAACATAAAACAACATGATCAGGGGATCCAAAACTGACATGCAAGTTTCGCTTCCCATTTGTTTATACATTTCAGTGAACTACTGCCACTACTGATCTATATTTGGCTCCTGAAGTAAGAATCTAGCTCTTAAATCCACTGAATTGAGTTATTCTTCCTTAACAGGGAATGGCCTGGCTGGACTGCCGTTTTAGGACTTGGTTAATTACTCCAAAGACATATTTCATGACACTTCAGGGCTAAGTTTTGGAGCAGACAGCAAGTAGAGGCAGGGCCAGGTGTTAGTGAGAAGAGAGTGTGCAGTGACTCAGTTTAGGCTGTACAACCAGGTTCCATCTTGCAGGGTTCCCTTGGAGACCCAGCCAGTGGCTTTAGGGAGCAGGACCATGACACTCGCAGAGGCTGGGCCACATTGGAGCAACTTTAATCAATAGATCTTTTTCCTAACACCAAGGTAGACTTTTTTTTTCCCTTTTCTTTTCTTTTTGAAATCAGAGAAATGCACAAGTGATTCCAAGTTCAGCTCAGCCCATCAGTTGTTTTGGTTTCACATGACTACTGAGAAATCAACTGTAAAAGCTGGTGCAGTTATATACACACATACCATGCGCAGAACACGAACTGTAAATACTGGCAGGGAGTCTGGTTTAAGAAGCTGCAGTTAATGTTGTGTCAGAAAAGCCCTTGGAACCCCCATTTCCAGAGACTTACAGTGCAGGGGGTGGGGAGGGAATAAATCCGATTTTGCTGGAGCTTTGCCTACAACTCCTCAGCCATAAAGCCTTTATTTATGGCTGTTACACAGCATGAATAATTCAATTTGTCCTTTGTTATGAATTTCAGTGGATCATGTAACTGTTTATTTCCAGATATTCAAAAAGGAGTTGGTATTTCTGGTTTGCAGGGAAAAAAACAAAGCTCCTCATAGGCCAGGCTCGTGGGGATGTGCTTAGACCACACTTGGTAGAGGCAGGGGGTCCCAGGGTCCTGCAGTTTCTTCCACTGGGTCCACAGAAAAGGATGAGACAAGGCAGGAAAGTGCTTTCGTGAGGTTGGTGTGCTTGGGAAGCAGTCTAGGCTGTAGGCTGAGGTATCCTCCAGCCCAACCTGCACCACCTCAGTTGCTCAGTGACAATCTTGCAACCATTTCAGTCTTTATTCAGGAATGGGCCCCTACAAGAGCTGCTGGAGGCACTTCTTCACAGGAGTAGGTGGAAAAGCATAAATAATTCAAGACACAAACTGTATCAGCTCTTCACAGCTTTGAGAGATTTCCTGCTTCTAGTAGCAGCTGAGAACAAGACGCTCAATAAAAAAATATCACAGCCAGAGAGAGATGTGTGTCTTCAGTGACTCACTGCACTTTGCAGCCTGACTCCTCTGCAGTGGCAATGTGGAGTCACAATGACAATCCTACTAATTAACACTTGCAAAGCATTCCCTCTTCAAAGCATTTTTATTGGTGTTAGTTAAAAAGGAAGAAAATTGTATTTTGCATTCATTTATTTCATGTTTCTCATCTGGTTCAAGAACAAGCCTTGGGAAACCTGTTGTTTGGGCAAGAGGTAACAGCCTCAAGTTAAAAGGGATGGAGGCTCCTTCCTGGGAGTTGTGGGAGACCGACAGCAAATTAAGCCCACAGGTCAAATATTATGTTCTCCAGATGGGAGTGACAGTCTTTGAGGAAGCAGATCTGGTTTTCTGCTGCAGCACCTCTCAGAAAATGAAAAGAAAAACATCTCCGTGACACTGCAGGATACTGGAGTGGCTGTTGCTTCATTTCCAGACTGTGTGTCAGACACACTCTGGTGTCTCCTCAAGTGTCCTCCTTTCCTTTATGAACAGAAGTAGAAGACCAGGGACTCATCAAGTCAGGGATGCTTGATGGTAGAAGACCAGGGACACTTGCAAATGAGTTTGCTCCAACCCTTCTGATGGTTATTTTTCAGACCAATTTCAAGCCATCTTCCTGAGCTGCCCTATTTTCACAGCTCTTAGCCTGCCTTGGCAAGTCATCACCACTGCTGTGCTTTGGACACCCTTGCAGCCACATATATGTTTCTATTTACATGTTTTAATATATCATCTGTCCCTCCCACCCTCCTCTACATATGAGAATCTTCTGGGAAAAATAACAGAATCAATACACAAAAACATTGAACTACTGCTCTTCCTGCTTCAGTCAAATTGAGGAGAGACCTTTTCTGTACAGCAACAACCAATAAACACCGTGCCCTATACTTAGGTCCTCATTGCTGTGTCTACCTTAATTGCTGCTTCCCATTTGCTTTGGCCTCTTCTCAAAGGAAGCAGCACATCTAATTGCACATGAGGGGAGATGTCTGCCTCTGATCTGTCTGACCAGTTTCTCCCAGAAGTGGTTTAGGAAGGTCTCTGCTGGTAGTAGACTAAACCAGCAAATGAAAGTAGCTTTGGGATTCAGCCATCTTCCCAAACTAAAGGATTTTCCCTGTTCAGCAGGATGTTGTCACATTTGGCTGCCAAAACTACTTATTGTGCTGTGAGTTGTCAGCCAAAGCTGACAACTGCTTCCACTGCCTGAAGCTGTATTTAAGACCACCTCATCTTTGAGAGGAAACTGCCATATCCCCCTCCTCACTCCATTTTCTTCCACCATTTACTCAATTGCATTAACAACAGCAGAAAGTTTGTGGCGATGCGACTGGAATTCCTCAGCTGAGTTTATTTTAACACATCTAGAATACCAGATATCCACAGAGCTATATATAGAGACAGGGCTACATCTGTGAAGAAGAAGGAAAAAAAAAAAAAAAGGCCCTATACTTCTGAAAGCCACAAGGCCACAAAGATAGATTATATGAATTACTGTCATTACCGAAATTGCCAGTTCAAGAAGAAACTTCTAAGCACCGTGCATTGCTCTAGCAGTTGGACTATAGGAACCACTGTAATTACAAAGTATTTTAAATCGTGCCAGTACAAACATGATCTGGAAATGGAAAATACCGTGCTAGTCATTGCATCTGGAAATTAATGGCTGGCATGGAAATGCATGGAACTGGTTACTCATGCTGAGCAGTGGGCACAGTGAAGTCATGTCCACCACCACTCCTGACTACCTTTGACTACAGGCAAAGGTTATTTCCAGTCTCACCCACACTTCTGGCAGCCTCCAAATCCAAGTGCTGCTCCTCACAGGGAGAGCTGGCATTGCTGTCAGGGGATTAGCTGCCAGCTCACAACATCCCCCAGTGTCACGAACAGTGTGACACACAAAGGCCAAGGGGCTACATGAGACACGTCAGCCTCTCTTGCAAGATCAAAGCAACATTTAAGTTAAGTTATGCACAAAGAGGCATTTTAGTGAGTCTATTTGGAATAACAAATTTTAAGAACTTTTTACTAAAAATTTTAAGAAGAGAGTTTGTAATCAAGTAATTGCTATTGAAGAGGGGGAAACAAACAAACAAATCTATCCTTGCAGCAACTTCCAGATTCAGCGCATAAGCCCCAGGTTTTACAGGCAAGAACAGTGTTTCTCCCCACTCTCTGTGCAAGGAAACAGTTGTGGGTAAACAGCAGAGAGACAAAGTGTGTTATAGCTCGGGTACACAGCAGACAGGTCCCTTTCCCAACACCAGCTGCTGTCCCTTTCCCTGTCCCAGCTGCAGGTGCTCACACCAACAGGGCGACCCCAATCCTTCACTGGGCAACAAACATCCTGAGGACTAATCTCCAAACCCCATCAGCCTGGAGAGTGGCTGTCCTTATCTACTGCAGAACAGCTGTTGTGGGCTTCTGTCTACAAGATCAAAGGAGAGCTTATTCCAAAACGCCAGCATTACTCAAAGCTGGAATTGGCTCACTCTGGGATAAAGCTCACCACATCCCACACAAGGCTAGGGAGCAGAGCAGCGGTATCACTCCAGCCAGAACTGCAGGCTGAGCTCTGCTGTCCCAAGGACAAGAGCAAATCAGCTTTCAAAGACAGAACCTGCCTTCCCACTTCTGCATCCCCTGTTCCAAGCAATGTTTTTGCTCCCCTACATGGATAAAGCACCATCCGCTCTTCCCTAGAGGACAAGCTCCAGCTACAGCAGCAAAACTCAGAATTTCAGGATTCTTTTGTCTGCAGGGTTGGAAGAACTTACAGGAACATTCCCCCCTGCTCTGTGCTGTACTCAACCCTGGCACTGAGTAGAGCAGAGTGGGTAGCAGCAGAACAAGGCACAACAAACACAGCCAATAGACAGATTTTGCCAGCCACAGTAAGTGAGGCCACTGCCTTATTTAGTTTTGTACACAACCAGCCCCAGTCCTGGTCAGGACCAAAAGGAAGTTGAAAACAAAGCAAAAAAAGCTTTAGAATAATAATTAAAATAACATTGCTCTGAAAATCCTACACAGAAACTCCTCTCCCAGGATTCACACAGTATTTCAAGCTGCAGCCTGTTCATAGATCATCCCAACACCTCTTTGTCCAGATTCAGAACCAAGCTGGCTGAAGACCAAAAGACAAAGGTGGAAGAGGCTGTTCCTCTGTTGTGTCCCACACAGGCCAGCAGTTCTGCCTATGACCAGGCTCCTCCAGACCTCGCCTCTGGCCACTCCAGCTCTACCCCCATGTCAGCCACACTGCCACGTTTCTCAGCCACTTCAAATACTGTATCATTATATTTAGGAACACAAAAGGTAAAGCTTAGCTCTCCAGTACCAGAGATCACCTTTTTCATTTCCACCATGCAGTCATCTCAAGAGAAGCAGGCTGCAACATCAAGATGGTACAAGAATTCTGTACTTACAGGGTAAGGAAAACTCACACCTTGCTGAAGTCACCGAAGTACCAGAGGCCATAAGACTTTTCTGCCCCTCGGGACAAATCCTGGCCTCTCTAACCAGGCCCCCAGGACCAAGCTCTCAGCTCAACTTCCCAATGACTAGTTCAAAGCCCTGTAACTCAGTGCTTCCTGGGAACTCCTGATTTTCACCTCATTTGGTGATAATTTTCCCATCAGGTTTTCTCAGTCAGGAGTCACCATTCCTTCTCCCCCAGGTGATATGGATTAAGTATGGAAAAGCCTCTCTCTCCATTCTTACAGGCTCCAGGCCCAAAGAGATCACTAATTAAGCAATCATCCATTGCTAAGTGGATGCTGGTGTTCACCTTCACCTAATTGATTGGCAGGAGGGCTAGGCATTAATTCCTCTGAGCGTGGCTTGGGCTGCTTTACATGGCCAATTGGGCAGTTGGGGTGTTCCTAGTGAAATCACCCTGGAAAGAGTGGTGTAAAAAAGGTAGATTTTTTACATCTCATGGCTCAGTGTAACAAGGATTGCTCCCAAAATTGTCCTCTCCCAAGCTTTTCTGGAAGACTGGAGGCGGGGGGCCACATCTGCAGAGGGGTTGGAAGCCCAGCCCACGTGTGTGGGCATATTCACATGGTCTTAGATGCCCAAGGCTGCACACAAGAAACCTTTTTCCCCTCACATGTGACTTGAAAAAGCAATTGCAGGCTGTGCTATCTGTCCCCAGCCCTGTATCAGCCTCCCAAGCACTTCCGTGTCTTCCTCAGAGCCGCAGCTTGTACAATCAGCATCACTTTAATGTGGTCTCTGTTGTCTTTGCATCTGGGTTCCACATTTAGGAATCCGGCACTTTGGGATGCAGCAGGGGTAGAGTGACAGTGCCCAAACCACTTAACTGGTTGTTTGCCAATCCCCCTGTTTTCTGCTGAAGGATTTTCCTCCAGTTCAAATTGATGGGCAGCGCTTCCCACACTTGCACAAGGCTGTGTTTTAACAGGGAGTTTGTGAGTCTAAAGACTGCATCAAACCACACCATGTCTTAACACAACCCTTACTGTAACTTAAGTGATTTACACAACAGAGAACTGCAGAGCCTACTAAGGCAAAAGTTCCCATATCAAATGTTGATAATTGCTACTCTCACATCTGTACTTTGGCAAGACATAACTCAGTAACATGTAGAAGGAGCTGGGCCTGGAGTCTTGACCTCCATTTCACATCATCCACTGTATACAGTGCCTCAGTTTCCCTATTTGTACGATTTTAATTTTGCAGATGTGGCAGAATTTTTAAAGGAGTGGACATGATGACGTGCTGTAAATCACACAAAGCCTGGCATTGCATGCAGGGGGCAGAGGTTGTGCCAAGGAGCCTGGAGTGATCTCACTCAGTGAGCAGATAGGCACGAAGGGAAGCACTGAGTGACCACAGGTCCTGCCCAGTCCATCTGCCCCAGAGCAGTAACCAGACTGCCTGGGGTGGGTCAGTTCCAGAGCAGTAACTGGGAAATCACATAGCAAGTCAAAAATTGGAAGTGTCTGGCCACCATCCACCTGTCCTCATGTAGGCAACGCAATGGCTTCCCTCATACTTTGCTGAATGGAAAATTTAACCTCTCCAGATATTTGTGATGTGTCACATCTCACAGCCTGGCTTACAGGCAGATCTGCCAGCTGAGGGTTTTATAGTCCCAGAAGGGAGAAGAAGGGAGTGAGCTGACCCAATTCCTATGGAGAAATGATTAAGAGGTTTTGTTGAGTAAGATTTGGAAAACAAGAAAGTGGAGATGACAGAGGGTTTTGATATATATTTCAAATTTTCAGTTTTATCAATAACTTCCTTTTTCTCCACTGAAAAACACCTCTGAAATAAAAAAAAAACACACCTCTATTAAAAAAGGTGTTGTATAAATAAAGCGCAGATGTCAGACATGGGGAAGAGTTATTTTAGGTTTAAACTTCTGTTAAAATTTGAAGGAAAGCTCTGTGAAGAATTTTTAAGAACATACTCATTTTTATCAGACCTTTATATTAAAATGTAGTTGTCATTTTTCAGTCTGTTCCTCATAAAAAAAGCAACTTTGAGCTCCCCCAGACCTGCAGTTTCTATAAAATTGGTTTGAGTGTAGACATAAGACAGTTCCTACAAGGCAAGGGGGCAGTCCAGGTGGGGGATCTGGACCTGCAAAAGGCTCACACAGCACCTACAGGAAACTTGGGTCAGTCTAAAAACAAATTGTGTATTTGTCTGACTTGGGGGATGGAAGATTTTAGCTCCCTCCTGAACTGGTTAAGGGATTCATCCATTCACAGAAAACAGTGGATCTGTGTGGCTCAGGAAGGCAGGAACTGGGGGGATCCGTGCCAGCTGTGGGCACAGCTCTCATGGGCCGAGCTGGAGCACCTGAAGCTGCCCCAGAAATGGATGAGTGGCTGGCAAAATTAAGGACAAACATGGGGGTGCTGAGGACATCTGAGGATGCAGTGGGACTCCTCTGCCCTTCTTTCCCCTGTTTGAGCACCAGTGATCTGGGACAGACCTAAACCATCCGCACAGATAAGCAGCTGCCGCGTACACGCTCCTGAGTTCACGTTTCTCAAAGAAAGCTGAGCCGACTTTGAAAGCTTGTCTTGTTTTCTCTAATTCAATCCGGAAAACAGTCATATTAATACCAACAGATACCGCCCACACGCAAATCAGAAAAATTAAAGGGCATTGCAAAAGTGACTGTTTCCAGTGGTCAGATTAGCTGCAGGCGGAAGCAGTTCGGGATGCATTAAAACTAACAGGCTGTAATTGTCCAGAGGCATTGTCTCACAGTGCAACACTTCTCTTTGGCTCTTCAGAGAGATTTCTTGGAATTTTTTCAATCGCTTTTCTGCTTGAAATATATGCTACATTTCAGATCTTTCCTTTCCATGTCACAAGAGAATGAGCTAAAAGTTCATCAACAGCCTATGGCAACATCTCAGCGGAGAAAGTTGAAGTCATTTCTTAATGCCATTTCTTATTAGCTATCATTATTGTGTAAATGTTGCGAGTACAAGAGCACAGGAGGTCTGCTGTTAATCATTCTGAACCTTGGTTTCTCCCTGCATAGCCGTTAAACCTTCAGAATCATTTCATTTCTTTAAAATATACAGAAAACTGGCTTCTCCCAGACCCTTGGGTGTTCTAGTGAATGATACCATGGACTTAGTTCCCAACCAGCTTTCTGTAGTTAGTTAGTTAGATAGATCTTCTATTTAAAGATAAGTTCCATCCCACCCCTCCGCAATCTGGTTATGATTACTGGTTACTGCCACCCGCAGACTGATAAACTCATAACAGCTGCATTGCAGGAAATCACCTCCAATTCAACCCTGATGTTGTAGGGATGTCTTTAGTTAGCTTAAATAGGCTTTTAACATTCATTTTTTTGTGTGCAAAACACCTATCATTAATTTTGACTCGAGAGATCAAACAGTTAACAACGTGTTGATCCTAGCTTACTTTCAAGTGATGTATTGTATCATTTCTGAGAGTTATGAGGGGTTGATATTTTCTTTTACTAATGCATCAAAGTCGATAAGTGAATGGGGCAAACCCGCGTCCTGGGAAAGGAAGCTATTAACAGCTCTGCTCGGAAGGTTCTGAGGGCCACATTGCGTCATAGCCCTCGACTTTATTGAATGTTAACTCTTTTTTTTTTTTCCCTTAACCAAAGGAAATGAGTTTCTATAATCCTCTGCTTTGAGCTGCATCCTCAGTGGGGTAATGAAAAACGACCTACGCCATTCGATAGCGCACTACTTTGCACACAATAGATCTTCACAAGAGCAAGCACAATGAGACTCCAGCTCTTGCTTTTTCTTCTTGTTGAAACGCACAATGAATTTATTTATTGCTGATCTAAAAGGCACTAGAACAGAACGGGCACAGCGGGGGAATCGCCCGAGTTTAACTTGGCATGGTAAGAAAGCAGCCGCAGAGCAAATGACCAATGTTCAGACTCGGGAGAGCAGAACGTTTTTATAAGGAGGATCTTGAAATGGTGGGTTCACGCACACGCAGAGAGCAAGGCAAATTGGTTCCAAGAACAAGGCATCTGCTTCCCTGAAAACTTTTTTTTTTTTTGGCAGAATTTGTATGCAAGTTGGGCATGTTGAGTGATTTATGGGGCCATTAAACATACACTAAATCAATCTCTATTAGGGGAAAAAAAAGCACCATGTACTTAAAAAAGGCCCTCGAGCTAGATTGCTGAACCCAGGGTCTGATGTCGTGAGGCAGAATGGTCACTGGCAATTTGGAGATGTAACATGAACTCAGTCAGTCAATTCTGATATGATAGTTTTTAATGTTCCATGAATCTAGCAAAATGTGCATCCAATTAACTACTACTAAAGGACCTTATTTATAAAATAATACTTTTGCGGTCAGGTTGCACTTTTTCCATTCATTTCTGTACACAGTTCAGGTTGCAGACTGTGTGTGTGTGATTAATATAGACAAACATCCGTTTTATGCCGGCTGTTATTGGCACAGTGGGTCAGGGCTGGGCAGAGGGGCTGTGGAAAGGTTTTGTCCCCATTATCACAGTATTAAGCTGGGAATGGAGGCAAGAGAAGGGAATTTCTGCTGGACTTTAGCAGCAAGGATTAAAGCAAGTTGTTCTTTAAGGAGGGATCTCTCCAATGGGAAGATCCAAGTGCTGGAAACACTGAGTTGGCAAAAACCTCAACTGTTTACCTAGTGCTGTTTTGGAGCTACAGAAACTCGTAGGTGGTACAAACATGTCCTTCAGTCCATAGGAAAAACATCTCCTTTGAAAACACATCTGAGTCTTTTAAAGGATATGTGCAAGATGTATGCATCCCAAACCAGCCCCTTTCCCATTGTAATTTCATTTTAAGCCCAGGCAGTGGGCAGACATTCACAAATTCATCCAAAATGAGGTTTTATGAACTCCCCTATGGATTGCCTATGCAAACCAGCGTAACATTCAAATGGAAATAGGCCAAAAGTATTTTGTGAATAGAGCATTAAGATATTTTCTTCTTGACATGGTTAGGGATGGAAAATCTGTAGCAAAGCCCTACAGCTTGTCAGAGAAAATTCTCATATGTATATGTGTGCACACACACGTAAGTGCATGAGAGAGTGACATGTAAAGTTTCTGGCATGCTACAAGATGAGATGGGGGAACTGAGGAATGTTCTGTGAATCCAAGAGCATTTCTCACCCAACTTCATCTTTTTATGGATAGCTTTTCTCCAGTATTGTTTTCAGATTTTTTTTTTTCTGATTTCAAAATAAAAATATTCCAAGTCTGAAATGTCTGAGTTTCAAAAATGGAAAAACAACTTAAAAAAAAAAAAAAAAAGGAAGCAAACAAAGTGCTTGGGAAAAAGAGAAAGAGGCAAAGGAGTGAGATTGTAACAGAAGCTGATATGGATACAAAAGAGGACATGGAAGTGATGAGGCTGTCTGACTTGCACTAGAGCCTCATCCCTCTACAAGAAACCCTTGAGCTTCACCAGAGCCCAGCACTTCCTGCAGCATAGGGATCATCTGGGGAAGGTTTCCTGGAGCAGAGAATTATTTTGTGTGGAATAGAGGCAATGGGATTTAAGTTTTGGATCCCACTCTCATGTCTGTACGATTCAAGGGTGGTGACAGCTGAAGATACAATTAATATAACAAATCCAAACCAGGTAATTACTTTGACAATACAGCCTAATTACAAGGATAACATGTCACTGCTGGATTTCTCCTGAATACAGGCAGACAACATAGACTGTTTTCTAGTATTTTGGCAATCAAGTGCACTCTCCTGAGACTCACACCTTCAGAAAATACTTTCCAGGAGAAGTAGATCTTCTCTCTAAAGACCAATAAAGCTGCAACAGCATTAAGACTCGATAAAAGAGGCACAGTGGATTACAGGGATGTGCAAGGTGGTGCTCAAAAATCTGCATCTGACAAATTTGCAGCAGATAAAGAGTGGTGGAAACAGAAGTGGGACAAACCACAGGAGAAAACTTGAGGCTGAGGGGGGGTCTTGAGGAAATCTAGAGAGAACACCAAAAGTGTAGCACATCCCAGAGCTGAATTAGAAATCAGAGCAGACTGGGTCTTCTCAAAAATGCAAATAATGCTCTCAAGATTTCAACCCTCACCTCCCAGCATTTCAGCCGGTCTGCACCACTCCCTGCTCTCCAGCCAGTCTTGCTGGGACCAGGGGGCCATCACTGGAGCAAGGACAGCTGTTGTGGGAACAGGGGTGCCAGGGTTTTCTCTGCCTTCCAAGCAGTCACACACAGACAACAGGAAGGACAGTGCCACATGCCCTTGGCTCTCCACCAGCAGGACCTACTGCACAAGCTAATGCTCATTAGGGTGAGCAGAGCATCCACACATTACCCCAGAAGCCTTTGCTATTTACAGCAAATTGAAAATAATTGAAAAGAAGACACTTGTCTGGAAAGTGTTCCTTGTCAGCTTCCCATGAGAATGAGGCTCCAGGGAATGTGTCATGCACATATGTCTCCATCTTCCCAAGACCTCTTAACTTTTCAACCCACTGGGTATGTTTAACCGCATTGATAGGAGGGATTTTCAAGCACTGATAGGGAGAGGTGTTGTAGGTGAAACATCCCGGGGTGCTCCTTGCCTGCTGGCCACCCACATTCCCTGTGGAAAAGCATCCTTAGGGACTCTGCATGCCAGGCAGGCCTTGCTAAAACTACATGTTTGCTGGGAGAAAAATATTATGGGGAGCAGAAGTGCCCTTAGCTCAGGGACTCACAGTCCTTGCCCTATTTCGGGCCAGCATTACATCTTCTGGGCCTCTTTGCACCCAAGTTTTGCTGCCATTGCAGTTCAGGCTACCCTGGGATTCTCACCAAGCCACACTTTCTTTCCTTTCCTGCTTGCACAACTGGTGAAACATTCAAACCTGCCTCCTTGACTTTTCTCCTCTTTTTCATTTGCATTAGGGAAAAAACAAAACCAAACAAAGCCCTCCAAACTCCAAAACAAAATCCTTTTCTGTTTTTCTTTCATGGCAAAAGAAAACCCAAAATAAACAAGGAAGCAACTGCCTTCCCTCCTCCCTCCTCAAACCCTCCAGGCGGTGTGGAGGTAGAATGCCCTTTCTAATTTCATTGACAGTGCTGTTGATATATAGGGTAATTTTATCTTAACAACCTGTAACAAAGGCTAGGACAGTAGTCGTCTTACATTCCAGACAGTAGGAGATGTTTACTCATTTTCCCAGCAGACTCTCTCATCACTCATCTCGACTTTACTAGGATACCAGGAAATGGGAAACCTACAATTTAAGAATGTATCACACAGAGAAACTTCTTCTGTTTGGTAAATAAAAGGTAGCTGAGGATCTGAGGTTAATTGGCTTTTTCAAAAATGCGTTCACTGGTTTTCTTATCCCTTCCCACAAGTTTACCTTGAGTTAAACCTTTCACAGAGGGTGATATTGAAGGAAAATCATTGCTGGATACCTGGACACACTGGGATGTGTCCTCCTAACCCCAGGGCCCTGGGATCCTACGCTGGCCAGTGTGAGGCTGTGCTGGCAGCAGTGGCCACAGCACACAACAGTCTTCAGAGCATGAATGTGTGTCTGTGGGCAGGGATGGTTTTGTCTTTATATTTAGAGGTATCACACTGTCCAGGCTAGAAACACACTCTGAGCAATGTCCTTTCTCGAGGCCAAGAGGAGGGGAAGGAAGGGAGAAGAAAGCACATTATTTTGTAGTAAACATTCTTATGGGGTTTTCCTTCTTAAGCAAGTTTCACATGAGTGTTTATTCCTGTTTACGTAGCTCAACATGAATGCCTGGCTTTGATTTGAGGACAAACTTCCCCATAAACTCATGACTGTCTGAATTTAACCTTCACCTTTCCCCCCTAACCTTCACTCTTGCTTTTCCCTTCATAATTGGTGACATTCTCACAGCCAAATTTAATAAAATACATGCTACTGAGAGTGAACTAGACTGTGAGCACAAACCGAGGCAGGGAGGGATGATGTGTGATGCTGGTCAGTGCAGGGAAGAAAATTCCTTCGAACCCCCAGGTGCTAGGACAGAATTCCTGCTGTTTAAGACCAAGCTTCTTAATGGCAGAAAACCATTAGCAAATGAATAAACCTGGTCCTGCTCTACCCATCAACCACAGCTTGGCTTCTCCCTCTGACAACTTAAACAAACGCCCAAATTCATCAAAACCAAGTGCTCTAAGTGCCATTGCCTATGGATCACAGTTCCTGTCACGCCATCAATCCGTGCTGATTGCAGTTGTTGTGAGAGATGATCAGCATCTCCCCAGGCACAGCATGCTCATCCTGAAAGGAAGCAGCCACCAATTTTGGATATCCATCAAAGGAACATTTTTTCCTTTAAGTTCTGCTTCAGACTCTCTGCCCTGCAGTTGTCAGCCAGGAGCAGGGCTTTCTCTGGCATCCCTCTGACAGCTGCCACTGCAGTTGTGTGGGCTGCACAGACTCCATCTATGCTTAGATTTGGCTGTGTGGTTTTGAGGCTTCTCACCCTACGGCAGACTCCCAAAGAGCGTGGTCTTTGTCATCTTCCAAGTAGCCATTAAAACCAGGGTTGAAGTCAAGGTTATGCTGTACCACAAACCTTTGAAGAGCTTCTTTGCGTGCTGTGTAAAGCAAACCCAAAAGACCACTGATGTACTTACGAGGTCAAATCCATCTCTGCCATGAACTCCACCTAATCCAATGGAGTCCTTGGAGGGGTGAATGTGGTCAGCTCTGTGATTATTAAAGGATGGATAAAGATCTCTCACATTTGGACGTATCTGATCATAGCTGTTCAATTACTTGGCACAGGAGAAGAGAGACTTTCTTTTTTTCCCCCCATCACTTTATATATGAGGTTCACTTAGATATGGATTCCACCAGCTGCAGCTTGCTGGAGGCAGTAATGGATGGAGGTAATTTATCCTGTGTACCTTTTTCCCTGAAAGGAAATATAGCTTTTAAATGCAGTCATCATGGGGTAGGAGGAGGGAACTGAGAGGATAAGAGGCGTGACTTTAATGACAGGAAAAGAAAAATTTGTGAGCTCAAACTAATGCAACTTCCAAACTCAAATAGACGTCACCATGGTGACAAAGCCTCAGACTTCATAAATTTTTTCCTCTTCCTGTTTGTGGTGAGCTCTGGTACCCTTTTAAATATATCCAAAGCCTTTTAAAGAATCTTTGGAAGCCTCTGATCAAGTAGAAAATTTCCTTGTAAAAACACTGATTAGATATGGGGAGAAACCACATCTCAAGCTGCCTTCCTGTCTCTGAACAGCAAAGACATGAATTCTGGAGTTAAAATACATTGTCTATATGAGACACCCTTGCATAAATATGATTTCTAACACAGGAATTCCAGCAGGGAAGCCTGTGGTAAGCATGTTAGGTTAATAATCCCCAAGATCCCATTCATCTCAAAGTCTGTGAATTGAAATTCAGGGATTTAGACATGTGTCTGTAACTAGGAGTTGATTTAATACCATTCCAGTGATGAACTGGAACTGGAACAAGGCTGCTTGGGTTTTCATAGCCCCAATTCATTCACCTCTTCAGACAGAGTTAACTGATGTACACACATGTAGTTACACCTAAGTTGAAGCACATCCCAGCATTCCATAACTATCATCAGCTCAGGACTGTTTGGAGACCAGTGTAAAACCTCTTGACAATCACTGCAAACAGAGCAAATGTAAACAGCATTTCAGTATCTGACCAGAAAGATCTCTTTAACTGTATATGCCACTCAAACCTGAAACTCACAGCAGGTTCTTCAGTGAAATCTAACCAGCTCTGGGCCTCAGTGTTGACCAGATATGTCTTGCTCAGCATTTCAAAGCTGCAAAAGTGTCATGGGCCTGAATATTTCAGGATTTACAGCTGCAGAAACTCTCCAGTGTCACCTTTCTCCCCTTTTATGGCTCAGCCATAATCTTAAATTCAGCTGAATACAAAGAGCTGCCTGTAGACAGCTAATCCTAAAGACAGAGCTTTGTGTGAAACTTGGAGGGGAAAAAAGAAGGAAAATGAAAGAATTTACTGAGAGGGATTGGCAGGAAACACAAATATTTTTGGCTAATTTTTGCTAGTACTCTTCTACTCTTGTTAAGGGCTGAACTAAAAGAATCCTCCTTTGCCCTGGCCCATTCTCATACCATCTGCTTATCAAAGATAATTCAGCAAACAACAGATATTGCAAACAGAAGCTGGAGTGGGAAGTCCTGTGCTCTGCCTACGGCAGGCACAGGTGTGGGAGGTGGTTGGCTGAGGCTGGGGAGGAGCAGCAGTTTTTCCTTTCACACAGGTAAGGATTATCCGCTGGATCAGCAGTGAAATCCCGGTTTGATAATGCTGCAGTAATGATGATAATTACACAGCAAAGCCAGCCTGTAACCCAAGTCATGATTGCATTGAAAGAGTTCTTGTTGTCCCCAGGGAGTTGCTGGGCTTGGGCACGGTTTGTGTATGTGGGCAGTACTGACTCCTCGGGCACTGGGGAGCTGCTCCTGCCGAGCCATCACTCGGAGTAGGAGCGATGTCAGCCCAAGCTGCTCAACATTTTGCAGAATTTCCAGCTGTGTTAACCTTAATTTACACAGGCTCTGATCCAAAGCTTTCTCCTACTGATGTAGCTTGAGGTACTTTAGGTCTTTCCACCTTTTGACCCTGGACTTTCCACGAGGGTCAGCAGAGTTATTCTGAGTACTGGACATCTTGAAAGACACCTGACATTTTCCCTGCTGTGCCCTTGTTAAACAGAAATGCTGCCCTCAGACACCAATATACTCCCACAGGTATCAGAAAACAGGAGGAGAAGGGATAATTTTAACCTCAAAAAATAATCCTGTAACCACCTTCAAATGTCATGCAGTAACAAAAGCCATGCACTCCTTAAACAGAGACCATCTGCACATGTGAAGTCAGTGACCTTCATTTCAGTTTGGGAAACCCACCAAGCAAGGAATATCTCCATAAAATAGTGCACTGCATATTCCTCCTGGCTTGTATGGCATTGCCTCCCAGCATTGCTACTCATCTACTTCAGGAAATTAAAATGTGAAAAGCTCTGAAAATAAGTCAAACCAGTTGGAAGCTAAATAAATACATAAATAATACATAACATTTTTTCTCTCTTATTATATTACTTCTTGTGTGTATATTACTACATATGTGTGTGTGCATAAATAAAAAAAGAAGTTTATAATTCTTCCCTTCAGGTGTTAATCAGTTAGTGATTGGCTTATTTTTACCATATAATTTAGTATTATTTAATGAATTAGTATTATTTAGGGAATTAGGAATGTCACCCATATTATGGATGCTGAGAAGAAAGCAGAACTGCCCTTGTGATATCTGGTTTTCCTTCACAGTGTGTATATGAGCTCTAGATATGAAGCAAAGAGAGACATCCCAAGTGAGCAGGAATCCTGCATTTGCCAAGCACTCAGTACTCTCACCCTCCTGGATCCCAGAGAAACCTACAGACATGGTTTAGGATGACTCCAGTCTCCTTTTGATGCTTACAGCTCAATTTTGCAATCACTATCCAGGACAGCTTGTGAAACCAAAGAAGAGGGACGATCCAGCTTTTATTGGGAGACTTTCCACTCACTGCCAACTGCAGGACACTTTTAACAGTTTGTGCCTCTTTGATATATGACACACGCTGCTGTGTGGGTCCTTACCTGCTAAAACTGGTTTGATTTGTCCTGTTTCTTTCTTGTCTGCATATGGTTTGTGTCTACGTGTACTTTGCTAATCTCTCATGGCATTTTTTTAAGTATGCAAACTGTTTTTGTCCATGCTATTTTTGGTAAGCTGTGTCTAATTGGCACCAGTGAAAAGAATACAAATCAGAAAAGAAAAATATATTCCCTGCTTTTAGTTATGATCAACAATCTTAGCACAGAAGAATTAAAAATATTAACACACAACAGAGAGCTCTCTACAGTCATTTACAAAGCACTTCCAATTGTCCTAGTGATTAGAGAGTAAAAGAGTGCTTTGTTACAATATTTATCTAAATATATCAAAGTAATAGACAGACCTGAGATTAAGACATCCGAGGCAGAATCTGAAAATTGTATAATATCATATAATTAGACAATATTAAATCAATAATTACAATAGCACATTTCAACTTCCTTCAATGAAAAAGATTGTATCCCTGTGCTAAAGACAAGGACTTAAGACACAGTACCAGGTTCCCAGGAAATAAATACCTTACCCAGGAGGCAGCTGAGCTGTGCTCATTTATATCCCCTGAGAATCTGCACTGATTGAAACGCTTGGTCAATGTTATATGACACAGAGGAAACAGGAAGGGATGCTCAACGCTGCTTTTGTGATTTATCCATCACACTGTGCTTCCTCAGTGTGACTTTGCCTGGAGATGGGCACTGCTCCCCACTGTCCCACAGCCAGGAGAGATGCAGCAGCAGCACATGTGACTCGAGAGGAGAAAAATCATTGATTTTTCAGTATGGGTTTAACTTCTCTAAGGGGTCAACCTTACCTCCATGCAAGTGCCAACATACCCAGTTTTACGGATCTCGTACTCATCCCTGCCCAGGACCTGTGAGGACCAGAGATGATCTGTAACACCAGCTTTTCCTGGCTTTGAGCAGATCATGGCATGGGCTGACTCCAATGAGGACCAGATCACAGAGAACTAAACCGTACTAAAGCCCTGCCCTGGTGTGTGGAGACAGCAGCTGCTGTGGGTTAATGCAGGAACAGGGAAGCAGGGAAAGAGTCTGATGAATGTGAGAGTCCCAGGTAGCAAATGCTGAAGCACCTTGATGGGAAATCAGCTCCCCTCTGATTGCTGGTGGTCCACACGTAGGGTAGGAACCAAATCAGGGAGACTGTGAGGACACAGGGGCTCAGTGACAGCTGTGGGCATTTCCTCAGTGTTACATGCCTTTTCATGGGAGAAGAAAAGAGAAATTACTCTGGTGGAAAAACTGTGCTGAGAAAGGTTTTTGTGGTTAGAAGTGCAGCAGAAAAGGGGCTCCCCAAGACCAGGACACCTGGAACATGGAGATGACCAAACCACGTGTGCTCCCTGTGGGAAGATCAGCCCCTGCTCTCCTGACCCCTTCGTGCACCAACACCAGGGCATGGAGGCACTGGGAGCAGCTGGGAAAGCACTGCAGAAATGCCTCCAGGAATGCCACAAACCCCACAATGCCCTGGCTGGAGGCCCCAGCAACACCAGAGAGAGAAGGCAGGAGAAGCAGAATGCATTGTCTAATCCTGTTTTTTTTTCTGCAGCTGCATTCACCTGAGCAGGCTGGTGCAAAGCCCTGGCACTGCATGGCAGGGAAGGACACAAATCCAGTTTATACCAGTGGCACTGGAACAGCTCTGCTAAGCCCTGGCCTCAGGAAGTCCTGATTTCCAGGAATAAAAGTCTCTTTCATCTTACAGGTCAGTCCTTCCCAGTTTAAACTGAGAGAACCACATAATCCTGTTTTTCTGTGGGGATGTTTGTAACCTAGGGACAATATGTAATCCCACTGCGATCACTTCAAAATCCTTGGAGAAGAATCAAGCAATGTTGTTATTTGTTATTACCAACGAGTAGCTGATGAGCAGCGTCCCAGAGGGCTCAATAAGATAGGGAGCATCACACTGCTCACACAGCTCCCACTCCTGGTCCTCCTTACCCCTCAAATCAAGCAGGAATAAGCATTCAGATCTCCTGTTGTGATCTAATTATCTTCCCCATAGTACAAGTCTAGTTCTTCTGAGATTTTCAAAACCAAAATTGCTTCTTCTGATTGCCAGAACTAGACCTAAATTAGAGGTGGCATGTTTGGGGCATCAGAATGAACATTTCACTATTTACTAAGGAATCATTGTGCGTGAAAGAGGTAAAGAGCTGCCATTTCTGCACCATCGCACTGCCAGTGATACCAATGGATATTGCTCTGCTTAGGTAAAATCATCTCACTCATTAGGCTTAAAAATGTTTTTACTGACTGTCTTAACAAACTGAATAGAATGAAACAGTTCTCACCTCCTGGAGATGAGACTGAAATGGAATTATTTCACACTGCTCACAGAGGGAGGTTGCAGGAGCTTTGGTTATTTTACTTGCTGCCATTGGAAGTGGAGCTGCAACAGAAACGCTCCCACAAAGCTCTTTGAGGTCAGTGAGCCTTGTCCTGGGAATGCCACCTGCCTGTCCCTGTGCCACTCACATGGTCCCTCTGGCCTCTTTGTCACCGAGATCCATAGGCACCTGCAAGCAGACAGCAGGTAAATTAACTGCTCTGTCAAAATGAGGAATGTTCCCAACACCCTCCTCCTTCCCTGAGAAACTGTCAGAAGAGCAGAAGCAACCCCCTCCCCCAGCATGTTCCAGTCACATTGGTTAATTCACCAATCTTCCTTCTCAGACTTACTTAAAACACCACTTGTTTGGCAAAGCTGCCCCAGTGGCACAGGGTGAAAAAGAATCACCACTGCCCAATCAAAATGAACAGAAGGGCTTCCTCCAACAAGAAAACAGATCATTCATTTTTTAGGATTATGTCTACAACATGAAGCATTTAACAGTAGCTGTCTTTGAGAACATTCATCTGTGACCTGAAATGTCTGGTTTCTGGGGAAAAACTGAGATTCCATAAAATCTATAAGTTTTAAATGTATATTTATTACTAATTACATTTGCTTATGAACAACAGAGATACAAAATTCATTAACACATTTGTGTTTGTGTATTCAGTATACAAGGCACACGATCCTAATTACATTTGAAATAATCTTTTACGTTATCTATATTCATTAATAAACGAAGCCTTGGCAAGAAGAGTTTGTCAAACCTGGACACACCAGTAGAGCACCCTGGAATGGGTGAGAATTTTATACTGGGTAAAATCAATTTTGACAGTAGAGCAAGACGAAGACAGAATTAAATGTACTCTAGAAAGAATG
>JAWWES010000051.1:11596421-11646943 GCA_035583135.1 Lophotriccus pileatus
TGGTACTTCTCAGGGGTTCCGGCGGTAACAGGGGGTAGCAGACTGGTCCTGGCCCGGGGGGATCCGAAAGGTATCGGGGGTACCGGAGGGGGCGGTCCTGGCGGTATCGAGATGTAGCGAGAGGTACCAAGGAGGTCCTGGGGTGGTCCCGGAGGTATCGAGGGGTCCCAAAGGGGGTCCCCGCGGCGATGGAGGGGGACTGCTGCGCTCTGGCGGCAGAGCTGGGGAACAGCGCAGCACCGCAGCATCCCTGGGATGGGAAATACCGCCCCCGAGAGCCGCTGGCACGAGCAGTGGGAGAGGGCTCTGAAACGGACCGGGCTGGTGGGCTCCGTGTCCTTGCTCTGCGGGAGCAGGTGGAAAGCCACGACCTCTTGGGGGAAAACAGGGGAAACAAGAAAGGCGACAGGATGGAGTGTTAGCAGGAGGCGTGAAAAACGGCGAGTGGCAGAGCTTAGAAACAAGCTCGGACGAATCAAGGCACCCCTTCCATCCCTGCCACAGATACCTCTCCTGCGGCACCGCCTGCCCCGCTGTCCTCCGGCCCCTCCGGCCCAGCCCACACACGCTGCTCTCGCCGATGCTTTGTAGAAAACAAGCGCGGTCTGGATTCCTCTAACAAGTGCTCACCAAGCCCTTCAGCTGGCACCAGGCTGAGTCTGTCTGCCCCAGCAGGTCTCCCTACGAGTTTTAAAGTCACCCCAAACCATGCGCTGTCTGATGTGGAGAGAGGGCACTCCAGGAGACAAGGAATGGGCGAGTATGAATCGCAGCTCTCTGCAGGATGAGCATGAACCAGCTGGCCAGGGTCAGCCCTGCTCCTGGAAAGTGAAACTCTGTGAACACTCAAGGTGTAGACACTTACAACGGCCTTTTGCATGCTCTCTGTACCAGCCTGAGCGTGGGATCACTGCTCTCTGGTTTGATGCACAAGGCCAAAGCAATAACGTGCCCAAACTGACAGGGAATGAACCTGCACAAGCACTGCCAGACTGCCAAATGTGTTTGTTACTTTCCTTATAAGAACATTTTCCACCTACTCCACGTTGGCAGCCCGAGTTAGCTTCTGTGACACTTCTATCCTGCACACAACACTGGAGTGGAAACTCCGACTGTGCTCCCAAACTGTATGGGAGCTGCAGGTGCCAATTGTATCCCACAGAAATGCTACATGCTGCATTAACAGAGGATAGACAGAGCTAATTATGGAACCAGTAACTTATTTAGCCACACCATAAATGGTCCTGCTTTAATTTAAAAATATATATTTTATCACATTTTACGTAGATGCAGTGTTCCTTTTCCTTTGCTGTCCAGCTAATGCAGTATCTCACATCACTCAGGTCACCAATTTGGTCTGCAGGTCCTCTTATGTTGCTTGCTGTCCAGCCACCTTATATTTTCATTTGCATAACTATATTTGCACGATTTTTCGGTTGAAAATATGCCGTCTGCCTCCTTCCCTCCTCACAGCGAGAGCATCCCTGAGCCACTCCTGCGCTGTGGCTTTGGCATCATCCACCTTCTAACGGGAACCCACAAACCTTTCACCTCACTGAAATGCCATACCTCGGTAAACATTTTGCTGTGCTTATTGTGCAAGGTACTCTAGGTGACGATCTTACTTTCCGATGGTGAGGGAGCAAGCGGGAGAACGGGCGCTGGGAGTCGCCGCCGTGCCACAGCATCCAGCGCGGGGAGCCCGGGGTGGGCTGAGGCCGGGATGGGTGCGCTGCAAGGACTGTGCTCACCCGCTCGTCCCCTCCTTTGAGCGACCCGTGTTCACGGGACGCCAGAAAGGCTCCGACGCCCGCGGTTTTCCCGAGGTGTGAGCAGGGCGGGCCGGGAGCGCCGTGCCCGCAGTGCCGGCGGCCGCCGGGAGGCGGCGCTCGCGCCGCGCCGCTGGCTCCCGGGAACGGGATCGGGAATGGGATCGGGAATGGGATCAGGAATGGGATCGGGAATGGGAGCGGGAATGGGAGCGGGAATGGGATCGGGAATGGGATCGCGAATGGGAGCGGGAATGGGATCGGGAATGGGATCGCGAATGGGCAGCGCGGGCCCGCGTGTGCCACTGCCCGGCCGCTCGTACCCGCTGCAAACGCCTGAGCGAATGGCACAAACACAGCCTCGCCCAGGGCCGTGCCAGCCCGCCTCAAGCCCCATTGCTTTAGCGTTATTTCGGAAGAGCGGCTGGGCTCGTGGAGCCGAGCCCCCTGTGCTGTGCCCGCATTGCTGTGCCAAGGAGTGCCCGGAGACAGGGACCCTGCAGGGTGTTGGCAGCGCGACACAAGCCCTCGGTTGCAGGACTGCAAGTTTGCTTTGCTGCGACTTCCCTCTCACAGAGATTGGCAAGAATTTCCTTCCAGCTGGAAGTCCAGTGGATGATCCGCTTTTACACTTTGCTCTTAGCTTCAAGTTTCAGAATAAAGTGAAAATTTAACCTCAAAGACAAGCAATCTGAACTTTTCCTGGAGCACAGAAGAGTATTCTCCCAGTGACAAGCCTCTGTGCCATCTCTGCACCACTACCAGAGGATTCTTCACTGGATTTTCTCTTTACCTTTTTTTAACAAGTGACTGCTTTGCACCTTCTCTGGCAGAAACATGGCCTTGTTCATACAGAAATCACTCCTTGGGGTTGGCAGATAGATCAGATAAATACTTGAGAGCACTTTTAAAGCCACTGCTGAGTTAATGAAATAATAGCAATAAGGTTCAGTTATCTCTCCCAATACCTTCTCAAACACATCCTTTAGAGGAATAACTGCTATGGTGCTGATTTAGCATTTCCAAATTATTAACACTTCTATTTTAGCATCACAGAAGCTTAATTGCTGAGCATGTATAAACAAGGAGTTCCAGTTACAAAATTTTCTCATACGCTCAGGATTCTTCTTCATTTTTTTTTTAATTACATTTTATTGCCTTCATTTTGCAAATGGCAAAAATACAATGGCTCCCATTATGGAGTTATGCATTGGAGTTCACTACATGGAACAGTTTGGGATAGTCTTTACAAGATCTCTAACAGATCTCTGATCTACTGTGTGGCAACACTTCATAAAAGTTTGCTCTCTCTTGAGCATTTGCAGTATCTCATCACAACACAACAGGCTAACCCATAGTCACGTTTGCTGCACAAAAATCCCTTCACTTGCTCATTTCTGGAGATTATCTCAGTTTCCCAGTCTGAGCTGATCCAAACCCTGTCCGCCCAGTCCTGTCACACACAAAGATTATTCCAAGCCTGGGGCAGAGGAAAGAGCAGAATTCTCTCAGTGTGAGCTGCACTGACCGTGCTCCAGGACCACAGAACCAACTTCGTGGTGGGGACAAGTGCACAGGAATGGGTCCCTGTTCCCAGTTCTGCCCCACTGAAGCCATATCTCATCTCTGCCATCTGAAGATTTTTGTTTCCTGCTGTGCTGAACAGCAGGGGCTGAAAAATGATCTTGTTTGCAGTTCTCCTGGCCCACTAACTTACTACTCTCCAGAGGTGTGAGCAACAGGGAGCCCGGGCTGCATTAGGGTGCTGCTGCTGGGTGTGACAACCCCAGCTAGCCCTGCCACCACTCAGCACTGTGCCCTGGGCAAGGTGGGCTGTCCTGGCTGCTTTTGGCTGTAACATGTTTGTCAGGGGAGAGAAAGGTGGCAAATCTCATCAGCAGCCATGGTGTAGCCTCCTGCACTGAGAAGGACAGTGTCCTGTCCCCACTGCACTCACCTGTTCCTTCCATCCCCCACAAATACCTCCAATCTCAGCAAAAAACACCACAAAGCCCTTTGCTCTCAAACGTGCTGAATTTTCCCTCCAATTCTTCCACATATTTAGTTGAGCTTTCCCTCCTAATTTCCAAAGCTCTGCAAAACTTTGTCAGGCTTCCCCTCTCCCTCCTATCCCGGTCTTATCAATACCTGCTTCTGCTGCCTCTGCTGCTTGTGCTGTAATTCTCTCTGGTTTTACACTATTCCAGTTGCCTGGAATAACCTTCTTATCAAAATGCAACAAGCTGTCTCCAGCTCCTTTACAAACCATATGAACATCCACCTGTTCCCTTGACAGTAACCATATGCCTCTGTATTTGTTCTGGAGCGTGGGAGGCTGCTTTGCGCGATTTGGGCAAGATCCAGCTCCTACTGAAACCAAGGAAAAACTTCCCATTGATTCCATGGCACTTGTACCAAAGCCTCAGATTGTAAATTTAATGGGATGCTTTCCATGTGTTTTAATTACTGCAGCACACCACACACACTGAGGACTCTGTTGAATAGCCAGTAATGATTATCACTTAATTGTAGTGACATAACACCAGCCAAGGAGGTAATGCTGGGTTTGCCGTCTCAGAAGGGCAGCATGAAATCACGGACTTTATAAAGCCCCTTTACATGGCAAAGTTTAAAGCACAGCATGCAAGGAATTACAGGCACCTAAATATACAGGCTTCTGCTGGGGACAAATCCTCCCAAGTCTAAGTCTCCTCAGTGTGCTGAGCGCACAAACTATCTCTGTATCAAAAGAAATCTGTCAACACTATTTGTGCAGAATCATAAACATAATAAATCTTGCCAACTCCTCTGTGAACTGGCTATTTATTGCACTCGTCTCGGAGGGTTTTTGATACCAGAGCTGGAGGCTGCAAACATAAATACTGAAATGATGTGTTGCATATGCCGTGGCTTAATTTGCTGTGTTTGATTTGAGGCTTAGTTTTGGAAGACCCTCAGCACTGAGCCTGCAGGCCTCCCTGCCCAGCCTGAGAGATAACACAGTGAGCCCAACAAACCACATGTCAACCTCCCTTACGCCCACAGGAGTCAAAACGACGTGTGCTTGTGACTACAGTCAGACCATGAACTTCCCTGACCAGCACTGGGCCAGCATGAAGGGCAAAGGCAAAAAAACCAATCCAGAACCATGTCCTGGCAGTTCAGCTGAACTGCCTGAGCAGAGAAGGTGGGTGAAACCTGTGCCTCCCTCACCATCAGTTACTGGTGGTGGTGGGAGACCTCACAACCTGGGAGTCTGTCTGCAATGCCAGAGCCACGGTCAGGACCTCACTTCAACCCCGACAACAACCTGGCAGCTGATTCGGTGTGCCAAGAACTAGACCCAGGCAAGACCCTTCTGTTCACTAAAAATGCCATTTCTGCAATTTCAGACAGAAGACATCTTTCCAAGACAGGTGTCCCACACCCAGGGAGATGGTCCCCTTTCCCTGTAGGCCAGTTCTTAGAGCAGGTACACGGGAATGGGGGAAATCCTGCCTCAGAATGCTGGAGGGGATGTTGAAACCCACCTTTTGTTATCTCTCCCAGATTCAGTGATCATTTAAGGAAGTGAGTTAGTGGAACAATTCCAACAGGAGCTTTTGGGGCTCTTGGAAAAGGCACAAACACTTTGATAATAGAGGTGATTTCTAGGGTCCAGAATTTTGTTTGCTCATTCATTTGCCTTTAAAAGAGAACAGCAAAGATGGAACTGAACATAGCTTTCCCACATCTTTCTTACCTTAAACTTTGGAGCAGACAAGAACACCTTGGCACCTCCATCTGCAGGTTAGTGGTTCCTGATGCTGGGCTTATATTTTTGTTATTTCTTCTCTTGTAGAAGATTCTGCATGGCAAATCTCATCTCAAGCAGCTAACAAAATTTCAACAGGAACAGAAATATTAAGTTTGTAGTTTCAATGAGGAAATAAACGTATTCACCCTGGTTTTATCTGAAAAGCCCTTCTTCTCCCTCCTTTCCGCACAGATTTTAATTGTTGCTTGTGACCTGAATAAAATGTTATAAAGCCTAGATGAGGCGATATTTCCATGTATATTATAATGCCCACATGAAACTTTGTATATGAAGTCTCTTGCAAGGTTTTGTGTCTACTTACATGATGCATCCAACTGGAAGTTATGTGTCAGCCAAGGAAATTGAGAAGGACGATGCAAATTGAACTTGTCCTTATATCCCTTGGGATCCAGAAACGGATGGTCTGTCTGATAAACCTGAATGAAGAGCAGATAATTTCGTGCAACAAATTTTGGGGGCAATTGGCCTAAATAACTTCTTGAAGTGGTATTTTTATAATGTGAAATGCTTCTCTGCTTTTTGCTGCTGCTGCCTGGCATCTCCCATGCTTGAAGTACAGGGAGGGATTTTAGGAAAGCAGAGAGAGACCACTTGAATGAGGCACAGGGTGTTCGTGCTGCCCAGTTTTTTAAAAGTCACTCCTGAGTTCTGCTGCTCAATCTGACACATCTGAAAGAGGCTGTGTGTGCACAAGGTAAAGATGGGATGCACTGTTTTGGATAAGATAAGAAGTGACTTGAACTTTTATTGCAATTCAAATCAAATCTGACAGAGCATTTAAACATTCCATTAATTTATAAGGGGGAAAAAAAAGGTAAAACAAAAGTCTTTATTACTGTAATCTTTTCCCTAGGCATGAGAGAGAACCAAAACCTCCCACCAAAGCAGGCAGTGCTGAGGTTTAGCTGCATGATGGTTAAACTTTCACCTCTAATAATCAGGGATCTCTGCACTTCTATGCCTGAAAAGCACAGAGCAGGCAGGAGAAATGCCAGCTGGACGGTGCACGGCGCACAACTGGCTTGTGCATCTGGGCTGAACAAATCATTATCGACTTGGCTTCTGCAGAGCATTCAAGGGAAATTATTAGCTGCACTAGAAACATCAGCCAGGCAGATTCATATGCAGGGTTTTCATATGCAGGGCTGGGTTTTCCTCTGAATCGGTCCTCCTCCCCATCCCGTTCAGCACATCAGTTCACTCAGCATATCAAAACTTGCCAAATTATTAATTTTATATACTTATATATGTATTGACATACATATAGAAATCTCCCCTCCAGCTGCAATAAAGGGTTAAAGCAGAATGCAAACCACTATTAATATAACATGAGAGTCACTATAAAAATCTGGAAAACAATGCATAATTTTTATTAGAGTATGTTTTCATCAGACTTTTTTTGAGTGAAATATGACATTCCTGCTGTTTCCAAAACAGAACAAATTAAGAAATTTATCTTAAATAATTGGTGCAATTCATAACCTAAAATATAGTCTAGTGCAGAATGATCTACTTGTTTTCTCTGTCAATTTCCACTTTACCAGAGCTTGGTCTCTATTTTATGTTTCCATAGAACTATTCATTACTTTATGATCTACAATGGATCTTCCTGAAAGTTGAAAATACTGGATATAAAATAATGACCCTCTCAACATTTTTTTTTGTAATCAGTTCAATTCCACCTCTGGATGCAGCAGAAAACTGTGAGCCAAGAATTCTTAAAGACTTAAGCAGAGCTCTGCCAGTACTTTGCTGAATTACAGTTAGTTTAAATCCTTCAATTTTGAGTCTCAATGGTACCAAGCAGCCTTATGGAAGACACTAAAGCTGAAATCAAGCCCTGTTGGAACAAGCACAGGTTTTGCCACTGGCTTCACCGTGATCAGGATTTCCCCCACAGGACTAGCTTGGAGATGTGCTACTTTGGGAACAAGAAGGATGCTCCTGCAATGACCTCAGCAGGACTGAGATACCCCAGGATGCTCAGCTTCATCCTCCTATCTCAAAAACGAGCAGCTCATCCCCTGCCCTTTGTAAAGCCTCTGAATTTATAGAACACTGGAGTAAGATGCGAAAACTGCTGGTGTTCTCACAATTTTTAAAAATAAAAATCAATTAAGTCCAAAAGCAGATGATTTCACAGACTGTCCTTGTGGTCCAAGTTTTCCACTTTAAATGATGTCTCTGCTGTTCAGTTGCACAAGGCACATCTTGATTCCTCTGCTGTTTAAAACTCTCACTAACCTCCTTCCCATTCCTGTTTTCTTATTTACTTTTTTTCCCTGCATAAACTCCTGACAGCCAAAGGGCTATTCCTGGGCTCAGATCACATGAAGAAACATCAGCTCCAAGGAAGATTTTCAGACAGAGGAATTGTCTTCCTCCAACCAAAGACAGATCTGTGAGGACACACTCACAATCAGAAGAGACACATCCTCCCTCTCCTGGCCCAGAAAACATGCACAGCATCTAAATCTCACACCCTGAACTCTGGTTTAGGATTCATTCAGTGCCTCCAAGTAAGATGTCAATGTTATTTTGTCAGCAAACCTAAATCTGAGGTCCCCTAGAGACCTGTGCACAACAGACAAGCGTTGGAGACGGATTATACATGAACACACTGACAACTCCACAGCTTTGCATTGCACAGCTCTGCCTACTCCCAGTGTCTGAGGATGGGTGGCAAAGGGAATGCACTTAACAAGAAGAGGACGACATTAAACATCAAACATCCCTTTGCTTCTGACAATTAATTGAGAAGAAAACCTCATAATCAGTTGCAGATCTGTCTCTGTGTAGTTAGCGTGACTCCGCTCAATTATCACGCCGTAGTCCAGAGCAAGGAGTTTGGTTCTCATCTTTGTGTTACTTGAGGATGGGGAGGCAGCAGACAGAGCTGAAAGGTTAAAGGTGGCAGGAGGAGGTCACTGAGGGTGTCACCATCGCTGAGTTAGCCATAAATAATAGAAACCAGTGTGGTCTGTGGTTGGTAGCCCGGCTTTAAAACCACACTGTACTGCAGGCTGTCAGTGAGGTGCTGGGAATATGTTTACAGGGAGCTGCCCTGCACCAAGGCAGGTCTGACCCACCCCAAACAGCAAACTGTTGGTAGGAGGAGACATCTCGAGAGAGTTACCCTGGCAAGCTGTGGCTGTCCCATCCCTGGAAGTTTTCAAGGTCAGGTTGGATGGGGCTTTGAGCAACCCGGTCTAGTGAGCCTGTCCCTCAGTCTATAGTTTAACATTTGCTATCACCTGAAAGTCAAAAAGCCTTCCAAGGAAGCATGCAGTGTGCTAATCTCTTAGGACAGCACATGCATAAAAGCAAGTGTTTATATAAATGATGCCACTCACTTCAGGCTGATTTTAATCATCAAAGGAGAAAAAGCACATTTTGTTTGGTCTTTTACTAGTCAAAAATGGCTGGTATTTAATAAGCCCTGGAGCCAGATCTCAGTAGGACAGGCTTTTTATGGGCCAGAGGCACCTACCATACAGTCCCTTTCCACACACAGCCACTGACCTATGTCCAGCTGATTTGAATTTACTTCCTAAATCTGATGCTTCACCCAGTTAGATCAAAAAACAAGAGAGAAATGTGGCATTTCTAGACCACAGTTCTTGGTGTCACTACACATTACTGATAATTTAGGAATGCTACAGAACATCTCAAGTTTAAAGTACTTTCATGGTTCCAACGGAGAGCTAAAACAGATGGGGTTTCAACATGACCTTTCAACCTACCAGACACTGCTGACCCAGATTATAGTTCAACAAAGCTGCTCCTGGATTCATATTACATTTTGGGAGAAAACAGGGTTACAGTGAGAATGGATACGCTGCCCAGAGGCAGCTCCAATGGCAGCTCGGAGAGCCAAGGGATGGGAATGGCATGTCAGTCCCACTCCCTGTGCAGATGTCTTTGTGCCAAAGTAGGTGCTCAGTGCTTGCAGAGAGTCTCTGCTATCTGCCAAAAAATACTGGGAAAACAGTTCAGGAACAGGAGAAATAATGGTGAGAGATTTCACTGGGAAATCAAGGAGAGGGTAAAATACCAGTAAAATGGGAGAAGCACTCCAGTTGAAAACACTCTTTTTCCAAGTTCAGGCTTCACACTGGAAAGCTGAAAACCTTCTGGTGCTGTATTTCAGCAGAGAGAAAGAGATTGTTACAGCCTGCCCAACTCAGTGGCAGGGCTGGTCAGCCCAGACAATTTGCCCACCCAAGATCCAACAGAGTGAGCTGGGTTTGTCTGTCTAAGCTCAACCAGTTGGGAACTGGAGGGGGACCATAAACCACCAAGCACTGCGGCATCCTATTGAAACTGGTGAAGTTCCTGTCAATGTGCTATTATTTTAGACACATTACCAGGCTAAAAATAGCGCTTGTATTTTTTTTAGTAAGCTTGTTGTTTTCAGGAGCTCTGAAAATATAAAGGGTTCCATAAGTGCTCAGAACAAGCTTGTGAAATAGTCTCTCTGGAATACAAAACCACTTGAAAATACTGTTTGTTACATTTCCCTATGAACTCAACAATAGACTATGCAGATCATTTTGCTAAAACACTGAGCTTTTTACTTAAAATTCATTTTACTGTAAGAAAATCTAGGAAAACATCCCCATGATACCTATCTAGTTTTTCTATATGCCATAAGGCAGCAAGAAATCTGGATTCTCACAAAATATTTCCAAAATGCTATCATCATGCCAAAAGCTTCTACAATCTCCTTACCCCCGTGACAAAATGTTCATGATCTAGACCTTAATTATCTCTGCTTGTAACAACAAAACCAGAAAAACAACCCTTATGTCCTTCAAGTGGAGATCAGCTGCATGAGAAGGACCAGGCTCGTCTTAATCCTCAAAAGACTGACATGTGTCCTAATTGTGAAATCTGCACAGCATTTCCCAGACCAGCTTTCTGACAGTGCTGCCCACGTCTATTGCTGTTTGCTGGAGCACTGCTGGAGCCTCTGCCCCACGACAGCAGCGCAGTCACTGGAGGGGGCAGAGCCTCAGCTTTCCAGTCCGGCATTACCTTAAGTAGCCAGCGGGGAATTTCCTAATACTTCATCCCGGGAGAGCTTGGTGCTGAACAAGTAGGAGCTTATCGCCAGGTCAGTGTTCTGTAACTGAAATGGGATGATGATGGTGTGCTGGTAACTTGCCAACATTTTGTGTTGCAACATTTTACAGATTATACCCTGTGATAAAGGCGCTGCGTTTAATGAGTTTTGTCAACTCAGTTATCACTTTCGCATCGCACCAGGAGAGTTTTGGGCTAGACATAGTAGCAATGCAGCCCCTTTCATCCAAAAATTTCAGAGTGATTTGTCCATATTAATCAAGTTTCAAAGCTGCCTTGTGAAATATCTGTTTAGGCTCCTTAAGAACATTAGGAGCAGCTCTAGGGATCCTGACCAAAGGTCTGTAAAGCAGTCGCTGGCAGTGGGCAGTGAGGGCTCCTGGCGGGGGGCATGGGAATGCAGGTGGTTATACTTCCAGCCACCTGTGATTTTAGTTTGCTGAATTTTGAACCCACCTAAATTTTCAGCATTCACAATGTCTCTTAGCAGAGAATTTTATAGGTTAAATATAGAATGTGTTAAGAAAAATCTCATTTTCTTACTCTGAATCTTCCACCTGCTCATTTCATTTTGATACCCCCTTGTTGCTTTCTTGAAAGAAACTTTCCCTGTTTTCCCTCTATTCCCCCCAGACTTTGGAGACATCTATAATTTACCATCCTTTTTTCTCAAAACAGAAAGATCACACAGCTTAAATACCTGGTTGTTCTGCAGGTGCCAAACTGTCACTGAATCCGAAGTCAAGAACCTAAAAAACTTTGCAGAACTGACTCAGAAGGCTCTGACACTCAACATCCACCATGTATTTGTCCCAGCTCCCCCTTCCTGCTTCGACCAACACAAACCTGCACAGAAATCAGACATTACATGACAAAGGAATAAGCTATTCACGTTGTGTGATGTAAATTAATAAGACTGACACTAACTGCTAGATGTGTTGCTTCTCCAGGTTTACACTGCCTTGTTGCCAAGGGACCTGGGAGGATGGGGAGAGGCATAGATCAGCTTCCAAAAATAGAAGAGATTTGTATTTAGATGCCTATGAATATATACAGGTATTCTTTGCTCATTTTCTCTCACCACTTATATTCTTTCCTTAATTACTTTAAAAACTGTAATTTTAAAAGATCATTATTTTTTAATCAATCTTTTTCTTGCATCCCAAATGCAGGTTTAATGTTACAGCAATGACTGCAAGTCCAAAGGAGACAGATTTTCTGTCCCCACCCATGAAGAACAATTGATTCACTCAAAACCGTGCCAAGACCATATGCAAATTGTCCTAATAAGAGCAGCTGCTGGCTGCACAGCCCAGGGGATAAACACAAGTTATGTTCGTGCTGCTGCCCCAACTCACATCCCCAGAATTGCATTTAGGGGAATGAAAAGCACAGTTCCTATGAGCTCTCTGCAGCTGTGGCAGGTAACTGTGAAAGAGACGTGTGCTGTGGATGCAGCTCAGGCAGCAGGAGTGAAGCCTGAGCAGGAAAATGTGTCTGGGCTCTCCCACAGCAAACTGGCACTGTCCTTGGGCAGCTGTGCCAGTCTTGCAGCACATTAAGGTTTGGCCCATGTTTTCTGTTGAAGAAAAAAGCTTCCATCTGGATTTCATCCTCTTAAGCCCCATGAGAGAATGTTATTTGTATATATTCTGCAACTGACAGGATGTTTTATAGAGTTTTAGGATAAGCACAAAGATGATACCTGGTAAAACTGTTCTGTATTAAACACAAACAACAGACTTTCTGCTTTGCTCTTTTACAGCTCGTCTGGCATAAATATGTGGATGGAGCTAAGGCAGGGAAAGACTAAGCCAAGGCTGGTGAAGAGTGGGAGAGCCTGGATGAGCTGAAGGTCCAGCTCTCGTTGCCCCCTCCAGCAGCCCAATCCCCCTGCTGCTGCCCCACAACATGCCAGGGCACGAGTCCAGCTTCTCACTTTCAAACAGTGATTTGTTTTTAAGAAATCCCCTTAAAAATCCTGTATTGAGAAATTCTCTTAATATTTCTGAGTTTCTCTGGTGGAAATCAAATGTCCCTGCTTTGGTGATAGGATGTCAGGCAGTAAAGACTGACTCCACTTTGTCCTTTAGAAAGTGTATTAAGTATAATTAGAAAGTATTAAGAGGGTCTTTAACATCCAAGGGATATCACTACACTGCCTTCTGCTCCTCTCCCATCCCAGTCTTGAACTAGTTATCCATGCTTTTCATTACTTAAATAAGTCTGGATTTTTTGAACATGTTTTGCCGTGGTCAGTGTCTCCTTTAATTTATTTATTTACTTTAAACAGAAACCAGAGGCAGATCAGCCTCCTGTGCTCTCTAATCTCTTGTTTGTTCAGAGACCCCATGAAGCAAGGACAGCCCAACAGAAGAACAGGTTTGAGAGCATCATATGCATATTCCCAGAACTCAGCACACTGCAACTTCCCAGTTCAGGTCAAATTCGTGGGAATTTTGCAACCCAGCCTGCATTGGTCTAGAGGAGCTTTGGAATCAGTTTTTCTCTCCAGTAATTAAAAAAAATCAAATGAGAGAGAGAGATTTCCATGCGATTTATAAGAACTATTTCGAGGAACAGGACTTCAAACCAATGACTGTGACGTGCAGTTAGAGTAAGGGATAAGGTTGATTTTCTTGGAAAATAAACACACTCCTTTTCAGCTCTGGGGACCACAAAACCAAAACAGAAGCCCATACTACCACTTTTCCTTCCTCCCTGGATCATGTAAATTTGGGGGAAGAATATTATCAAAATGAGAGACAGTGTGGAAAGTCATAAATGTACAAAGGTTCAGAATGACCATTTATTTTGGGGTAACCTGTCCTGTTCAAAACCCATCACTGTCTGCTGCCTGTGTAATGGTTTGTAACCATGTGTCCAGCAGGTCAAATATTTCTATTTCAGAACATGTATTTCTCCGTGTCCTAAGGAGGTTAAGAAGGTTAACAACCCAAAAATCTCCATTAAGAAATATGAATACATCAAATGAAAATATGGTTTTCAATTAATTGAATTAATTCTTCCAGAAGTGCTCCTTATCTGAAATCAGTAAATATGCAGGAGAAGAGGAGCCTGGCTGTCTAAGGGCTGTTTTTTCATGGAAAGATAACTAAGAGAGGCAAAAAAACTTGTTTAGAAGCTGTTCTACACCTGATCAGTGTTTCATCTGGAAAAATGGGTGAGAAAGAGGAGGCAGCACGGAGGAAGTGCCTCTTACTCCCCGACCTTCCAAGCCAGCCCCAGGCAGGACAAGTGCAGCAGCAGAATTGCTCCCACCTGCCCCGGCAGAGGATCCGCTGCCACCCTCCCTCCATCGCTGAAATGCTACAAAGAGATTGCAAATTCTGGCCTGAAATCTCCATATTTGAGGTTGACTTTAATGTTCCACTTCGGGTGCAATTTTTAATGCCCTCAAATGCTTGAGAAGAGAACAAACATTCAGCTTTTTTTTTTTTTTCCTCTCCTTAAAATTCCTGCCCTCGGCTCATTTTAGGACTCTTCTGACCACCACACGAAACTTCATCGAAGCCTCACGGCTCCAGAGAGTTTTGCCCAATTTCAGACTTTACAATAAACATTTTGCCACATTTACATTTGACTTCAGAAGATGCAAACCATTAATGAGTAATCATCAGCCAAAGAAATCCTCTTCCCACCTCAAGAACTTGCATTGTTTAAATGGAAGAAAACTGTTTTTAATTAATAATGGACTATGAAACATATATAATTTACAACAAGGACCCTGTGGGAAAACCCTGCCGCTGTTGGATTGTTTCAGCAAAATGATCCATGGCCTCAAAATTCCAGTCACAGCAACTTGAGTTGTTCTAGGCTGTAATCAGTAAAAATGACTCCACCTACTCACCAGTGAAAACAATATATCTCTTGTAAGAAATCCTTCAACTTTCAGTCCTTCTGGACCTTGTGCAATATTTTGTGGCTTTTCTTAGCACTGTTTTTATGATGTTGACGATCAGATCTCCAAGTGACATCAATACTGGTGGGACAAAAAAAGAAACAAAATTAAATGCTTAGAGTATAGATGTTCTGGAAAATCAAAGCAAATAATAAACAAAAAAATGCACAGGGGAAAAAAACATAGTGGATCTTAATTAAGAGCCTGCCTTTATTTTAGCAAAGGCAAATCATCAGCAGCTTGTGTTCAAACTTCTATCAACATTTCCTTTCCAAAAAGTCTGGGAGTGTAGGTAACAAAATACAGCATGGCCACACACAAGATAAACACCATCTGAATTGGCCAGAAGTTCCTTAAGATCTTCTAGCTTGCTACCAACAAAGGTCCACCAAAAAATAGCCACATAAAATAGCCATCTGAAACGTCAGCTCTTCCCTTAGCATGAATCAGAGAATCCTGTAATTGCTCCCAAGTGGCAAAACCACAAGCATGGAAGTAAATGAACCACGATAAGAGTCTCTCATATTAAAAGCATCATAAAAGCCTGAACACAAAGCCTAGCAAGAAATGCCCTTCTCCACATGGCACAGCTCCGAGCAGGCCGTGTTCACCCCCTGGGTGCTGCCTGTGCTCCTCTGCACACTGGAATTCAGCCACTTCGTGACAATATTCCAGACATGGAATTAACACTTCTGAAAGCTTTTAGGGATCAAAGGTTGCCCCCTTTGCAAGTTTTTTCATACTGAGGACATGATGAAGTAGTCTGGCTCTAGCTGGAAAAATAGTTCAGATGACACTCAAAGGGGCTGTGGTGAGAGGAGGCGACTGGGGAACTGGGACCAAGGTTGGCATCAGCCTCATACTTCGGTCTCCTCTGCCCTCACACCCACTGTAGAATATGCCTCTGCTTTTCATCTTCAGGGTTTGATGCTAATGTTTCTTAGGGATTCTGTGGATGAAGTCCCAAATACAGGAAAAACTACTGTTTGCTCTGGAGTTGCAAAAATTACAAGGAGTAAGAAGAAGCTTGTTAACTAACACAGAGCTGCAGCAGCAGTGAGCCAGCTCGGAGGCAACCAGCCTTCCCTGGGTGAGGAGAAGGGCAGCATCCTCCCTGGGACTGACACAAAGGCAGCCTTTAAGCTGTGCAGACAGACAATGATGTTTTTATAGGTGACACATCCAGAGCTAGTGGTAGCTTCTCAGTTCCTGGGACAAGATGGGATCGTCACTGTTGTGTCTCTGCTGGCAGTGGTGAGGATAGCTGTGCTGCCGCTGGCTCCAGCTGCTGGGAGTGTTGCATTCCCATCCTTTTTGTAGTGGGAATTAGGTACTCAGCACAGTATTTGCAAGACCCCAAATGACTTAGCCATCAAAGCCGTGTTTTCAGTGATTTTTCAGGGGTTTCAAAGACCCTTTTGACAACATGTGCCTAATTCCTTCAGGCACTATCAAAAATGTTGTCTCCCCTGGGGATGGCTGACTAAACAGAAGTCTGAGCATGCATGTCATAAATATCTCAAGACAAGCCTGTTGATTCAGTGAAATGTGTGGTTGGCTCTATTGTAAGTGCATTCACAGAAAACCTCACAGTGTGCTGCCTCTTGGGATTACTTGTGAGCAAAATAAATGACAAACATTTTGGGGGGTTTTTCAAATAACATTTTGATACATTACAAAGTGGCTTTTCTTTTCATTTTACACCACATCGTTTAAGATGACATGAAGCAACATAATTTGCCAAGACAAGATATATACAAATAAATAAATAAATAGGGATTAAAAGGAAAGCCAGTTCTGAAAGTTTGTGAGTTGGAAAAGGCTGTAATTTAAAGCAGAAATGTCTGGATTAGATTATTCTGACAAGCTAAAAGGAGGCAAAATTTTGCTACGCATTTATGAAGCAGAAATGAAACGGAGGGAAAGCAATGGCTTCAAAGTCAGAGGGTAACTCACAAAACCATCTACTTCTGGATTTGAACCCAGATCTGATAATGTTTGGTAGCTCTGAGCAAGCCATGGACCTTCACAATTCTGATGAGCCAGGGCGTGAACCAGCAGGACAAGCATATCCTTCTGTGTGAGATCCAAACCATCAGCCATCAGAGGGCAGGGGGCAGCATGTCCATATTTAAGATGATATTTCCAATTAATAATATCTTGGACATTGGCAGGCAAACCCAGACATCAATTGCCTCTGGGAAATGCAGAGATCTTCAAACTCCGCAAATGTCTTCTTGTAGCACGCAAAGCCACATCAGTGATGGGGCAGATACACTGCACAGAAAATACAAACCAGCAGCTCTGGAGCCAACCAGTCAAGCAGAAATCAAACTAACTCAGCCAGAGCTTTTAAATCTAGCAGAGAACAAAGTCAAACATTCCCAACCAGAGCAGGGCAGATCCAGCTTATCTGATAGCTCAGGGGGCAAGTTATTTTACAGAGTGCCAAGTCCCAGAGCCTCAGCTGAAGGCTGTGGGCAGAGGTTGAACCAGAGACCTCCACCCAGCTCTCAGCTTTAATGGCTGGGATCTGTTTGGCAGAGTTGTAGGTTGGTATCCCAACTTTTTTTTTTTTTTTTTTTTTTTCTGAAATTTCACCATGTTAGATGTAAGTATCACTGGAACAGACATTTTACAGGCAAAATTACACATTTCTAAGGGTCAGGACTTCCCACTGGGAACATTTTTTTACAACAGAATTAACTATAATATGGGGGGGGGTGAGTACTTTGAAGAAAAAGAGTATTATTAAAACAATACTCATCTAATACAACTAATGACTATAATAAAACTTCAAGGATTAGATGATTATATTTACATTATTGTATACTTCATGTCTCAAGAGGTTGTACACAACTTCTTAAAGGAAAGTATTAGAGAAGTACAGTAACTTCTGGATCTCAGCATCTCTGCTAACTGCTTTGGGCTAACTCTCAGATTAAAAACAAATCTTCAGCTTTCCAGAGCCCTAAAAGTTTAAAGACACAATGTGTCACAATGACACCTTCCTTACATTTGTATAATCTGTGCTTATGGATAAATGGCAACTGAATCCTGGCACTGGCACCTTAACTAGGTGAGCATAAATACAACCATGCCAAAAACCAACCCTGTGCTGGGAACAATCACAAATCCAACCTCCTGGGCAGCACTGCAGAAAATTCAGTGTTAAACATTCTCCCAGTCAGCAGATAGAGTCCCTAGGTTGTCCATTCTCAGGCAAAAAGAAGATTAAGTTTCACTTGCTGAGATTTTAGTGTCATGTTCTTGATAGTCTAGATATTGAGCATGAAACTCAGCCTACTGCCCCATGCCCTTCAGCCCACAGAACGCCCTGCTGTACAGCTTGCTTACAGATATATTTCAGCTGGTAATATTCAGAATTTCCAAATGGAAAATAGCTCCTGGTATGTGAATATGGCCAAATCACAGGATAATTTTATTCCCACCAGTTGTTGCCATGCAGTGTGAAATTACAGCTCGTATTACTCCATACCATGGCTCGCAGAAATTTGGACCAAAACTTTAAAAATATTAATGTGTATGCAAATGCAGCCTTGCACATAAATCAGGCACACACACTTAATAATCTGATGCTTTGGCTTTATGAAATGATAGATCAAAGCGGAACAAATGAGAAGATGGAACCCAAATTAACACATTAACTGAAACAGAGCCCTCTCAGATTCTGGAAACCACTCTCTGTCTGGGTGTCACATATCCAATTACATTCTTCGTAACTCAAATGACAGAACAGACTGAGAGAAGTTAGGATGCTTATTCCTACTCATCACCAGCTACTCATAGTAATTTTTTTCAGAGTACTAGTAATTATCCTTAAAGGAGAACAATTAAAATCCAGTGTAATTGGAAGTCTGGTTGTGATTATGGATGAGTCAAACTGCTTTGGAAAACGAACACAGAACTGTTTGGAGCTCCATTGGTATTTTATTAATCATGTCATTAAAATGGATACATAAAGTGGGTGCAGCTATACAGTGGGATTTTCAAAAGCTCTCAGCACTAGCCACGCTCTGCTCCTAGTAAAGTTGGTAGGAATTTTATTCCTTGAGTTTAATGGGAGCAGAGTTACACCAGAACCAAGCATTTTTATAGCATCTAAACCTTATTGTTTGTGAGCAGCCAATTCTCCTGGCATTTCTTTAATTCTTTCTGGTGATCCTATAATCCTGCCCCAGTGGCAGCCCTGGGACTGGAGGTGTTGCAAAGCCTTGAGCCTGAGGATATGAGGCAGAGGAGCTCTTCCCACTCCTCCCCACAGGGATGAGAGCGATGGGAGCTTTGCGGAGCGGGGAATTGGCCTGAGCCAGGATGCTGAGGTTGCTGCTGGGGGTAAAGTGCACAGACTCGGCCTCACAGAGCTCAGGAGTAACATAGCAATTTGGAGCAGATGGTTGGCATCAGAGAGTGGCTTACAGAAACAACGCTGAGAGTAGAGAGCTGAAAAATAACATAACGGGAGATTTATTTGTGGTCTCTGGTTCAGGGCTGTCTAAGAAACATAAGCAGGGGTTGGTACTTTCCGCTCATCACAACTACCACGGGACCTCAAACCAAATGGGTTTTTGCTTCGCAAAACCAAAGTCTAATCTGGTAAAAATAGGTCTAAACAAAACATGACTCCCTCAGCACCGCTTCTCTGATGTGGCTCCAGCAGACACCCAAACTCCAACACAGGTTCTTAAGAAAAAGGGTCAACGCACCTCAAAATGCAAAACTTCACAGATAACCCCTTTCCAGTATTTTACTCCTGAATCAGTTTGTTGGCACTGGAAGCAGGGACTGAACCATGTTGGAAAGATGGGCAATCATTCATGTAAATCAAAGGTCAAGCACAGGCAGTGGGAATACATAGCTGCCTACTCTGACCGCTGCTTTGGCCAGCTCTGGAGAAATCTCCCTGGAGGTTTCATGGATAATGTGCTGTAGCTAAGGCAGCCATGCCCATAGGCTAGGAAAGATACCTAACAGAACAGATAACTGGAGAACTAGGACTTTAAATTCTGGCATTTATTTTTGTGCAATAAAATCTTTGTTCTAAGAACCCACCTACTCACATATGAATTATGCCAGTCATACAAATAGTTCTAAAAAGGTATCAGAAGTTCTCAAACAAACTCCAAAGAATACACTGGAATGCTGTGCTAACAACTGAGAGGATTCCCTGAAAAGGATGCTAAGATCAAATTTTCATTTTGCAATTAAAAGAAAAAAAAATCTGCTTATAATCCTCTTGAAAAGTGATCCCCTTGGAATGAATTGTCTTAATGCTTTACATCTGAAGGAGGCAAGGTAAGACAGTACTATACTGGATTTTGTTCTATCGGAGGGAAGCTGGAAATAATCTGGAGAAAAGATTATTTCCAACTTTCCAGCTCTTTTTCTATAATTAACAGGATGTAAGACATAACAAACAGAGGCTGAAGAAAACCACAAACTCTCCATATGGGGTTCAGTTCCTGTTTACTAGTATCCTGTTTACAGCATAGGCTTTGATGGTCAGATAATCAGGCCTCTCATGTTCCCAGAATGACCACACTTATTCTGTACTTATTTAAGGCTGGGAAGATTTTTAATAAAAAAATATGTCGAGGAAACAAAGCAGAGAGATTATAACAATATGCATCACTACGGAAATACCAACCTCATTGTTATAGAACAGAAAATTACCAAATACCCTTTTGTGTGAAAACAGAAGGACGATGTGAATTGGCAGTTCAAAGGGAGCAGAGGAACAAAATCCTTTCCCTCTTGCCGCTGCCCTCTTCCATGTCTGGGTCATGTAACTTCTCAGGTGGAAGAAGGAGAAATACCCATTTCTTAGGACACCCCTGCTTGCTGCCTGTGATGTTTTTGTTGGACAAGGGCTCCCTCAGGCAGGAGGCAGGTGCTGCTTTTCACGCTGCCCTCCTCAGCTCCAGGCTGGGGATGGGGAAGGAGGACAAGGGGGTTTACCTGCAGATTTGGCTGCTGCTTTGCTCATGCCTTCCCTCCTTAGAACAGAGGGCCAGTTCAGATCACATCCCAGTCTAGCAAAGACTGAAGATAAACCTGAGTAGCACCAGAATGAACAAAACCAAATCATCCTCATACTCGGCAGAACCAATTCCTGCCCTGTCGTGCCCAATTCTCTTTTGGCTGAAGACTGTCTGAAGCATATACAGGACCCTCCCATTCCTGCTATTCCTGCACACAGCACTGCTTCCCAGGCAGCAATGCCTTCCTAACTGCCAAGAATTTGATAGCAGTTTGTGGTGACAGTGCTGAAAATTCTGAACTGCACATTGCCAAGGACAAACCTGTGCAGAGCTGCCCAAGGAGGACACTCAGTCCTGCCAGGATGGAGCAGGAGAATCTGCAGCCTTGCTCTGGGAGGGGACTGCACCCCACGGCATTGCACATGTCACCTCAGCACTGTTTCCCTTCCCCATGAGGTCTGGGCCTGGCATGAGCCCATACTTGAGTCCAAATGAGAATTATGAAGTGAGTTCCCAGCTACCTTGGTGCACGAGTCTGATGTAGCGACTCTACAACTCGTTCCACATCATCTTTTTACCCAAGCCTGAGAGACAAGAAAAGGATTCAAAACAGCAATCCCAAGGGATAAGAAGCAAGAGGATAATTAATTCTTCAGGGAGTTGGAGAACTAAAAAATATTTTAATGACTAAAAAGTTGCTGCCCCTGTCTCTGAGACAGTGAGGACTTTCTACCTTGAGGCTGCATCAAAATACCACAAGTGGAGTTTGCAGCAGGAATGGCAAAATCCTGTGATTTTGTAGTAAGTTCTGTAGTCACAAATAATAAAAAATTTGCAATATCAGCTACTCTTGTGATATTTCTGTGCCCTTGAGCATAAAGTTTGGCTTTGTAGACAGTTTGTTTTCAGTTCTGACCTGAATTGGAGCTGTAGCTATACAGACAAGTTCTGAATTTGGGAAAACCATAGGAATGTGGGGTCGGTACAGCAGTGTTGGTACTTCTTGCTATGATGTCATCTTCTTTTGCCTTCTCCACAAAAGAGTATAAACCTCTTCTCTACACGGCTTCTTCTTCCTTCTTTGTAACAAACAACTTTTAGAAACTTCATTCTCCTTGGCACAGACCGATTTTCAGCGTTGTGTTTTTGTTACGAATTTAACACCACTAATTTAATTGTTAACTTTTTTCAACATTGCTGGTCATGTACACAGTGTACAGAATGTACAAAACTGGGAATTTATATTTTTTTTAGTTGAAAAGAGAGTTTAGGAGTGGAGAGGCCTTCTGTAGGAGAGCTTCTTATTTTAATTTCTTCTTAGAACTTGTGTTATGAGAGAAGTAGTTTCAAGAAATTACACTTGGCAATCAAGATTTTCTCATCACTTTGTGCTAAGAATAGCTGCAAGTGTTAAGTAAATAAAATTAAAAATGATTGCTAGATAGTCACTGAGAAAATACATCGTATAACAGCTTTTATCTCTAGGAGAACTAAGGTTCTGTTATAAATAAAACTGCTGAAATTATGTGTTGCAAATAAATAAAGTTTTGCTTATTTAGATTTTTCTTCTGATAATCTTTTTCATAAATACCATTTAATTTTGCTTTTAAATCTGTTCAGTGTTTAAAATGGTTTACATGCTAAACCACGTTGCTATACCAGATTTACTGATGTCATCTATTTGCTTCATACATTGAATGTGTAAAAGGACAGCTCATCAGCAAGTCAGGGGAATTAAGGTATTGACATCACCTGACAGTCTAACCCTTATATGGTTCTGTCTGTATCAGCTAAAATCAGGTGAATTTTGGGGCTATCATGCTTCCAGCCCATTAGTAACACTGTTTGGATTCATTTATTTATTTATTCTCCCCAAAGAGCATCACTTATATCTTATGAAAGAAGAGGAAAGTCCCCATGACTCATGTAGAAACACCTTAATTAGTGTAGTTGGAAAGGGGTGCTGGTCAGGATATGCTTCCTTGAGGACATGGTCTCCTGGGAAAACAGCCAATGTTTAAAAATTTCTTAGAAAAGATGGAAAACAGATGGAAAGTTTTTCAACACCACTGTTTTGGTATGTAAATTATTTTAGTTCTTCTAAAGAGGTTGAGATTAAAAACTTCAGAACACAGTTAATTAATAGTGATAATCTTAATATCATTTGCACCATAAATATACCTGGCCTTTAACTGAAGAATAGAAGAGGTGTTTGGAGGGGTACCATGGGTGTGGAAGATTTCAATCTCATTTAGCCTGAGGTTTATCTGAAGAACTCTCTTTGGCCAAGATCTCCTCTCCCAGTCTCCTGGTTCATAGCCCTAAAAATGAGGAAGGGATCTGGCCCAAAATTTTTATCAGGTTTAATAGCACCATAATTACAGACAGCCCATTACACTCAGTAATTACACCATGGAGATGGAAATTTAACTCCATCATTACTCGGAGATGTTCCACTTCTAGGTGATGTCTGTTGCACATCCATATTCATTCTTGGTTCTTTATGGAGCACACAATATTCCTTGGAACAAGGATGACTTAAAGTCACATTATGGACATTCCATTTGGATCAGAGCCCCTTCAGCAGCCACAAGGTATAACTCACAGAAGTAATTTTTCAGTAAAAGATAATAAAGCTGGATTTGAACCCAAAACTGAGAGCCAGCAAGCTCCATAATCAAATAACATTCCCAAGAACCTTTCAGCCTGCAGGGATATAATTTAATTTCATGCAATTCCTTACTAACCATGAGAAAGTCTTAATGATGTGTTGGTCAAACACTGTCATCAGCTTAGCACAAGGTTTGCTTGATAGGTATAATTTCATAAACTTCTTGGGTCCGGGGATTTGTCACCTTGTACAATGAGCTCAGTGCCATGTTCATTACTCAGGTGCTGCTCACAGCACCTCATCTACTCTTGTTCATCGAGGTAAAATGACTCACTTGCCACATCTGCAAGACGAGATCTCACAATAGGACCCAGTCCCAACTCCCTTGTTACAACCAGATAAAGATAATTTCTGCACTACAAACACACTGCAGCTGAGAAACCTGTTATCAGTCACTGGAACAATGCTATGAGCTGTTGTGAAAATGCAGTATTTTATTCTGGAGGAGTGGAAGTACACTAAAGACCTCTCTCATTGTTCTTAAAGCACAAACATTGTGACTTTACTGAGCTGAAGTCTGTAGAATACATCTTACAAGTTCAGCCATCTGCCTGCCACAGGCCATGGGCTGCTGCCTTTCAGCAGAAAGTGAGGATTCATCGTTTTATTATTATTGAACATGCTTTATGTCGATAATAAATCAGTTTAACATCTTTGTCACTGGAAGGCTCCAACAATCATGTTATTGCACAAACACATGTACCACGCTCTTGGCAGCCTTCTGCAATCCAAGCACTTTGGGGGCACCACTGCCCCCCTTCCAGCTCACTGTGGCATCTACAGCCTTGAACAATACAGTGCCCTTACCAGGACCTTCCAGGAAGTGCAAAAAAGTCCTTGATGCTCATTTACTGAGGGGCCAAAAGGCCAGGTCTTCAGCTGAGAAATTTATAATGGTTTTCTCGGTAAAACTGCTCTCCAAGAAATCCTTCTCATGGCACCCTGCTGAGAAGATTTTCCCATTCTCTACAGTTATCAAAGAGCAATAAATACTAAGTAGAATTGGTCAATAATTTTTAATGTGGTTTCTTTTTATTGCTTTGCCCAAACAGATATAGTTAAGAGGGGTGGGATAGCTTCAGTAGATTTTTTTTTCATTTCAATTATTCTCCTAAAAACAATGGCTTTGAAATGGTCAAAGAAGCTTTCTTTGACATTTTCAAAGCTGAGAAAAATGGTTTTTATTTGATGCAGCTTTTCATTTTCAAATATAAGTTGACTTATCACCAAAAAAAATCTAAAGACGAATACAAAAATGAGTTGTTTTCTGCTGTGGTATGGGAAAAACATCTGAAGCCTTAGAAGTTCTCAAGGTACAATGAACCCATTTTGGGGTGAATTTTAAGACCAGCTGTATCCTGCATCTCCTTGTGGATTAGTTGACAGGACTATGTTTTCTAGAATATACCACTAGAATAAAAATCTAATCTAATAACTATGAGACATATCGAAAGTACTTGCATTGAAGTGAAATTCCCTTCATGGAAATTAGTGCCAAAACCACCAATGAGCTGAAAAGAGTCAGTCTGGACACATCACAGCCAGTATTTGCTCAGGAGCACATTTTGCAGAAAGACCCATTGTGATGAATCTGATTTGATTCTACTCTTACTGTCATTTATGGCTCTTCCACTACTGGTGAAACAACCTGCCTCTAGTTTTGCCTCTGAAAAGCCCAAAGAGAAAAGCTCTAATTGTACTAGGATGATTTCCAGAGCATTGGGGCTAGAACTGGAAAATGGGCCCTTTTTAATTGAGAATGTGATCAAGAACAGAAATTAAGAGAAAAAAACCCCCACATCTCTCCGAAGTGAGTGGTGTTTAAATATAAAATACCAGCCTCTGATCATCAATGGTGTATAAATGGCTCACTCAAGTAGTGTAAATATGCCTTTTAGTAAATTATTAACCCAACTAGAAAGTGGTTTACAAAAGAGAAGTGGTCAATCTTAAACTCTCTGCTCAAATAACAGGTCCCCAACACATGTGATCCAGCTCTTAAACAACACATCACATCTCCTAGGTAACTGCAGTACTATATAAGAGCTGGTTTATTAGTTTCCTAATTAAATTTCACAAACTTCATAGGAGTGACAGATTCTTGGTTATCTCTGCTGCAGAATTTCAGATGGGATGGCAGAGGGAAAGGATGGGGCTGTTCGTCTTATTGCCTGCCAAGGTTCTGTGCTACCGGTTACACTCGTCAATCTCTATCTGAAGCAGTTAAGAGCTGTAAAGAATTCATTAAAAGGGCTGAGATTTATTAGAGGCTCCTCAAGCTCATTAAGGATGCTGATGAAATGTGAAGCCCTTGAATCCACACGCCACCTGAGAAATGCTCAAGTAGAGCCTATTTAGTTTTGGAAGAGAGGGGGAATAATTTTTTTTTTTTTTTCAGAAGTGTTATCAAAAAAAAAAATCAAAAACAACAGTGCCTTATTTTTAATTTCTGTTATCATTGTTAAAAATTTCAGCTGTGTGTCTCCTTTCCTCCCTCCTCCCCTTTCATGAACAGCAAAATCACAGCAAGATTCAGATGTTTCAGAGACAGAAAGAGGGGAGGAAGACATGAAATACTAGAATCTGGTTTAAAATGTTGGAAAAAAAGAGAAAGAGGGAATAAAAGAACTCAAATGACAACTGCTGTGGGAAAACCAACTTCAACAAACCCAACTTCCCTCTTGAGGTGAAATACTGGAATTACTAGAAATGGTGAAAACAAGTTTGTTGTTTCCCTCCATCCTCTGCAGAAATTTCAACCTTTCAAACATTTCAGTTACACTGAAAGCTCAGAGGCTTTTGGACTGAATATTATTTTTATTTTCAACTGAACTGTTTTAATTTTCACTTTTTCCACGAAAAGGAATTATTTTTGAAAAAAAGGCAGGTAGTTTCTGCAAACCTATTTTTGTTCCTAAAAAACATTAACCTCTTAAAATGCCAGCTACAATTATCTGTCAAAAGGGAAAAAAACTAGAGGAAGAGAAAGAAGAAAGGAAGGAAAGACAGAAAAGAAAAAAGGGGAAAAGTGGAAAATTTTCACTCCCTCTGTAAAGAATAATGCAGAGGAGATGCCAGGTGTAGACTTGCCTTTAGTCCATCTCCAAACCTGAGCACACTGAGCTCTTCCCTCCTGCACCTTACTCAGCTCAGTCAATAAAGGCAGATCAAGCGTCAAACAGCTTCTCAAAGGAGGGGAAAAAAGGCAAACTGCTCTGTTCTAAAACAAGCATTGACAGAGTTTAGCTCAGTAATGACCTCCAATCCAGCTTGGTGTGAGATATTTTCTACTGGGTCTTATAAATTTCGTTTATAAGCTTTGCCTCAGATGGCTTCCCCTCTGCATCTGAAGACTTAAGATGCCGAAGGCACAGGGAGTTTCTGTGGCCAAACAAAATTAATTTTGTGCACAAGGCATCCCTCCCCCGGGGAGGGATTATATCCCAGGTAATAAGAGAAACTCTCTAACGAGTATGCATGTGAGAAAAAGCAGGATGTTTGGTTTGGGGAGCGCTGTGGCCCCACGGAGGGGCAGCCCGGCCCATGCGCAGGGCGGTGACGGCACGTGCGGGGATGGGAATGCAAACGACACAGACTGCTCTGAACACCAAACACTTGTGTTCTCTCTGCTTTGTATATCTTGGAATGCAAACGCGGTTGAGAAAATTACTCTTCGCATCTAGATGGAGATTGAAATCTGAAGTTCCCACAGATTTAGAGGTGCTCTTGTTCAGACCATTCTAGAGGTATATGAAATACAACATAAACTTCTGCTGTAACAGGAGAAATTTCAACAGAAACCTTACCAAACATGTCAAGAGAACATGAGATTATATGGCCTTCTTTTCTCAGTCCTCCCCCCTTATATGTTGAAATAAACACCAATTCCTCTAGTTTTATTTAAATTCTGCTTTTTTTCCTTATAAAGATTCCATAGTGAATAACAAACACAACTAAAATATCTAAATCCGTGTCAGCAGTACAAATTACATCCTTGACTAACACCTACTTCAGGAGGTATTTCTTCAGACCATCAGTAACAACCACAGCAGAGTTGTTTGTGTGTTGCACACACAGAGTCTTCATTGTTGTTTGAGGGAAGAAGCCCTTTGCAGGTAAACCCACAGAACAAAGTCAGGGCTAACTCAAGCAAACTAGCATCATAACAAACCCAGAAAACATTTTTAGACAGCAATAAATTCACACTGTGGAGCAAAAAGTGTTCATGTCTGAGATCTCCCTCAGCGAGGCGAACACATGGCACTGCAATCCACACACAGAAACACGTGATGAGACAGTGCCAAATAAAACCATAACAAGTTTTTGCAATGCTGGTGAGTAAGACTTACCCGAGTCAGATAAGGCAGGAATGCCTTGTTTGAACTTAAAACCTACCTAAGGAAGGGGCGGATTGGAACTGAGGGTTTTCATTACTGTTTTCAGGTGCAGAGATGTGTGTCCCTCTCTGAGCTTTCAGGAGAACTCAGGTGACTTGCCCTTTTTCCCCAGCAGCAGAGACTCCCCAGTGCCCATCAGTAATGCTGTTTAAAGAGGAGATTGAACAGAAGCAAATCAATACCCAGCATAGGAAATTGTGAGAATCACTTAAGAGCTGGAACACACAACCTGCTGTTCAGCTGGTGTCAAAAACAGCACATGGCTCTACACATAACACACTGGTGCAGATGCAGAGACAAGTCACCTGGAGCATGGTACTGCTCTCTCTTGGCCTGGCTTACAGGGCCCAGCACTCTGAAGTGCAGATGCTAAAAAATTCCTAAAACCAAACTGCTCCTGGAGCAAAGACTTAACGTAACAATTCACTGCAAAATATGGCCTTTTCCAAACATCAGACTGAAAGTTTCAGCCCAAAGAAGACTCATTTTCTAATTCTGTGCTTAAACTGCAGAGGAACCTTGAGTCCTCATGCTGCAGGGTGAGTGGTTCAGATGCACAGATGTTTGTGTATTTCTTTTTGCCTTTTTAAGAAAGAGTGTGCCTTTCTTAGAAAGAGTGTGATAGAAAAAGCACTTCTTCATCTCCCCATGTCTCATTGCTGAAGAAAAACAGTGGCAGTACTTTAAAGACAAAGCTGAGTTGCACTAGGGACCCAGAAGCCCTTAAGCAATCATGAAAACTGTTTGTGGTTTTGTGCCTTCAAGTAATATTAGCACCCAAGCTTTTATATGCTTCTCTAAAAAGAAGTGGAACTACAAACCTCTATACTTCCTCGCTACAAGGTTCAAGACGTTTATCTTCTAGGACCACCTGGAAAAAATTGCCTATGAGTTACAGCTCTACTTTACTCATGAAAATAGACATCAGCCTTTGTCCTGCATTTCTCTTTAGCAATCTTAGTAATCTAGGTGAAGACATTGTTATCCCAGCATGGATTAGTTACACAATCATCTCTGGTGGAGGGTGTGGGAAGCTTATTACATCCCTACAAGACAGTGCAAAAAGATAGAGGGTATGTTTTTTAATGCAGAAGACACCCAAACTGTAATGAATCCAGGAAACTATGGAGCCCACCAAGCAAGCAGGTGAAAATACATTAACGCAAACATTTACTGTAACAAGTCTCTTTTTTCCCCCTCAAGACATTTCTGCTCATTCAAAATGTGCAGCGATAAATCAAATTAGATCAAATACAACTGTCTGAAAGCAAGCCACACAATAATCAGTTTTGAATTTTCCCACCCTTCTCCCATAAAAAGCCAGTACAGTATTACAGAAAGTTAATATGTGCATCTCACCCATTATATCTGGCTTGAAACTGTATAAAATGACATCTGATAGCAGCTTGTACGGACAAGCTCTTATTAAACATAATTACTCAACAAGGTCTATCCTAAATCAGTTAATGATCGGCAGCAGACAGAAATTTGGTATTCCCTGACTTTGCATATTCTGGGAATACTTTTTAATATTAAAATGTTCATATCGTTCCTACCATGCTTTGATTTACTAGTGAATGCAAAATCTGATTACATTAATTGAGCATGTTGTCAGATTGTCACTTTTCTCCTTTTTAATTGCCTCCCATCTCTTTCATTATTCCTGACAAGCCACATTTTCAGCCCAGCATCCCTCTTTGCATGCCTGGTTTTCCCATATGCAGTGTTACTGAACTGGTTACTCCCCGAGTTTCCCCAAACTGCATGATCCCGTTGGGGTAGCTGGGGTGCCAAGTGGAGCCGTGTGCTCCCTGGGAACAGATACAACTGTTTGTATTTGCTGCTACAGGGAGACTGACATGCAGAAGCAGGAAATTGTTAGAAAACATTATGTTTTCTGACACAAAGCAGCATTTCTGAGCCTGTGCATGATGATCTATGCTATTACAGGCACTGCAGATACCTCCTGTATTGACTAGTTGGAGGAATTAATAATTCTTCACATGTGTATTTCTCCTGCAATGCCTGAGCTGTTCTAATTAAAACCAGTATAAAAACCTGTCTCAAAACTCTGTATGGCAATTCAACGGGTGGTTTTGCATTCTCAGCGCACAATTAGAACTCCTCTTTCCAAACTGAGGAGCTGAGCAGCCCTTCCCTACTCTGAGGAAAATTATGTTTTATTGTGAGCTTGTGTGAAATGCTGCTGAGCAGCAACAGGCAGAAAACCCAAGGAAGCATTTCACCTCATGTTCTCCTCCTCCCTCCTAATACCCCACACTGAATCCCCAAACCACACAGACAGAATTCTCCCAGTAATTGAATTTCACTCTAACTTACCCAACACCATCTTAAGTTTCTTGAGACTTCCTTGATTTCCACAAAACACTGTAATCTGCCTGCCAGTTAATGAAGGGGTTAATTAGTTAGGTAGTCCCCTTACACCCCCGCTGTATTAATTTGTTTTAGGTGAAGTTACACCTAGTTTTAAACTGCCACTGTAGGAGAGTCCCAACTTGTTTTGCTATCAGTTGGCTTTGATAATTTGCCAAGGAGCTAATCCTGCCTGACATGCAACTCACAAGATACACCTCACCTGTGCTTTATCAAAGCAGTTCCCCTCTGCTTTAAGAGTGGTGAGTGTAACCCTGCCCAGGGTTGTTGCAGCCGCCTGGAAAACACATTTTGTAAATGATTCTGCATGTGCTTTTTTTTTTTTTTCTTTCAGGAGTTTTGTCTCTCACATTACAGCTCTTGCTGTGTTTATGGAGTCACCTTCTGTCCTAGAAATCTGCCATGTTGCGATGCAGGCTCCCGGCAGCTGTGGGGCTTGGAAGGGAATAGTTCATTGCTAACACAAACACATTTGCTGACAGTGTAATTACTCCCTTCTCCAGATTTTTTCCTTGTTTTCTTAAATGCAGGACACCTACAGTCACAATAGCAATATATCACTTGCCTGTAGCACAGCTTTCTTTCCCCTGTAAAGTGTTAATGAAGTTCCTGTCCTTGTTCCTCAGTAATTGTAAAAGCATGTTGGATAATATACTAGCCACACTTTATTAAAACACTGGCCACACTTTATTAAAACCTAACAATCTGATCCTGTGCTCCCTGCTAGGGAGACCTAACTCCAATTTCATTTGGAGTTCATTTCAGCATGCTCAGATCACACACTTGGTTTTAATTCTTCCAGGGCCTGATCTGAAGACAACGTGCCCAGTTGCAGCATATTCAGCTGGTTCATATTTGGCTGTGGCCACGTCTGCATGACTTTCTAGCTTGAGGTCTGATCCTGGAAGGTGCTGAGGGCGTGGAGGGCTCTGTTTGAGCCTCTCAGCTCCTGCTGATGTCTAAGGGGACACTGAGGCAGCTCTGTGCCACTTGGGATGGGTGGCTGCAGGCTGGGTCAGGGACAGTGTGACTCAGCACAGTGGTGATTTGAAGGGGACAATGGAGAGGGTGGTGGCAGCTAATTATTTGACAATTATTTTTGTTAAATAATTCTTGCAAGGGACAAGGAGGGGGGTGAATCTTGAGTGTCTGTCTCTTTCTTTATATTTTTTTAATTATTTTTTGATGATCTTAATCTTCTAATGATCTTGTGAGCCTTGCACAGACAGAGGGGGGATGAGGTGGTGAAATCCAAGGGCTAATTTGGGTTGGTTTTGATCCCATTGCCGCTGCCGTGGCAGGAGAATACACGAGCATCAGGAGCAGACGGTCACTGCTCATCCAGCACTGTTCATCCAGAGGCCTGGAATGAAGCTGGTTCAATCACTACCATTTTTCCTGCAGGGAAACTGAGGCACACCTCTTTGGTGTTACAGACCTGGGGGTGGATGTTCCCTAAGCAACCATCCTTGAGACTTTTAGTGTGTGAGTCTCTACCCAGAATTACTACAAAGGCAGTGTTCCCGGGATTGTTGTTAGCCATGTAATTTCGTGTCTGTGAAAAGTATAACTTCTTCATTCTCTCTTATGTCTTTCTACCCATAAGCTTATCACAAACTGAGTGTGGAAGCATAGAGGTGTCTGTGTACAGAGAATATCTTGCTATTTACAAGAAGCAAAGTGCATTGTTGTATTATTTCTGAGGTGGGCTATCACTAGAGGTAACCAGATCATCAAACTCTTGGGTGTTATGGCACCCAAAAAAAAAAAAACAAACAAAGGAGCCTTTTGTCAGGAATCTCAGAAGAAGAGAGCATTAGTGAATGTTGAAGATGTAAAATGCAGAATGAAATGGAATGAAGTTGGATGAGAGAAGGAAAGTTAAGGCATCAGCTCTACAAATAATGCACAACATTTTCTTATGTCTTCTCTGATGACAACACTCTTTGATTTTCTGAAGGAAACATCACTGAAGAATGTGTGGCTCTTTCTGCGTGTGATTAAACCATTAAAAGAATGGTCACAGTGTACAGAATCACTCAGAAATGTCATGGCAGACAAGCACCCAAATATTTCTTTGGCAGAAAGTGATTAGCTCAGCTGGATTTCCTGGTTAAATACAAGGTTAGATAAATACTTGAATAAACTTCTTTCAGCAAGGACAGGATTAGGGAGAATGTCTTATTCTTGTGCTGACAAAGTTTTCTGCTTGCAGACTGATTATATCTTTAATTTGACAATTATTTTCCATTTCTGGTGATTCACAAAGGGAGGGATTCCCTCAGTTTGCACTGCTTGAGTCATTAGGAAAAGCAATTCCAGCTGCCCCTAGAGACCATGGGGAGGTGGTGGGTTAGGAGTGAAGGGGTTCAGGGGACATCTGGTGCTGTTTTGGGGGGATTCCTGTCTGGAGAACTGTGAGGATTGCTAGACCATTCCTGGCATTACACTGCCTCCTATTTTTTCATATCCCTTTTGCAGGGATGACCTGCTATGGAGCAGGGAGCCAAACTTCCCACCAGTGGTTCTCCATAGTGTCTAGGCCACAAGCAAACTCACTAATTAAGTAACTTTCTTATTTTAGCTCCTTCTGAGGTAGTGTTGTGGTCCACAGGCAATGCAACAGCCTCCTGCCTTCAGCTGACAGTGGACTGGAGCTACATCACGTGTTAGTTATAAAATATGTTTAGCATCTAATTTTAAATTATAAGCCCTGCCATGGCTAAAAAAAGGGGGAAGTTTTTTTGTTCTCACTTAGTGGAATCAGAAAGATTCACCCAACACTTTCATTTTCTTGCACACCTACTGCAAATACAAATGGAAGTACTTGTGTAAATACTCGTGTAGTGACCGTTTGGAGTCAGAGATAACTCCAGCTTGAGAAAGAGGAAATGTCACTGTCAGGTAGGAATTAACTGTGTCTGTTTTGTGCTTAGATGTAACAGGGGGAGTCTGCTACATTTATAGTGAGGAGAGCTCAGAGGAAATGTTCCTTGGATTTGCAGGTAGTTCAGCTGTACAATAGGATACCTTTCTGTTCATCTGGGAAAGTTTGTGTGGTTAATGAGTGTTTGGACACCACCAAAAAAGAATCGCAGAATCACTGAGGTTGAAAAAGACCTCCATGATCACTGAGTCCAACCTTCGACCAAACACCACCCTGTCAACTAAACCAGATCACTGAGTGCCGTGTCCAGTAGTTCCCTGAACACCTCCAGGGATGGTGACTCCAGCATCTCCCTGGGCAGCCCATTCCAAAGCCTGACTACCCTTTCAGTGAAGATATTACTCCTGAAGTCTCCAAGAGCTCAGTGGTATTTATCACTGCTCTCTAATCCCAACAGTCCAACCATTTCTGCCGTGTAACACGGGCGATCTGGGGCATGAGACAGCTCCATGGTTCTGTTTCTGTTATTTTAATTAAAAGACTAGAAACTTATAGTCTGACCTTCAGATGAAAGGTGCCATGAACAAGAATGGTGGTAAGGCTGCAGGTCAGTTTAGATTTGTTCACAGAAAATCCTAGACTGGCATATTTCCCTGGTTTATAGGATCTACAATTAGGAAGCAGTAAGGATTCAGCGTGTGAGGAGTTATTCAGCATCCAAGGCAAGGAAATGGCACAGAATGAAGCCTAGAATCTGAGCGTGAAATAAAGCAAAACCACTGCCACAAAAATAGAAGGCTCAATAGCCTTCCACGTTGCATCTTTGGAAAAGATTAATTGCTTTGGCTGCTGTTGTGAAAGCTCTGATGCAGCACAGGGCTCCAGCGCCAATTTCTGAACTCAACGGAGCCACAGAAGGGCTGGGTGGTGAATAACTTTGAAGAGCACAACATCAAACCAGCCTCAACTTGAATTTGAGAAACATCCCAAACCAAACCCAAACAATGGTGCTGAGTGAGTGATTCAGGGGATTGGTACGACCCTCCACATTTTATGTGGAGCAGAGGGCGGGCTGATAATAAAGCCCAGTGGAAATACCTCTTACCAGGCCAGAGCAGAACGACAAAAAGTAAACAAAGAAGACATATTGGTCCCTGGTTAGGCAGAGTTAAAATTGCATTCTTTGAGGCAGGTATGCATTGCTGTCCCTATTTCCTGAATGAAAGTCTTCACCAGGATATTTAAGTTTCTGGCACATACAGATTCTGTCCTGAATCACAGCCTGACAGTGTGGGGGGACCTTACTGCACAAGCCTCTTCCTTACATAAAAAGATTCAGAAAGGCAAAGGACCTGGCAGTTTGGTCCTCTGCTTCACCATCATTCTATTCTCCAAAGCTTTTAACCCTTGGACAACCTTTCTTCCAACAGAGAAAGCCTTACAAAACTAAAAATGAGATCCAGACCTGCTGAATTCTGGGCCCAGGCAGTAGCCAGCAGCCTGCAGTTCCCAGGTAAAGGCTGGAAGAATATTTACTTCCATCTGACACTACTGATATGGAACAACTTTTTTTCCATGTGCCTTAGGATATTTGATTAAATGAGAAAGTGTTGCAACAAAGCCCAAACAGCGTTCATAACAGAGCTAATAATAGCAATACCTGGAGCCACTGCTCCCATAAATAGAGACCAGCATGAAATAACTCCATGCATTTACATCAGATCACCAGAATATATTTTTGCCTTAAGCAAAAATGATATAATGAATATTTTATCATGATCAATGCTTGCAAGCATAGGCCATGTGTGAGGGCCTTGAGGAAGATGTGCAGCTCTTCCAGCTGTCAGGTACAACACACTGGAATACTGTGTCACGTGGAGGAAGACAGAGATAACACTTATCTCCTCCCTATTGTCTCAACTGGAGAAGATCAAATCTAGTCCTTCTGATTACTATCATATTGTGAAGCTACCAAAGGTAATGAAACAGCTCACTTGGGAAGTAACCTTGTACATTAACACTTTTTTATATATATTAATCCTAGATCAAAGAGCTAATTATGAGATTCAGACACAGAAGATCACTATTACACGCTGGCTATTCTTACTTTTTGCTCCAAGCTCTTCTGCCAAGGTCTCTAGTCTGTCAGCTCCTTCCTGGAGGGAGGTGATGATGTTGGCACCTTTACTGCTGTCACTTGCGATAGTGCAGGACACACTTTCATGTGTGAACAGCATGTATTGTGCTCTGTGGCTCATTCAGAAACCAAAATTACAAGCTGCTGAATGAAGATAGAACAGCAACTAGGATTTGATATACAGGAATGACCTAGAAAGAGCAAACATGAGTGAGACGCAGGTGGTTTCGCATGCACCTTTGCATCCCAAATTTTACTGACCCTAGAAAAGAAAAAGGGCTCAGCAACAAATAGTATGAAAGATACTTGGAACCTTTTAAGCATTGACAGAACAGTTTGTTCTCCCAGAGTCCCTCGCTTCCAGGTAAGCCATCCTGCTATCACACCACAGCATTTCACTGGGGCCACCAACCTGACAGCTGAGAAGATATTCTTCTTATGGAAATTCTAACAGGGCTTTCCCAGATGTAGTGACGGTGCATTTGGCAGCCAAGTGATGGAAAGGGCTATTTTGGCTTTAAAATTCCCCTAGTTCTGCACTACTTAACAACATCAGGTCTTGAACACTTACTTTAGGGGTGACGCCCTAAAGTCACGTTGTAGTGCAATGGACAAAGAAAGAAATAAGATTAATTTGACCTGAGGCTCAAGTCGGTTTGTATTAGCAAGTACCATCCATGTAAATACCATGGGTTTTCCGACTTCTCCACTGCTTTGGTTTTCCTCCTCATGTGCTAATTTTTCCATTCCTCACTTCCACCTCTTCATCTTCCCATCCCTCTTGCCCCCTTTCTTCCTCTTTTTCATATTTCTCTTTAGGCTCTTCTTTCCATTGTTTATTTCTCCCCAAGGCACTTCTGCTCTCCCACCTCACAATGAACACAAACTCTCAGAGAAATCCTTAATCTTCTCCTAATCTGAGGCGTACAATAATTAGCTGAAAATAATATTTTTGCTGCTCTATGTTGGCACAGTAACAGGGAAACCTCTGACTCTGTCCTGCTGGGGGAGCAGCCACTACAGCACAGTCACTTTGGACAAGTGCCAGATTTATGGATTAGCTGCTGCAAAACACAGGATGGATGAAAATCTCTGCTGCCAAGTGGGGAAACAAGAAGAAATCTGCCTTCTCAGCTGGGTTCAAGGTTCCTCTTTGCTTTCTGAGATCTCCCAAACCGTCAGGCCAGAACTGCTCATTATAATCCTTTGTCCAGCCACTGCCTCCCCACTCCGGGCAGGTAGGTGAGACCAGTGAGGCCATTCCTTCCCTCAGAGCACAGCCAAGAGAGATTGCTTTGCTTATTTCTCATACTTTATCACTTGAAAGTTGTGTGGTGGTGGGGCTCAGAGATGGCTCAAGGGCTCTCAGCAGGGAGAGCGTGTGTGGGGTGACCACGGCTCCCAGCCAGGCACAGGGATTACAGAAGATCTGCATTCCTGCAGAATCTGCTTGAGACGAAGCCACACCATGTGAAAGGCTCAGAGACCCACTTCTAGGCCTTTTGGCTAAAATCAAGAGTGGTAAAAATCCATTCACTGAGTTCAAAACCACTTCCTCTGGAGAGGATGGGGAACTTCCACAGGAACCAAAGCACTGACTTAAACAGTACATTCTCTTTAAAACAGAAATGCAGTACTTACATTTGTATTCCCTCGCGAGAGTCTTTTCCTTACTGCTACATACTGACTCATTAACAAATTAACATGTTTTGATTCCACTGTGAAAGTCTTGAGATAATTGTTACAGCTATGGTCCTGGGGCTGAAGAACTGTGCTTCTAAAACGCTTTTATAGACTACAAATTGGATGCTTTTCATACAGGTTATCTAATTTTAATTACTATTTCCCCTCTGGCAATTCTTTCTTTGCTTTGAAGTCGTTAGAGTTTTGTCATCCTTGGGGAGTGAGCAGTTTCAGATTATCATCTTGTCAGATTTTATGTCCATAGAAACACTTTTTCAACAGTTCTTTTACATGAGGCAAGCTTTAATCTGTGGGAGTTTTATTGGTCTGAAAGGTATGACAAGCAACTTAAGTGTAAGTGATGTCCTACTTCTAATGTGAAAAAAAAAAAGATCACTCTAAGCATATACATTAGCCACTAGAATAAACAGCAATTACTGTCCCTACAGAGACAATGCAGAAGGAAAACATAGGACATTATTTTCAATTCACTATTTTTTCTCAAATAAGCATTTGCCACTTTCAACAAATATTTTATCTGCCTAAGTTATGAATGGTTCGAACAAGAGAAGGAAGTAGCAAAGGAGTACTGAAATGAGAAGATCATCTCTCAGAAAACGTCAAGGTATGACATCTGCCCACCAATTTATGCACAAGACACCCCTGAGCACCAGAATTAGTTTTGACCATTAGGCTGCTGCTGGATGCATTTCACATGACTAATTGTGTAATACTTAGCATTCTGCTTTCATCAGGAGCAGATACGGTCCCTCCCTCCGCTGCATCAGATGCTTGCCGCCCATATATAACATGTAATCTCTTGCACTTTATTGCCAAGATGTTTATTGATGTTTGTCAAAGCCAAGGAAAAAGAAGGATTTAGCACATAAGCATCTCCTTATGAAGGGCTGATTTGTTTGTGTTTTGAGCCAAGGGACAAGATGCTACATTCTAAGTGTATCAACAATGTCTGTGTCAGTGATTTTTCATGTCAGAAAGGCTCTTGATGAAGCCATTCGGGTTTGCAGAGCCAATAGCAGTGCTGACATTACAAGGTACAGCCCCACAAGTTTGATGGGCTGCCAACATGTTTACTCCTGTAATGCTCCCACAGCTGAAGCTGCAGTAAAGCAACCAGTAAATCGAGGATGCTTAAACCAATCTGAGTATTTAGACCTTCAGCCTACATAGTTTTAGGGCACTAAGAGATACAAGAGCAAACAGCTAATAAAGACAAATGAACACAGATCTTGAGAAGTTTGCTGGCAGATATGAAAACAACATGTATGGGGGAATGCAAGATGTGTACAGGGTTCTTCTCTGATATTCCTGAGCCAACAAACAAGAATCAGCCCAAGCAGAAACAAGAAGCAAATGAGAAAAAAGTACTGTAGGATCATTGCTCACATGCAAATGTCACTACTACTGGAATAATTGTCTTTATGGGGATTTCTAATGGTATAAGGTTATATGAAAATTTCAGATTTTACTTCCCTTTCTTTCCTCCCAAGACCCTTTCTCCATACAAGAGATCTTGATCCTGTTCACAGGAATTAAACCAGGTACTTTCAATTCAAGAAGATCAGAGGAATTAGCCTGAGTTGATTGAAATCCCTTTTAAAGTTGCATAGTCTTTTAAAAATCACTTGAATTCAGGCTGCAGCTTCAGTCACCAAGGTGTTTCGGGCAGAAAAATTATGCTTTTTGCCTGCATGAACAAGATCTATTTTCCCAAAATGTTGTTCCATCACACCCATTGTTCCCAGCTTTGTCCACAATGGCCAACAAGGAAACAGAGAACTCCCTGTGCCATCTATGCTTCAGTTTTTATTACCCCAGCTGCTGGCAGCATTTAGCAACATGAATTTCAATTTTGACACATCAGGTCAGCAGGTTGGATTGGCCAAATGGATCTCAAATTAACAAGATTTCCTGTAAACAACAACAAATGTTTAAATTAAAAAAGAAATAAATAGACGAGGCCTTTTCTGGTCTTTCTCATTCTGACACAATTGTAGGTAGCTGATGACATTAAAAGAGCTATTCTAGATTTATTTTGAACCTTGATTTACAATTGGTTTCTGATTTTTAGTGGTAAAGAAGGTCATACAGAAGACATAATCTTCATGACCACCAAGGATTCAAGGGATTCCTTATTTTTCAGAAAGACAAATTGGAAGAATAGGTCTTGGAGCTGCAAGTGGAGTCACTCAAAAAACAGGTTCAGTTACTCTGGGCTAAATCAGTCTAAAATCATGTCAAATCTGTGAGAATATGAGGTGGCCACCCTGCCTCCATTTTTTCAAGTGAACATTATTTGCCTTTCACCAACTGATTCAAGTGTGGTAAGAGCTGGTTTCTCTCTGAAAAGTGTCTGGGAGAAGGTCTGACAGAGCCTGATGTGCACTTCCAAAGGGAGATTAGTGCTTTCAAACATCAGAGGAGAGTTCACAGTTGAACTATGCAGGGATATCAGACTTTTCATGACAAGGATTTAAATGACATTGGTTCTTTGCAGGTTTGACCACACTGCTCTTCTTTTAACCCTTTCCTCTGAGTAGGCTATTCCAACCAAGTAGAAATCCATCTAATTTTGAATTGCAGACAGCTCAAAACCCAATTGCTTTTCTGCGTCCTTCCCAGGGCAGACCCTGCAGCCCCCTCGAGACACTCCTGGTCCTGAGCCCTCCAAAGGAAGGACTGAGACAGACCCTCCAGCCCTCCATTTGCACCCTGCTGGAGCAATTCCCATCACCTTGCTTCTCCATGAAGCAGAGACATGGTGGTTTTCCAAAGAGTGTCCTCATCCCTCATCATCAGCTTGCTCACAGAGGTCCCTGTATATGCTGTACTAACACACCTCATTATGAGCCCCAATTAACTGTACCCATGCCATGACCCACAGCTGTGTCACAATCACATAGCAGTTAAAAAAAATACTCTGAACATCCTTCCTCATCCACACTGAGCCTCTTACTCTGCACTTCTGTCCCTCGCACACTCACCGCCACTGAAGTAAAGGCAGGGGGGGGAATCCTATAAAGTCAATCTTCCCTGAATTTGTTCATTAAAATATGGTCAGCCTTCATGAGAGTTTTATTTGGAACAAAAGGACTGTTAGAGAATTAGTCACAGCCTGGGAGGCAGGAGAGGGCATTGTTTTATGGAGACAAGAGAGGCTTTGGGAAGCAGCTGATTCTAATTTACCTTCTTGACTTTATTCAGCCACTTTCAAATAGATTTCTCTTCATGTGGACTGTAATGTTTATAGCTGTAAGGAGCAGGAAGGCTCACTTTTAACCCCTGGAAAAGAACCAGGCTAAGAAATAAATCCTAGAGAATTCTGCTTCTTGCTCAATAAGCAGAGATTTCAGCTCAGGTGACCATCTCCAGGGAACACCAACTAACATCAAAAATTCTCTGTGAAACCATCAGCAGGGTGTTCTTGCACTTAGAATATAATGAAAATATCTCAGTTTTTAAATTAAATTACTCTCATTTAGGTATTTGATCCAACTATACTATTAAAATTACTTCATTTAAAACATTTATGTATGAAAATATTTTAATTAACTTCCATTTTATAAGTTTATGTTCTGTTCTAAGATACAAAATGTTGGGGGATAGAGTTTGAAATTTTCAGGTTATTTGGAGTGGGATTTTTCTCAACGTATCTCAGAAAGGTTTCAGGGTAGGGAAATTTGGGTTTGAACAATACTAGTTAAAAAAACCCCATTGAGAGATCTTCAGGACTGAATTTATATCTTAAAATTCAACTCTGAAAGGGGCAGTGGGAAAAAAAAAATCACCTATTTTATTATTTAATTTATTAAAACTGTGATACAAAACATTTCTGTATTTACATGTGTATATATTTATGTCATGTACATTTTCCAAGTTTCTTTTATTAGATTTTTTGATCCTGTCTGCACTTGAAAGAAAATGGGAAAAGAGAAAGTCGCTGAATGGTGACCTCTCATAACCTCACTTCTTGAAAAAGGAAAGCTGAGCAAGCAGAAGGAAAGGTGTTTTACTCTGGGTTTTCAAAGCTTTGTTTTGGCAACCTCGTGTAAAACTCAGATACCTGAAGAAATGTTTGAATAAGAGGGACCTTTGCTGAAATGCAGCAGTTACAATCTGTTCTTTGCCTCCCCTAACGTTTTATGCAGGCGTGTAAGACCTTCCCAGAGATGAATCCCACACCTTTCATTTCCATAAGTTTAAAAATAAATTCATTAAGTAAATCTTTCGACTTTAAAAATTCACAGAAGGAAGAAAAGGCAAAAAACAATTTGTAAGGCTTCTTCCTCTTAATACACATGTAAATAGATTTCTCTATCCCCAGGAAAAATACATCCCTCATGCAAACACATATTTGGATTGGCTCTGTCCTGCATCCATTTCCAATCTCAAAAGCCACCACTCCTCCCAGTAGTGATCAAAGGCATGAACACAGCAACTATAACAATTGCTGCCATGGAGAAACAACTTAATGGAAACATGTGAATATATTTTTAGAGTCTCATAATACAACTCTTCAACTGGAAATGAGGGGAAAAAAGCATCTCATGACCATGGGTTCGATCAAGCCCATCAAAAAACACTCTACAGAGCATAATTGGAGAACCATTGTGTCATACTTTAATCCACTAGAAACCAGCTAACCAAATGTAACAAATTAAGGCAAATCAATTTAGAAGGGCAAAAATATCACTACTTGTTAGTGTACTACTGATAGACTACCCAGGGATGAGCTAAATAAGCACATACACAATCACTTTAGTTTCCAGTAATGTCATTCAAATTAGATTGTTCAGGGGATGTTTTAAACCAGTGCTGAAGTACTGGCTTGTGCTACTGCTTCTGAGCTGACTGAAGAAATACATAAATGCAGTTCACAACATTTCTTCTAAAAATTTAGGGAAAAGACTGGGCAACTTCCTTTTTTTTAATATTGTCATTTGGAAATGAAGTACAATTGTACATTTTGCTGAGTTTTTGCCATTATACCTGTGACCCATCTCAGTTATGTTTGAACCCTTCTTAATCAAATTTGACAGAGGGTCAGATAAATAGTAATTTAAATTCCTTCAGTTTCTGTGAAAACAGTTGGGTAGGTACAGGGGAGAGGCCCCTGCAAATGCCTGAATCCAACAACAGAAAAAGCTTCATTTGGAGCTTCCCCTTCTCAGATACAAAATTAAATTAATCATAAAATATGAACTCAGAAAAAAAAAAATCTTTGTTAGTTCTGGTGCTCATGCAACATCTTATGATTTTCTTCCATTTTTCTCTATTTTCTGCCTTGGCTAGAGAGCTCATTCCCCTCCTCAGCACCTTTGTGAGATGTTTACAAGAGACATGGACATGGAAAGCCAGAACAGAGACCTGCTCTGCAGCTCTGGCTGGCCAGGAACAGTCCAGTTCCTGGGAGTTATGATAAGGGTCCTCAAAAATGTGCCTGGAAGTAGTAATAAAAGCAGAAACTAAACTATGAACTTGACACAAGAGTCAGCAGTGCCAGTCGTAGCTACGTCAGGTTTGCTCCTGCTGTGAGCTACCAACAGGCCAAATCCCGTGGCTGTGCCCGGAATGAGCTCACTGGGCTCTCACAGTTGTAAACTCAGCACTTAGACTTGGCCTGGGAATTATTTTAAGCCGGTGTAACTGCTAATCCCGAGCCCGAGAATTTCATAGGCACGTTCCCCTCCAAAGAAAGCATTGCCGGAATTTTTACACAACATCACTTCAGCCACTGAAAAATCACAGAGTCCTTTTTTTAAAGGGGTGTAAAATACACGTGTGTGTATCACTGCTTTTTGACCAATATTTAACATGCAGTGGCTTGCCCTTTCTGTACTGTACAGGCTTGGTGACCTCTGATCTGCACATGCCGAGGAAGGCCCTTCTGACATCAAAACATTACTCAAGAAAATTCCTTTCAACAGCAGGTACTTTACTGACCTAGATTAAGTTGCTTGAGACGTCAAAGCCCTGGAAAAAAAAAAAAAAAAGCAGCTAAAATTGGCCTAAATGACTTCAGGCATAAAATCTGACCAAAGGAATTATGTCAGATGCTATAAACAGAGAGGAAAGCATGTAGGAAATATGAGGGATCAAAAGGAAAATCAAGTTAGTGTGATTTTTTTTGTTTTCTCCCAAACTAAAATAGATGCTCCTACTTGTTCTGATGTGGAAGGAAGCAATGGCTGTTGGCTGCCATGCAGCTGACTGCAGAATGCTTTTAAAATGTTTTAAAAAGGAAAACCAAAAATGTGTTGACTGGAATGCTCCCTAGGTTTCTGGGCTTCATTTAAAGTCCTGAGTCTCTCACTAACAGGAATTACAAATTTACTCAGGCTTTACAGGGATTTTTGGAAGCAAGGCTTTGCCCAGCAGAGCCTCTGTGGAAAAGCACATGAGCAAGGCCCAGTGAGGTGCCAGGGAAGGGGCTGACCTCCCATGTGCTGCCATGTGCTATGCTTCCAAAATTCTCTCTGGTGCACCTCTTGCCTTCATATCAAGGGCAAGGAGGGTGGAAGGATCAGTAAAGGGCAAATACCTGTCAAAAGAGAAAGTGGTCCAATAGCTTGCACTTCCAGTTTTGAATTAAATCACATGTTCACAGACTTACACTTTTTAAGGAAGAACCTTCCTTACTGAAATCCATGCTGGTTTTTGACCTCAAAAACCTACATTTATTCAAGTGCCAAAAGAAGTGGCCTGACTTTTCTAGGCATTGAACAGCTGAAGCATATTAAGCCTCTTCAAAGCAAACTGGCCACGCTCTCTCCTGGCTCACAACAGCCTGGGCTTCAGCAGCAGGTGTCGAATCCAATCCCTTCACTGATACAAGGGGGGACTTTCCTGTCCTGCAGATTCACATCGAGGCACTTGAGAAAGGTCACATTTGCTCCATCCTCCTGTGGGCTGAGGGCTGAGGAACACGGACACATCTGGGGCCCCTGACTCCAGACGACTTCATTTTGAGACAGCCTGGACAAATGTGAAATAGCATTTGCACTGGCACCTCTGCTAGGAATCTGGAGTCAAATCAAACATTGAAACGAGTCCAGCTAAAAAATGATATAACTGTTAGAAACTGTAGAATTATATGACCTTCTGAAGTGTATTGTAAAGTTCATTTTTTGGGTGTATTTCGCCAGCAGATCCACTCCAGTGCCAGTGCCTGCAGTTTCTCCACATGGGCATTTTAAGAGAGCTTTGCAAAATGAGTTTTTTAATTGGCTATTCATAATGAAAATGTTACATTGAGCTAAGAGTGTCCCACAAGATGGATACTTAGAAACCCAGTTATTTTTGTAATGGACATAAATAATCCCCTCGACAGTACCCTGGAAAATACTCCCAGCTTGGATTGCTGGCTCTCCAAGTTTTGCCACCACAGGATACAGAGACTGAACAGGAAAACAATGAAACTGTGTATGTCTTAGAATCAAAGGAGCATCACTCATTCTAAAACACAAAACTTCAAAAATTTGGAGAGAGAAAAAGAGAAAAATCTAATAAAATGTAAACTATCATGTGAAATCAGGAGTCCTTGAATTAGTCCAAATTAAACTTGGAGATTTGAAGACCCTTTTGTCAGTGGAGACACCTTAGTTCCATGAGGTTTAATTGTAAAGTTTCTAGGGGCAAACAAGCAGCTATTAGAGCTCTGGTTGGTACCAAACCTATAAACAGTGCCAGGAGAGGGGAGCGACCCACCAGCCAATACGGTCTTGGTTGGCCACAGAGGCAATGACAGGAGCAGAGAGCAAAGCCATGGCTCCTTCCAGCTCTCTTAGCACTGAAATCTCAGCTTACTTCTCCTTTAGAAAGTTTACAAAGCACACAAAGTGGAAGCATCTCTACACTGCATTCTGACTAACAATATGTGTAGCTCCTTATATGCCCCAAGAAACCTCAAACGTGAAGGCAGCAGCATCATACCCTTCCCTTAGGGATGAGCAATCTATGGATGGTGGATTTAAAGTGAACTACACAGGTACAGTGACACCAAGGCAGGGCTAATGAGATCCATCCCTTGTATCACTGAAACAACCATTACAACAGTGACTCACAAACCCCAGCCCGAGGAGCAATAGGATTTCTCCTTCTGAGTTTCCAGTTGCTGAGCTCATTTCTAACTCTTGCAGAGTCACAGCACTGTTCCCGGTAAAAAGAAAACAAATGGATTCACTTAAATTGAAATATAAAATCCTTCCCTTGACATTGTTGCTTGTGCTGCCCTCTTTGACTGAATTATATCCCAGTCTCCTGACAGTCCTTAAGGAAGTGCTTAAAGCCTGAGTCTGCGTAACACCCACTGTGAGGAAGGGGTCACCCAAACTCCTATCTCCTACTGCTCAATTTAGTTAAGAAGAAAAAGCCTGTGCTCATATTCCAACACATGTTTCTGCTTTTAGATCTCTGGGAACTTTCTGTGCCGTTTTTTTTAATCTGTTCTCAGAGCAAATGTCAGTGCAGTCCAAGTCCAGTGAGGTCCTTATCACTGAAAAGAAACCCCAGACCTGTGCCTTGGGGGAGAGGAGCCTGAGGTGCAGGGAGTGGGTGGCTGTGAAGGGCAGCCCCAGAGCCACTGTCCTGGCTCCTGCTCCTGCAGAGCCAGGGCTAATTCCAGCTGAACTGTTGCTGGCTTTGTTCCTACCTCCACTAGCACAGTACAAATTTTGGAGAAAGGTAATAACTACCCAGCAATGAAAGGAGGACTGCGCCAAGCAGTTGGCTCTGAGGGGACACAAAGGGATGACCACAGGGATGACCTGCAGCCTTGGCATGTGCCAGCAAACCAGCAGCAAAATCTGCACCCCAACCCTTCACTGCAGATACTCCCCACCCTGAAGCGTCGCTTGCAGTGCTCTCATCACACCTTCATTTGCCACATCAGCACACTCAACATCCACACCAGACAAGAGCAGGTTTCCTCCTACATAGTTTCAAATACTTAGATGTGTGAATGTGCATAAAATAACAATTTATTTAGTTCTTCCCTTACAGAATTATGACAGAAGAGAAGAAATTGATGCCTGTTGCTGCGCCAGACCAATATGGTCTCAATTTTCCCTACCATTTTTCTGTTTTCACCTGCAGTCTGGGACCTGCCTTTGGGGTAGAAATGTTGGTAGGATTGGTTTTATGTGTTGTCCAGCCCTCTCAAAGTAGAATTTCTAAGTGTCATAACAACTAAATGATCCAGATGAATTAATTTGGAATCTAGAGCTTTTCCTGAGCCAAAGCATCCTTGAGATGGGCTGATTTTTTGTTGCTGATGAGTGATACAGATGGGCAAGTTGCTTGAGAAGCTCTTACAGTCTGCTGGCACTAAAGCAGCCTTGGTATAACTGAGGGCTGCCTGAAGCCTCTATACTGAGTATCCATCTACTTCCCTAAGCATAGAGAAAACACTTTTTAAAATGGACATGCAAACATCAGCAGCTGCTTTATCTGAAGCAATAGCCAATCATTTTTTTGTCATTGAAATGGCATAAACCCAATCTAAACAGGAATAGGAAAATACTTTCTAATATTCTTCATTTTACAGCTTCCATTAAAATTAATGAAAATGAGATCTAAGAGTTCCAGAAGCAAATCAGCACCAGAGTGCTTAGAAATGACACCTTAAAAAATTAAAATATTCAAAGCACATGAGAAAATAATTTTTTCAAAGGAGATTTAATGAACTCTGACAGTTATTTGTATAATGTTTGTTATGTGGCATCACTAAGATTTTTCTACTGGTGAAGGTTAGATGAAAGTGTTTTGACAGCTCTCACTAGAGGGATGATATTTAATATAGAACAGTTTGCAAAACAGTATCAGGACCTGGGAATACCTTTTTGGTTAGTCATGGTGACCTCCAGCCCTGTGAAGAAAAAAAAAATTCCTAAATTCTATAATTTCTGGTTTTAGCAACTCATGTCACAAAGGAAAATGACCTGAGATTTTTAAATACCTCTGCGAGGCAAAGATAGTGTCCAAACACTAACTTTTATGGCTTACATAAACTGAGGTCTTGAAAATGTAAAAGAATGGAATCTGAGCAGGTTTGCTTTTCAGAGGAGAATAACTAACAACATGGAAAAATCCCTGAAGTTTGGGTAGGCTCAAGCCTGAAGTTTGCAGCCTGTCCAGTCTCATCCTCAGCCCAGCACAGCAAAACACCTCGAGCACAAGTGGTGTCACCCAAACTCTGGCTACCGAGACTGGGGCTCTCCAAGTTCATTTGTCCTCCCCTCCTGGACAGCGTCACCCTCAATTCCCAAATAAAGAAACCCTAATGGACCTTCATGCTGCTTTCTGCTGAGTGTGAGATTTTACCTTCACACTCAGAGGCATCTTCTGTGGGTTTCTCACCAGTCTAAGCATTATTTTCCTTCTAGGAGGTCAGTCCCTATAGAGCAAAGGGAAGGCCCAGCAACACAGAAGCTTTAGACATACAGCTCCTATTAATCCAAGTGGTAACTGTTTGTCCATATTTGTCCCACAGAGAACACAAGGGTGTGTTTGTGTGTTTTGAGGAATCCCAGGGAACATAGTGGCAATTTCAAAACTGTTCTCCTTTGGATTTTTTCAGCCCTAGACATCTACTGCATAAAATCACTTTTGTAACAAAGTCAACTTTATTTTGTATGCAGCTAAACCTTTAAAAGAATTTTAGATTTTCCCATGGGAAAACAAAATAACTCATATTTCCTGAAGACAAATTGTGAAAGAAAATTCTTCGAAGAATTCATTGTTAGCTGAAAGAACGGATTTCTGCCAACAAGAAATTTCTACGATAACCTGTACGTACAGCCCCAATCTTCCATACCCCTAATTTTTGGAGCTTTCCAAAAGCCAGCAGACTTTCTGGCTTCACCTGGGATAGGCTGTCTGCCACAGAGTGCCCAGCCTCCATGTATCAAAGGTTTTCACCTCAGCTTGTCCTACTGTGACTGTGTGGGGACAGAGGCACAAGAGGGAGCTGAGTCCTGCTCTGGTCCTGGCTGCTGGCACCCAGCACTGCTCCACAGCCTCCATGGGCTCTCCCTAAATTTCATTTTTCATGCACTCCAACAACATTAAAGATGACAAGACATAAGAAAAACAAAGTAAGAATAACAATAGCAATCAAACTTGTGAAAGATCAGGAGGCGACAGTTTAAAAATTATTAATAACTCCAGGCTTGTTTTATTATAGTTAAGCTGTATCGTGCCTAATGGGGGAGAAGGGATTTGTTGAGAGAAGGACTAACAACGTTTAGAAAAAATATATATTTGTCATTGGGAGCTACTCTTCAACTTCAAAGCATCTTTAGTCTCTTAAAAGGATTTACATTTGAGCTGAAGGGAATTTAGGTAATGGGCAGTTCTGAGAGACATCGCCTCTAGCACAGTTTTCACATATCACACAGCTAAAGAAACAATTCCTATTGAGTTTCACATGATGATTTATCATCTTGCAGTATCCAAGTCTCTCACTGGCTCTTTAACATTCACTACACGCTTTGTGAAACTATCTAGAAAATTACAGAACTGACAAATGGTCCCCCTGGTCCCGCCTGGAACTCACACTATGCCTGCAGCCTCCTCCAAACCGAAACACACATTAAGTAATTCCCAGTTTCCCATGAAGTTACATCAATGCTTTTGGTGCCATTTTCCAAGCACAAGAGCACAGACATGGGGGTTTATAGGAACTGGAGTAAATGACACAGAGATTTTAGGACAAAGGAATGTTCCAAGGAAGGAAACAAAGCACTGAAAATGCTTTTTTTTTTTTTTTTTTTTTAAATAGAAATCCAGACAGTTTGCTAAAAGTGATGCCTGAGTCAGAACCCAGATTTCTACCAGCTAAACTACATTTCAGCAACAGCTTAACTACTCAGCACAGGGCTAAGATACTAGAGGGGATCTCAGGCCAAAATATGGAGTCAAACTTATCCATACACTGGAGAAAATCTATATGACACAGTTCCCCAGACTCACATCCAAACTATTCATCTTGGCTTCCATCATGTAAGTGTTCAACCAGAATTAAACTCCTCATAAGCACTATAAAACCAAGTGGTGCTATGTAACAAACCCAAAAATCTGCATTTAGAAACACCACCACAAGGATATTTTACTTTTGAATGGACAATATTTATCCTTGAAGGGAAGGAGGACCCAAGTTTCATTTTAGGCTAGTGGCCAGATGCTGACCTGGTGTAAAATTTGGGATGTCTTCACTACTTCAAAGACCTTAGTCCAGGTTTACAATCCTGCATACAACATTAGGGTCAATGTGATTTGTGGCTAATCATTTCACCTCCGAGTGCTTTTGTGGAATGATGTCGTTCTTCTGCCTCACACAGTTTACGGATCAGATAAAAGGTGCTATAAAAATACATTTTAGAAGATTTACTGCAGTGGCACATAATTTTCTGCCAACTTTTCTCAGCTGACAGAACTTTCCTCTCAATCTAAGCAAAAGATCACCCTGAAAGAAGTCTCTTTCCTTGAAAAAGTTCACGATTTTAGTTAAAATCCGAAGATATGTGTGCAGTGTTTGTGTTATCCCAACCTTGGAGCCCTTTTACCAGTCACTGGGATTTTCCAGCTGGAGAAGGAGCGCCTCTTTAAGCACTTTAAGTCTTTTTAGGCACTTTAAGGCTTCTCTGCAGCACTGCCTGCGTAGCTGCCCCTGCCCTATGGTAAAAGCTTGGCAATTTTGGGTAGTTTTATCTCCCACCTTTAATGTGGGAAGATCATAACTTAGTTTGGGTTTCTTCAGTATCTCATGTGCCCAACCACAAAGGATTTAAAAGCTTTACAAGCTGGAATGAAGGCTCATTATGTAAAGCAACAGGAGAATAAAATAAAAATAAATCCACATTTTTCCTACTTTTCTGACAACAGTGATTCCTTGTCATGCAGATTTCTCATCCTGACAGACTTCAGAGCTTTTCAGTGGTTTGGGGAAAGGCAGAAACATACTCACTAGGGAATTTAAAGTTTGCTGAACTATGAATAACTGAACCAAACTGCAGCAGAAGTTATCAGCTCCCTGATTTCTCCACAAGGAACACCAAAAAGGCAGCTCTTTCCCAGCTACTGTTTTCACCAGCACCCACAATTCTTTTTGTAGGAGGCATAAAAAAAAAAAAAAAAGTGAGCTTTAATGTGACTTAAATGCTTAAGTGTTTAAATATTGTGGAATTAATTCCTGTGGCTTAATACCAGATTAAAAATAAATGTGCTCTTTGTGGTGTTCCTTGTGTGTGTGACAAAGACTGGTTTGAGTCTTTCTCGGCTCTTTTGTTTCTTGTTGCTTGTAGATAGCACTTAGGAAAACACATTCCCAGTGGCCCCATAGACTTAAATATCCTTTTGAGAGGGAGGATTCCCTCCTCCTTTTTAGCCTGGGGCAAATCTAAGTGATAATGTGAAATACCTGCACAGAAACTGGCATCTTTGCTCTCACTAAACTGCGTGTTGCACCTGAGGGCAAAACAGAGGTGTGTGCGCAATGCAGAGCACTTTGGCAAGGATTTGAGGTTTCAGACTCATCATGTGATGAGAGCTCTTGATTCATGCAGAGGGGAAATTAACTCTCTCAACTCCAGAATGACATTTCCTGAGCACCGCGACACTAATTGAGAGCACAGCTGCGCTGGGCAGGGCAGGTCTCCAGGACGAAGGACCACCGACTCCCCAAGATTGTGCTCTGTGGTGAACTTGCCACTGGCTGCCGCAAGAGGGGAGCCCCAAAGA
>JAWWES010000051.1:11647043-11708389 GCA_035583135.1 Lophotriccus pileatus
CAGCGCAGAAAGAATCGCGTCTTGTTGACATCACCAGGAGAGTCTTTCTGCTGTGCCTTTTGCAACCGGACTTGTCTATCTCGCATTGGCCTTTTTAGCCACCAGCGCGCTTGTAGCAAGCGTGGGTAGAGCCCTTCCCAAATCTTCGTTCGGGAAGGAGGACCAGAGGTGGGTGGAGGGGGATGGACAGGGAGGCTCCTGAGCTTGCCCCCAGGCCACCAGCAGCCTTAAAGTGGGAAAGGGGCTCTTCTGCACACTCTTGGAGGTAGTGCTTAACTCTCGTGTGGGAGAGAGCGTGAAACACCGTTGAATTTGCATCCAGACCTTGTCCCACATTTTTGGTGAGTGTCAGGCTCAGGGCTGTTAGGGACAGAGGAATGCATGGCCTTGGGAGGCTTTGCTGTGGTGCCACAACCGATGGTGTGAACCGCCTGCTTGGAGGGAAAAAAAAGCATGTAGGACAGATTCTCCCCAGGCCTGTGCCCTCAGCTGCACCAGGAGAAGGGGAAACAGCCTGTGCAGGATGGGCATTGCTGCCAGCCCTTCTCCCCTGACTCCAGAGGTTTGTTTAGATCAGGAGAGAAAAAAACAACCCAAAACAACTACACAGATTGAAAATTGAGAAAGGATAATAACAAGAGTCGTGGACAAAACCTACACTCTGAAGCTGGGCTTCTGCTCCAGTTCCCTTACTGCAACTCTGGAAGCACCTGATGGAGATAATCTTTGGGAACTGTGTAAGGCTCCTGCAATACAAGTGAGATTTCCCCTGCCTTTTAGCCTCCTTTAAGGTTTGGAACGTGATGATCTTTAAGGTCCCTTCCAACCCAAACTCTTCTGTGATTCTACTTTAGCTGCCCCGTTGGCTACGATGAAAATGTTAGCAGCAGTGATTTTGGAGATGGGGCTACAGGTGTTACAGGGCATCCTTTAGCAGAGAAGTCACTCTTTTTTAAGGGACACTGATGGGCTGGGATTTTTGAGATCTTCCAGCAGCCATCTAAACGCGATCTGAATGAGAAAGGCTATTTGAAGTAAGAATTCAATGTCTGTGAAAGATAAGATCTCAATCCAAGGCTCAGGGAAGGTAGTTAAGGTCTGTTAACTCCAATGAGCCTCGAATCACCACCTTGGGAAACAATCCCTGAAGCCAGGGATCCCACGAAATACCAAATTAAACGGGAGGAGAAGGGGGATTTCAGAGCAGTTGGCTTCCTTGAGACATTTCTCCACTCCCCCCAGTGGACTAATTCACAGAGAATATTAAGAACAGCGCAATATCATGGCAAGTGGAAGACAGGCTTAATCTCACACACCAGTGAAGGGATTGAGAGCAACAGGAGAGAAAAGTTGGCCGGAGTGCAAAGCTCAACAAGGCTGACCTGGCAGAAAAGCAGACCTTGAAGCCAAATTCAGCTTTAAATTGTTCCCTCTCCCGCTTGCTTTCCCACCCTTTGTTTCCTGCTTAACCCTGACTGCAGAGAGCAATTTGGAGCAGAATTCCTCCTTCCCTGGATTTCACCCAGAGGACCCAAAAGTAGATGCCCTGGATGTCTGTGCTAAAACTGGGGAGTGTGAATGTTGCCCACAATGTCGTGTTTTCTGTGAACAAAACTAAGACAGATTTCCTTTTCTTTTGCAACATAAGACGGCTTCAAATGCCGCTTAGATCCCAGAGTCTTCATAACCCAAGTCAACTGGTCTTTTCTTTCTTCTCTTTATGAAGTGATAATTATGACAATATGCAGCATTGTGTCTCTGTGACTTTCATATCCAACTTCAGTGTTTCTAATGTAGCTTCAGATTCATTCTTTCCCCCATCCACCCAAGAAGCAAAGGCAAAGGTAATTTAGAAATCTTTAGAGCTGTTTACATTTGGAATGTTCATGGGAAAACGGCTTTGAAATGAAAATACATTTTAACAAGAATGTTATTGTTTAGTTCTGTTCTGCTAAACATGACTTAAATACAGTCAGAGTTTGTGTCTTTATTTATGGATTTGATTGGCAATTTAGGAAACCACCATTGGTTATTTGAAGAGGGTGTTTATTTAGTGTTACAGTTTTGGGTCAGCTCCCCTCAAAGGAAACTTCAAGCATATAGAATGGCAAACTTGACAAATCACGTCAACACTTGGAATTGGACACTGCTTTCCATTAACTCTTGGGTAAACTAAATATATCTGCCAGGGACATTTTTTGTTAAGTGGTTATCAACATTGTGCTCTCCCAAGGAATCTTGACTGCCAGCCTTTCTGGCACTTTCAGTTCTAAAAAACCGTGAAATTAGGATAGAAAAAAAGATGGAACAAATGCATTAATTTGGGCAGAAGATGCAAGACCAGGTCTGAAAAAATATTTCAAATGTAAATGCAGTGACAGCCGAGGAGGGTAAGTCTGTCCTGGATTTGAGTTCAGAGGGATTAAAGGACAATTTCACCTGGTTTGTTGCAATCAGCCAGTCTGGCATACACACAACTCACATACTTCTGCAAAATCTGCTGGCTGACTTGGTTTAGCTTTCAAAATCTCTCCTTAACCCCTGTGCCTGCCCTCACCCTGCCATTGCATCACCACTGATTGCTCTGCCTGTGCTGGAGTAGAAAAGGATGGCTGAAATTTGTGGTCACAGCGCATGTTGTGCTCTGAGAATGCTCCTGAAGGCCCCTATGGGAACAGAGGCTAGGAAAATGCTTGATTTCTGAAACCTGAATGCGGGTTTCACACCAGTGGTGCAAAAAGAGATGCTGAGCCCTGTGACAGCCACTCAATACACACACTTGGTAGGATACCCAAGGTACCTGGACAACACACAGTACAAGGCTACTGAGGGCTCCAGGAGCTTTCAAAGCTGAGCAGTTGCTGAAATGGAATTTTGGTTCATTGCACATGTTTGTCTTAGGCAAGCTGAATGGCTCCCAACACTGCACTGAGAACATTTCTTGCCATCGTAGCAGGCCTTAAAGCCCGTCTGCAGGCACCAACACCAAATGTGTTTTGTAGATTTGGTTCCCAGTTATTACACCAGCTGGAAAAGTCTGGCTGGCAAGGCTCTCAAAACTGACAGGAAGTATCTAAGTTTACTAAGTCAAGAGAGTCACTCCTGAATATAAAGGGGCTCTGGACCAAGTCTGAAGTGATTTGACAGAACACCACTGATCTTCAAAGAGAACATACTTTGTTGAACTCAAAAGCTACAAACAAAGCATTGTATGACACAATTTATTTGATAATCACAATTCCTCTTCCCCCACACTTAACCTTGGGAGAACTTCTGAGAGCTTTGGACATTTTGTTGGAGACCTTACTAAACCAAGTGTCTGACTCCTGCGTCACACCATCTCAAAGTTATCCCAATTTATCTAGGAATCTCAGCTGGAGGTTTCCCAAGAGACTCTCTGAGATCTCCGTGGTTTTCAAGCTCCATCAGACTCAGATATATCTCAAACTGCTTTTTACAGCATTTAGGTACTTTCCACATCTGGCCCTGAAGCTGGAAGTGTGTGAGGCTCAGCCTCAGTAAAACATAAACTGAACTTTTATGAACCTCATAAACAAAGAATAAAATAAAACATAAAGTCTCTGTTGGTTTGCAGATCGGCCTGGTGCTTTTATTTATTTATTCATTACCCTTGCATTAAAACAACAAAAATTATTTTAAGTTCAGTAACTTCCTGAGAAATGTGGAAAACCAAACCAGTGGTTTGGTTTTGAACCTGCTATTTATTTCTTAATATCCAGAGCACAGCATTGCAGTCATTTTCCATATTGCTTAGTTAAGCCATATTCCTATATTTTTCAGAAACCATTTTTATTCTGCCTTTGGCAGGGTTCCTGTAAAGGATTAGAATTATAATTCAGGCAAACTCTGGTGGAACTCAGGGGAAAACAAGGGATCTCTAGGCCCTCACAGTGGTCTCCAGACAACTGGAAATATCCGTCCTATTTGGAAGTGGTACACACACACTGTGATGAGCTGTACATAGGTTTCCACTTCCCTCACCCATCAAGAAATATATGTCAGCAATTGTCCATAGGCAAATATTTTAAGCCTTTCTACAAGAGTCTATGAAATTCAGCAGATCCTGCACTTCTTCCACCTAAAATCTGTCTCTGCCAACACAACTGTCGCCTCCAGATCCTGAGGTTTCACACAGCTCTGTCAGTGCTTCCAGAAGATACTCAGCCCCAGATTATTCCCAGCACTGCCAGCTGCTAAAAACCAACACCTGCAGGAAAAGCTTCTCAATTTCCAAATGTACAGTTTTGATATTCACTATTCAATGGGCTTTTGATCCCAAAAGGTTTTGTCCTTTTTGCCTCAACTCTCTGTCTCTCCCCTTACCACCATCCTTTTAAAGTGTGACCCTTACACAGGCAGTTCCTTCTGGTATAGAGTTTTCATTCATTCACACTTGGTTTTGCACAGAAATCCACTCCACCTCTCTACAGATAATTCATTTTTCCTTCTCTGTAAAACATCAACCTGCAAGTCAACAGCTCTGCACTCCCCAAATTTTCTTCCCACAGACAGGCCCAAAAGGGCTCTCAATCCAAAGAGCAGATTTATCCACTTCTCAGCACAAGGACATGCACGTTCACAATGGACTGGCAGGAATTAGGGAGCTTGATGCCCTGGTGAACATCCCCAGCTGCCTGTTGGAGTTTAGCTGGAAGCCTCAGCACTTTCTAAGGATGAAATGTAATTTAAAATATCCAGTGCTTTTCACAAGGATGTAAAGATACCTATCATGCAAATTTTTAAAAAGTCCCAAAAGGAATTGCCTGAAGTAGTTAGAGAAGCTGATGAAGTGTAATAACCATGGAGATATTTCCTTGCTCCCCAGTGGCTGGCTGAGCTCCTTACCGTGCCAGGGATTTCAGTGAGGAGCAGGATTGCACTAGAAATCACCTGCTCTATCGCTGGGAACAGAGACTTGGTGTGCCCAAAAGGAGAAAGCAGTCCCAAGAGTGCCACAACATGCCCGGGGAGCTGGGTATTGCTCAGTTTTGTAGCCAAGGCCTTAGGGATCCATCTGAAGATCTTCTTTGATATTTAAAGCAGCGGTAAATTAGCCCTGAAATGTTGGTACGACCAGCTCTAATACATCAGAACATTTCTCATAGACAGGTTATAAAGAGCAGGAACATTTTGCAAACAAACTGATCTTAGCTCATGCAAAGATGCAAAGCAAATTTCAGTATAAAAACTGGGGGGCACCAAGCTCTGTCACCACTAAATTCCATTTTGGTTCAAAACTACATCTCCTAATGAAAGATTACAACTGACCATTACAAACACAAGAACAGTAAAATAAATAATGCTATTTCTAGGAAGGAATTTATAGTCCTGAAGTCATTTAAGAACAGAAAGAAGGTCAGGAAGAAGGATCACATTATAAAACGAAAGCTATTCTGACCTAATGAATGGCAAGGAGACATTTTGGCCACCTCCTAGGGAGCACTGATTATGGCCACTCAGCAACCTCTCTAGGTGGTGTTTAAAACATCTTGTTTCTATTCATTAGTTCAGCGGTGTATTCATTCCACAACAGAGTTTAGGAATCCCTCCCTCCTCCCTTGCAGCACCCCTGGTTTGCAAATATGTCATCCACAAGTAAAAAGAACCCAGAATTATACGCCAACACACCTATATCTTCATTTTTGCTTTGTTTCTTTCCCCTTCCCTCCGCTCTTAAGAAATTGCAATGAAGCCCCTGTGCCTGAGAGGAGTGAGGTGATGCTGGAAAAGGTGGGTTAGAGACTGGTCCCCCAAATGCAGGAGCAGAGAAAGAATGTGAGCAGAGGCACTGGGTGCTTCTGAGGTGCCCCGCTGTAACACACAGCTCAGGGCCTGTACACAGGGCACTGCTGAGGGTTAATGCTGACCCAGCCTGCTGTGGGCTCAGAGCATGCACTCGGGGGCTGAGAGGCTCTGCAGCACTGAGTGGTGTGTTCTGTATCTCTTAAAGCCATTGTATGTGCATAGTGAATGTATGATACACACCCCTGCTAGGATATTCCTGTGACACACAAGACATCCTAAGCCACAGCTCTGACCCTTCCTGATTCAGTCTCCTAACACATCTCCCAAGTTCATCCACTAACAGTGCCCTGGGGTAGATGTTGCTCCTATTCCCATCCCTTCCATTGGAAGAAAACCTCCCTGCCTCGATGGCTATAAATCTTCTCTTCCTTTTCAGCCCAGAAGTGTCCTGGCTAGTTTCTGCTCAGTAGCTCTTGCACTAGCATTTGTCATTTAGCTTAAAAATGTTCCTTCCCTTTTTATCTTACTCAGTCAAACTAAGAGGGAACAAACCCATCTCCCTTTCACATTCATATTACCAAGACAAACACACCAAGCTCCTTGGCTCACTCCTGCAAATAAAGATTCTTGCATCCCATGAGTAGCTCTGATCCAGTGTGAATTTATCTTCCCTAAATCCAGGCCATCAGAGAGGTGCACAGCATTCACAACTGACACAAATAGGTGTCAACATCTCCATCATACACCCCCCAGGACCCAGGGCTCAGCCTCTGCTCCTCAATTCTCCACCACTGGCTCCAGGATTTCCCCAGGAAGAATGCAGACAGGCGCCAGGCAGCAGGGCACTGCTGGAAAATTCCCCAGCCCCTCAGCTGCATCTTTAGAGATGTTAAACAAGGCCTTTGAAAATCTGCCCTGCACGGAATTATCTCCAATTTCACAGAGATTCTGGGAACAGTATTGTTGCACCTTGTTCCAGTCAAGCTGGCATGTGCTGGCCAGTATAATGGGCAGTGTTGGAGATTTAGTGCAAACACAGGCAGATGTAGGTTTTTTGATAAAAAGAATGTTTTAACAAAGCATATTTAACACCTCAAGTGGATGCAAAGAAGAAACAAGTAATTTATAAAGTCCAGTGCCTGAGACATAGCACCATTTAAAAAATATTTTTCCATGCCTGAAACCAAAAGATTTCCTCCAAGCCAGCAGGAAGAAAAAAATCAGCCTCTGTGAGACCACTGCAACCATATTTCCACAAGGTCAAGAGCCATTTCTGTCTGCAGTACCACCTGCCTGTCATGATAAATAATTCTTGTTCTGATTTGTGAAGTTTGCTGCCATGGGAATGAGCCCATTTGCTCCTTAATGTATGTAAGATGTGCAGCATGACACAGAATTGGCAGCACACAGCCATGGTCCAGGAGCTTCTACATCTGTCCTCAATATTTCACTCCTTAGAGATGTCAGCTTTTCAAGTACAAGGTTACCAACAGTACTGATCCCTGACCAAGGTGTTACCTTAAGGTTCAGGCACTAAAGAAACCTTAGTACTCACACTGAGGACTTCTCTCCAGCAGTGAGATCGTGTCTGTCACCGACAAAAATGCACTCAATGCTTTTGCTTTTAAAACAGATGTTCCAAACCCATTAAATACTGTAAAATCTTGATATCTTGCACATCTGTGTAGTCATGCAAAACCCTTGTATCAACACTGCTGGACTAATTGAGTAATATGTGCCAGAATACTTTTGTAAAGAATATATTTCTAGGTATGAGGCTATGGAGTCATGTATGAGAGGAACAAGGCTTCACCACTACACATTTCAATGTGTGCACCCAACTGGGAGCACCAGTGCAGCCCAAAGGATGGTGAGTCCATAGGACCTCTCTCCTGATGTCAGAGAATGCTAAAATTTCCCATAGAGAAACTGCTAGACCAGGTCTGCATGTCTGTGAAAATGTCAATATTAATCTGCAAAATCATTGTGTGCAAAACTATTTTAAAAACAAACAAAACACAAAAAAGTTCCATGAAAAATGCTGTGATTTTACTACCATTAAATAAAATGTATGTGAACAACATAAAGAGATACACATGTATAGGTGTTTGTGACTGGGTTTTAAGACATATTACCACACTGCTCTAGAGAAGAAATAAGAAATACCACAGCTTTTCTCTGCCTTAGATCATCTATTTTGCACATGGTGATCTGGCTGTTGTCTCACTGGATGACACAATGCTCAGCAAGACCCCAGTATCAGAAATCCCTAAGACTCACTCAGAATTATGTACAAAGGTCCACCGTCTCCCACCTTAAGCAACATAACTTACCTTGAGGATGTTGGAAAAGGAAGGTTTGGAAAACCTAAGCAGCAATATCCCAAGTATTGCATCTGCTTGTGTAACCTGGCAAAATTTTCCAGATGCAAATCCTCTTAACAACTATCTCAAACCTTTTTTGATGTTTGGGAACTGTCTGTTTTTTCCACTGTTCCCTGAAGACCAGGAACACATTCACATGGGTGAAGCAATCCTAGCTGTCCTGAGCCACCAAAACACAGGGCTCAGCATGTTGTTAATTTTTCAGACTGTGGTTTTCCCTAGAGTGGGTTTACACAGAGAGGTGCAGCAGCGTCAGACTCGCCCCCAGTCCAGCACTGTGCTACTCGCCTGTCACGCCCTGATGCCCAGCACTGGGGGCCTCTAGGATGGACAGAGAAGCACATGCTTGGGTAAAATCCTGCAGCTGGAAAAAGCTTGCTGTACCTCTCCTTTTCACTGGTGTCCTGATTGTTGCCATCCCAAAGACTTTCCTTCCATTCATACTGAAAACTGAGTTCCGAGAGCGTGATTTTCACTATGGTAGCATACTTGAGGTTGTGCATCAATAAGATTTGCATGATTTTATCAAACCAATAATATTTTTGACAATTTCCAGGTTTTTCTTATTTTCACCAATTTTCTGTTTGTGCCAACCTTTATCCCAGCCTGATCCCACTGTGCCTGTGCCTCTCTGCAGACAAACCATCCCGCGAGCCATCCCGTTTGAACATACCACCGCTCGCTCACGTTCTCTTCCTTTCCCTCCCCCAGACATTCTTTGACATGATTAGTGGCTAAATCGGATTCTTTAATTGAAAGAAATATAACTGAACTTTCTTCTGTTGGGAATGTGCCAGAGGCCACATCATAAGCAATGTCAAAGAATATTGGAAATGATATAGACCTCTGACATTTGTGTTTAGCGATTTGCATGCCCCAGGTGGTTTGTTTGGGATCGGAATTTGTCACTGCTGTGAGGAGATAGTCTTTGGTGGTTGGGGCTTAAGGATTGCTGCAAAGAGATATAAGAAGATATGTTTAAACAAGTCACTGGAATGCTGTGCTTTAATCTCCTACAACGTTTTGCACAGCCATGTCCAGGAGGATTTCTTTATGCAAGACATCCAGCATTGTCTCATTCTCTCTGAGACAGCAGCAATTTTAAAAATACCCTTTTTTTTTTTAGAGCACCTTGCAGCTCAGATAGGAAATACTCAAAGGTGACCATCTCAATTAATATTCATGCCATTCCTTTGTTTTTCCATCCCATCTTCCAAACCCCAGAACAATTGGCAGCCAGTCACTGAACCTTCTTCCACAACTGTGCAAAACCTAAATTATATATGGGATCCCACAAGTGGGCCTCATGTTACACTTTTCATATAAGATTTGCATCTTCCAGTGTATTTGTCTTCTCAAAGAATCATTGGGCTGGAATGACTCTCCAGAGGTCACCTAATCCGTCCCCATGCCCTGAGGATTCTCATGTACAGTACAGCCCTCTTGAACCATCCAAACTCTGCAGTGTGTATTTCAGACTGAACTGTTTGAATTGTAGACCAACCTTGTTTCACTTTCATGTCATTTACTTTTCTAATGTTTTCAAATTTCTCAGAAACATCCAATTCACACTCTCCAGAGTTGGCAAACAGTTCATCCCTGACACATCCACTGCCCAGAATCCCTCCGTGGGGTGGAACTGCCACATGCACCCAACATTTGAGGATTTGTACGTCGTATTTGTAGAGCTAAACCACGGTCTTTGTTACACTTATGACTACTGTAAAGCCAAGTACTTAAATTTAAAAAATATTAAATTCTTCCCATGTTCCATGAAACTCAATTCCCAAATCCATGCACATTTTGGACAGAAAATTTGTTTCCCAAGAGTCACAGTCTTGAGAGAACAGTTCACTATTGTGCTTGTGCTTCTGTCTTTTGGGGCCTCTACTGCCAACGTCAAAGAAATCATTGTTAAATGTAAAAATTGATTTCCAACTGTGTTTGATTTATTGCTGTATGATTTATTGAGTTGCTGCTCTCCCTGTGCATCTCAGGTGCTTGCTGACAGGCAGGGAGCTGCCCTGCGCTTGCATTTGCCACTCCCCCAGAGAAAGGGAGATGCTCCCAGGATACAAAGAGGCTTTTTTAGCATAGCAGCTGGAGACCACCGACTGTCTGGCAGGGGAAACTCTCTGACACCTCCTTGTTCCCTCCAACAGCTTAAAGATGGATCTTCCACAAACAAATCTTTGAAATGGAAATGAAAATACGTAAGGTGGAAGACACACAGATGCACTCCCTCACCCAGAGCACACACACAGAGAACTCAAAAAAAAAAAAGGGGTTAAATATTCTGAGAGATTTGCCAAAGTATTTGCAGCAGTAAGTTTTGCAGCTGCATATTCAACTGTAAAATGGAGCAAGGGGTGAAAGCATGTCCCAAGCAGGAGGTTCTTCCCTCCCCTTACACCGGGCAGGTCTCACTGCCAGCCAGGCAGTGCTGCCTGTTTGCACCATCCCTGGGTTTGCACCATGCCTGGCTTTTCCAGCTCTGTGTAAGTCCCAGCATCACATCCCCAGCTGCACCAAGCACATGCCTGCTCACAAATGCCCCATTCCTGTCAGCTCTCAGGATTGCCACTGGATAAAGGTTTCACATTTGAATCATTTGGTGTTGTGGCTTGTTAGACCTGGGATTGTTCTGCCTTGTGAATGCACTCTGGTCTGACCTGGGAGCAATCACTTAAACTGCCCTAAAATTATGATTAAAATAATTGAAAATATGTATTTCAAGGAGTCTTTTATGAACACTTTGATGACTTTGTATTTACATTATCAGTTCTGGTATAAATCTATATTTTTCTCTCTTCTTTTTTGCCCCACAATCAAGCCACTTGTGACTGAAGTACAGAGCAGAGATATGACCATTTTCTTGTAGGCAACATCCCATAAGGTTTTAAAGACAGATTTAAACAGTTACAGATTTAAACACTGCAGATTACTCATGTAGTTGACACCCTTCACTTTCTACCAAACAAGTATTTATTAAAGTACAAACAGGGGCAAACTAGAGCATGTTTTTTTTCTGTTCTAGTCAGATGGAGAGAGCATGGAGTAGAAATGAGCTGCTCTGGGAAAACATCTGCAGAGAGGAATTTCTTGCACAAGAACAGAGGGAGATTGTGGGGACAGAGTAGGAGACCAAGTTGCAAAGCCAACAGAGAATTGAGAGCAAAGCTCAGAAAAAGTGGTCACCTGTTTTTACATCCACTACACTAACGGAATTATGCACAGAGATGGTTTTGATGCACAGCTGATGTGAGGAACATGGCAAATCCAGATGGGAGCCATTCTCTTCAGGACAATGGCATAACTATTGGAATCCATGATACTGGATAAAGCCATGATTGAAGTTAGGGGTGAGGAATGAAGTGTAACCTGCCGAGGTATGCTCAGAGGTCAAGCCCTCGCTAGGGGAATTCTGTGAAAACCCAAGTCTGGAGCAGGGGCATTTGGGGCTCCCCAGATGCAATCCTTGGTAAGGGCATGCTGTGAATGCCCAAGTTGGGAGCAGGGGCATTTGGGGGCTCCCAGATTGGGAAGCCGGTGCAGTCAGGAACACGGCCCTGGAAATGGTTCATGTCTCACAGTGCCACACAGTATCCCAGCCTCTCTCTGTTAGCTTTAGACTCCTTTGTTGTCTTGTCCTATTACTCCCTAATCCTGGAAATATCTAAAGATGAATGTCTGCAATCGCAAGCAATAAATGCAAATAAAAGCACAGAGCGGCCCTGAGCCCTCGCTGTTCCTGGCTGTGGTCTCGCCCTCCCGAAGGATGACTACACACGCCGAGACGCCAGTCCCTTAAATCCACAATGTCCTCAGGACCCCAGACCTCGATCTCTGCCCTTGTCCACTGCGATACTCCTCACGCAGCAAACACGGCCTTATGGTGTGAGCCTCGCAGCGCCGAGCGCGGAGGACAGCCGGGTGACAAGGATAGCTGTGGACAGGGGCAGTGGCTGTGCCCAAGGGACGTCTCCATTTAAAAGATAAAAATGTACAGCTTATGCTTGAGATCACCACAGTGGCATCTGGTAACACGCAGAGCCATGTTGCCGTTTGTTGGTTTGGGGTTGTTGTTTTTATTTTTAACCCTCCTACCTTGTTTTGGTGATTAACAAATGTGGGTTGGACACAAATGCCTCCAGGTGGGGACAGCTGATGATGTGACAGTTCACAAAATAATGGCTGGGCTGGAGCTTCTGCCAAAATTCAGGGTTTTTTTAAGAAAAGGAAATTGTTCTACAATTCTCCTTCAGCCCGAATTGAAACACCTCTGACAACATATAAAGCTGTTAAAATGCTTGTCGCAACTCTTCAGTTTAAATGGCAAATTGACCGTGGAGTTAGAAACAGGAGTGACAGTGTGGCTGCCCCAGGGCAGGCCAGGGCTGACCACAGTTAGAGAGGAAAACATCCCATAGCACAGCCCCAGCACCACCAGCAGCTCCATTCTGCAGTCCCAGTGAGGAGCTGGACACCTGCAAGGACCTCCTGTAAGCACTCAGGCCGTGGCTTTTCTCCAGCACAGCACCCATCAAAGTAGTCTTGAGCTGCGTTCAGATACTTTTAGAGGAAAAATTACAGTGAGTACTTGCAGTGATTCTCCTGTTTCGTGCAAAATGTTGGCTCTATCATGGATAAAGAGTCTTTACAAAAGCCTACTACATGGGCAGTAAGTGGATTTATTCATCACTTAATGTGACCACAAAGCCAGAATTAGACTTGCCGTGAGAACAAACTCAACAGTATTTATCCCAGCATTCCTGTCAGGCAGCATTTGATTAGGAACACCTTAAAAAGGTGTCAAATGCCTGTCATGCTTCAGTCTCAGGTGGTGTTTAGGGCAGTAACAGTCTGGACATCCCTTTCTGGCCACTCCAATCTGGTTTCCCTTTCTTTTTTGCTCTTCTGTATCAGGAATAGGATGTGTTGGGAGAATGTTCGTTTTGCAAGTGTCCACACTGTAACACCCAGATCAGTAGCACATGTTTGGGCACAGGATAAAGCTGGGCAAAGTAAAGATACTCCCGTGCTGTCTCTCATGGTGATTCCTCTATAATTACTTAATTATCAAATTATTAAGGAATAAATGCTGCTGCAGATGCCTATAAAAAAAACGTACCTGCTGGACTGAATGTCTGTTGAAGAATGAAATGCTCTTCTGTGAAGAGGAGGAGACAGATCTGGCTTTATCACAACTAAATATGTGAAAGACACCAGTAATGCAGCTTTATTTTTGCCTCAGCACCAGAGGAAATACAGCTTGTAAAAAAACCAGACAAAAGACAACCCTCAGCTTTACCCACAGACACCTCACCTGCAAGTTCTGAGGCCTGGAAATACTCTAAGTGTATCTCTGCAGCTCTAAAGAGACAGCAGGGAATAACCCTTGCACTTGTCTTTGGGAACCCTTGCACTGCCTTGGGAACAGGAGATTTTCTTTGCCACAAGACTACATTTCATTTCAAAATCACCCGACAAACAGGATTGCTGCTGTGTGCTATCACAATGGGATGCAAAAGCAAGATCTTCAAAGCACAACTTAAATAACTTCAGTCTTAAAAGAGGAGAGGAAGGAAAATAATACAAGCATTCTGGTATGCATGCAGTGTTTGTTTTCTGAAAGTCAGAGCTTGCCATTAATATGGCCTATTAGAGGGCATAGCTCTTAGCTCTCCACACTTCCAAGAAGGGCACACTCTTCTCAGATTGCTGGTACTAACTTTTTGGAAAATGGCCTTTGTTGCTCTGAATGCTTTGTGAAGCTATTGTAGCTGGAGGGGCGAAAGGAATTTTTTCCTTTGTTTGTAATGCTTCCACAATCCTAAATAAGCATTGTCTATAGCACTGTCTGTATTGCCATGGCTTGTTCCCACCCACTTACATGGCAGAAGATCCTTCAGTTCAGAGTAGTATATCCAGCAGCCAAGAAACTTTAAACTTCATGTAAAATGAGAGCCACAAATCACAGCCCAAATTCAAACACATCCCAGCGAGCATATACTCCCGACCTCCCTTCTTTCCATGCAGACAATAGATAGCCTTTTCTGAATTATGGCCATGGGGCCTGATCCTTCAAGGTGCTGAAAGCCACGAAAGGCCGAGGGGGCTGAGGACTCTCAGGGGTCTTGGCGTTTCGTGCTCCTCAGCAGAAAAAGAACAGTAATGGACAAATTTAACTTTGCCCTTAGGAGTTTTATCTCGCCTCCTCCGCCCCCTGACCCCCTAAAAAGGCATCTCACCGGGCCGGCCATTTCTCCAGATCTTGTTTTAATTATTTAAGTTGAGCTGCAAGAGTTTTTGTCATTCCTTTTTGTGGAACACTCTGTACTTGGGGGGCCTCAGCTGGATATCCTGGGTTATGCAACCAATGGTTAAAGCTATTGTTTTCAGAAAGAAATTGCATGAATCTCATTAAATGCACTCTGATCAGGGGAGGCGGGACAGTCTTTAAAACTGCATTTGGATCCAATCCTATTGTCCTAGATAGGGCTGCCTGCCCTCATTTCTGATTTAGTCTTAAAGAAACTATTGTGTAGCCTTAATTAATTTCATATTGGGTCGTATTATCACACTGCAACTGGCATTTGCTTGGAGATGCCTTCAGATGGCCAAGAATAGCTACAAACCAGGAGAGGGCAGCAATTTCCCTGACAAGACTGAAAATACAGCACAATGGTTTATTTAAAACAGGTTTGACAAGGTATAAACAATCCAAAGGGCACTAGACTCACTGCAGTGCGAGCTAGAAATGGAAAAAGAGAAACAGGCATGCAAAGAAAGGTTTGTCATTCATTACCAGCTATTCAACACACAGGTGTATAAATACTTCAAGCTTTATTGGCCTCTTGACTTAGATAGTGACAAGCATTTGTTATCAGTCTGCGACACTTTACAGCCACTATGATGGACTATGGCCCACGTTCCTAAATGAAGAGAACCAGCATGTCACTTCTCTTTCCAACCCCCATGATTTATGTACATAAGCAAAATTGGTACTGGAAGTTCTTGTTCTTCAACACATCAAAGTGGACCAAAAACTAGCCTTCAGTCAGGAGCCATCCTACAAGCCAAACTAATTCCTGATGCAATTTTATTTTATTTTTGCCTACTGTGAAACTCTTGCAGAAAGGCTTGATGATGACAAAAGATTCTGCCCTTGCTCCTAATCTCCCTGTCTCAGTAATATTCAGGCACAAGGCTGAATATCCCTTCTCAGGCACAAGCCATTAGCTGGCACTACTCTGAACAGATTGTTTAGTCACTTGACACAGAGAAGCAGCAGAATATTCCCAAAATTTCCTTGTAACCATACTGATTTCCCACTGCTCAGTAAGAAAACCAAGTTTCCCCCAGCTGTAACAGGTAGCTCACAGCTGGTGGCAGCAGGCCAGGGTGAACAATGTGACATTATCTTTGGCTGTGCAGAGCCAGGACAAACAGCCTTCAATTCCCATCCAGGCTTCTCCATCCCCAGATCCCTCCCCAAAGGCACTGCACGAAGGAGAAGGTCCTTCAGCTCCTTCCAAGAACAACTCATTTCTATGAGATGTCTGAAATGAAGGAAATCAGTGTTAAATGTATGATGGCCACAACAGACTGTAAGGCTGGAACAGCTACAAGGTTGGTAAAAATGTTTTGGGTTTTCTCCCAAAGAATTGGTTTTCCTGATTTTCTCCTGGTTTGTTTTCTTATGCCTAATTTTCCCCTCCAAGGAGCTGTTCATGGATTCCTTTTTCGGCAAAGAGCAGACAGAAAGTCCTCCGTTATCCAAGAACAAATGAAACCAAGCCTGGGGATACTTGGACTAACACAGAAACATTCTGGAGTTGTCTTTGGAGACAAGAGGGATTTGGAGAATCCTGGCAACTGCTTCTCACCATTTTCCCTTCCAAAAAGCAAATGAAAGGCAACTGCCAGACCTAAACAGGCTGAGCGCTGCTAATCCAACATTTCCAGAGAGGCCAAGAAGTCTTGAAGGTTTGTTGCTGAAATGGGAAGCAGTTACACAGGTAGTGAGGAGCTTATTCACTGCCCTGCCTACCTCTACTGAAAAAGAAGAGGTAGATCCTTCTCTGCTGAAAACTGCAGATAAAATCAACCCCCTGATCTCAGTGACAATTTTAAATGCATTTTTCTTAAAATATTTTAAAGGTTTGGACACTGATTTTCCTTGTGCAAACATGGAAAACAAAAAAGGGGTTGATAAATCCAAGTAGCTCCAGGAAAAAATTAAGGAGTCTTGATATTATGGAAATTAATACATTGTAAATAGGAATTTTCTATCCCTTCCAGAGAATGACCCATCCAACCCTTTTTAATACATTTATCTTCTTTCATGGGGTTCAGCAGATAGTTTGAGAAACTGCTGCAGTATATATTACATCACAACTCCAGATATTTAGTATTAGCCATTTGCAATATACTCTAGACATGCTAATTTCTCATTAGAAATTGAACTTTTAAACAAGAATCTAAAAGAATTAAAATCTGGAAGAAAAATATTGAGCACAGAATCTGAAATGTATGTTTTTCTAATGTTTCTAAACAATCCAATAAATAATTGAAAATCCTTACAACCTGTAAATTGTGGAATGACAAACCCAGACAAACTGGCATTGCTATTCACAATACTATTCACCATTATTTTTATTTTTTAAATGCCACCTCTTATCATCTTTCTCCCATCATAACATTGCCCTGTCATCACTTTCCTTCCCTTCCTCCAGGCAAGTGTTGATGTAAGAAACATAGGAAAATTCTGTGCTGAAAAACAGCTGGGCAGTTTTCAAGTTGGTGGGATTTTTTGTTTGTTTATTGGGGTTTTTTTTTGTTTGTTTTCCTTGTTTTTTTCTTTCTTTTTTTTTTTTTTAACAGCATCTTGTATCTCCTGATTATTTGTTCCACCTTTGACATTTGTGATATTCCTTTCCCATATTTTTACTTCAGATGACTTCTTAAAAATTTGAAGTTAAAAGAAAAAAAAAATTTAAGGGCGTATATCATGACTTACGAATACAACTGAGGTTCTTTCCTTGTAAGTTTTTAATGAAAATAGGTGACCACATTTCCATGATTTTTTTCTGCATTTCAATCCATCCTGAGAACAGCTGAAACATTGCACATTTTAGCTTCGTATTAAGATTCATCATTTGATATTAGACAGGGGGAAAAGAAGAACATAATTACTTATTTCACGGTTTTTTATCATCTGCAAGAGTAAAAAGTAACTTTCGGATAGATGCCTAATAGGAACGCTGGCTTCCAGGATCCTGGAATACTATAATTTGCTGAGCCTGATAACAAGCCCATCTGAGAGTCTTCAAAGAAAAGCAGGTTAACATTTCACCCGGAGAACAATAGAGACAGAGCCCGCTCTAGGTGAGACCAGCCGGTCAGTGACTCCTTTCCAAAGTTCGATTATTTAGAACTTTTACGATGTCTGTAACAACAACCCAAGCAGTACGAAAATGATGTTTATCAGCTGCGATCAGCTGCGAAGGTAGCAGGAAAGAAGAGAGAAAAAGCGATATTGCTCGTTCTCATCTGGTGTGAGCCCCGAGGGGCTTTCCCAGCACGGGAGGCTGCTCGAACCGCTCCTAAAGTCAGGTCTGTGGACAGTCACCCTACAGCTGCTTCTGGAATCACCGGGATGGAAAAGATAAAGCAAAAAGAGAAAAAGGAAAAAAAAAATCCTTTTGCCAGAAGCTCACATAACGGCATTATAGATTGGGGATAATTTCACATGTTTGAGCTGTTAACTACGGGCGAGCAGATTAGTGGTTATACAAAAAAAAAAGAAACAAAAAAATAAAATAAAATAAAAAAATAAAAAGGAGCCTGTCCCCGGTTTTCTGCTGAACTGGAAGCCAGGCGGCAGGTTTGTAAACTGCGTGGTTAGATGACATTTTCCGGATGGTGCTGGGCTGGGTCTCCCCGCGGGGTCCCGCCTGGCTCCCCCCTATCCCCGCCCGGGGCAGCGCAGCGAGCGCGCTGCCTTCGAGCGCGTCAGCGCTACCTTGTCATCGACCGCAGCACTCACTGCGGGTGTTCTTAAACAAACCAGGCAGCGCAGGAGGGACCGTGAGGGCTGTTTTCCCCGGGGGGAAGAGCCGAGGAGCCTGCCAGGTAGCGGGGAGGGAGGGCCGGCTGCCCGGGGGGCTGTGGATCCTGAGCGGGACCTGCCCCCCTCCCCGTGGCGCTCGCTGACCCCGCTGGGGTTCAGGCCACCAGATTTTTCACCTCGTGAAACCCTCGGGGCCGCTGAACCCCGCGGGACCGGGACCGCACCGGGGAGGAGGAATCAACCCTCCGGGGGTGAGAGGCTCCGGGGCTGCAGAAATGGTTCGGCTGCAGCACAGTCTGGGCAAGAGAGGGAAGGATCCTTGTCCCCGGAGAGAGTGCCTGGGGCTCAGCCCGTGAGACCCTTTCAGATCGTTTTTGCACCTATCAAATCTACAAGCACTTTTGGCTGCAAAATTTGTTTGCAGAGACTGGCCTCTTTCTGAAGCAATGCTCACTTCGACACCGCAGTCACAGGTTGCCAAATAATCTTTACAAATTTTGTAGGCATAAAAAAGAGCAGCAACAAAGCCCCCACTGCAACACAAAATCCGGGCTGTGCAGTTACCGTTGAGCTTCCCTCCTCCCCCTCTCCCTGCCCTAAAAAGAAGGGGAGAGAATATACATGGTGACATGAAACACTTCAGAGAAAAGCAAACAAATATTGGCTTCTCTGGAGAATCAGAAACGTAATGATACTATAATGCTAGCAGTTTATTTTTCACTGCCTCAGGCTGCTTGGCAGAACGTCACAGTAAAATCATCTAGGCATGAGAGATTAACTGATGTCTATTTTGCTATAAGGCTCCACGCTCTTCTCTTGAGGGACTTTTACACCTGCTGAGGAATGCTGCTTCCCAATCGACGTGGAGCCACTGCACCAGGAGGGAACCCCACAGTCTTTGATCAAGTTGGAGCAGGTGTGTTCCCCAGCTGGCTCCTGGGACGCAGGTTGGCTGCAGAAACCAGCCAAGCACCCAACTGAGCTCCAGCTGCAAAGATCTTCATCTAAACCATCAGATCAGCAAACCGAAACTCATGGCAGAGCGGCAACAAGGGCTCAAATCATGGTACACACACAGACTCTTTGCATCCTTGGGCTCAGGAAAATTTTGTGGTACAAATCCCAGGCTTGGCTGAAGACAGTGAAAAGTCCTCCTGTGAGCTGGGGTTTCATTTAGTATCTTTCAGAGGAATTAAACACCTGGGTAATGAACGCTCTATCGAACAGGTGGGTTTGCTGTCAACATAGCCACATGTCTTTGCACAGCATGAAACAACTGCTCAAATACAATACTTCTGTCCCCAACTATGACCAGGCAGCACTGGTATTCCCTAGAAACTATTTTTTGTCCTTGACTGGTTTCCTTATCATGCAGGCAAATGTGAATTTAGTATTGGTGAAATGCATTACTACTGGGAGAACAAGGGAGACAAACAGTCTCAATGGAGCTGTCAGTCAAAGTTCCTGTCCCATCCCCCAAAGCTTTTACTTAACTTTACAAGCAGTAGGACAGCCTGCATCTGAAGTTCCCTCTGTGCTTATTTCAAGGCCAAGTGTTGGAATTTTATTATCCTATACCAAAAACTGTTTCTGTAAACTTTTCCTCAAAAGAACATTGAAACCATTTGCATCAGTTTACTTAGCTGGCTGCAGAATAGCTTTTAAAAATCTACACTAAATTAAAAATAAATAAAAAAAACCCAACAGAAAACCCAGGAAAACTCTCTATAAAATTGACTCATAAAACAAGTTTACTTTTCCCCAGGCAAACAAGCACTTGCACCCATTTTGGTGGCATCAATTGCTTCTGCCATATCCTGAGATTTCAGATTCCAAGATCACTAATGCACCCTGGCATTGCAGCACAAAGCCCACAGCTGGCAGAACCACACAGTTAAATGTTCACAGTGAAATCTGGAAGAAATCATGCCCCACTTAAAGAAGAAATACTGTTTATATCAACCATTATTTAACAACAGAAAAAGGCACTTATATGAAGTGGTGAAAAAACGTGTTTTTAAAAGTGTCCGAGATTCATCAGGTCCCTGTTGCAAGTGGTGTCCAGGACCTGCAGGAACTGGCCCCATGACTGAGCCAAATATCATCTGAAAAGCACACTCAGAGTAATATTTATGGACCAGATTTTTCACAGGTTTTAAAATAATTCTGTTCTTGATGGGAGCTTCCAGGTGCATTAAATATCTGTAACAAACATAGTTCTCAGCAATGCTAATTGGCACTAATCCCCGCATCCCATCCCACATAGCACGTGGTCTGTGCGGTGTGGGAGCTGCTGTGCCACCCCACAGCCCTCCTGCTGCAGCCACAGCTGCCCCTGGCCCCCAGCAGGCTGGAGACTATCCCAAGCACAGCTTAGGCACCTGGAATTAGTATTACAACACATCCTCATGTAAACTAAGCAGAATCACGTGGAGCAGCTATGGCTTTGTTCAGAGATGAAACTGGAAGCAGAAATCAAGCGGAGAAGCTATGGCTTTGTTCAGAGACGAAGCTGGAAGCACAGTTTTGTCTCAGCCCATCTGACTACCAGTGCTGCCTGCTCCTCTGCCCTTTCATGGATTACATGCACTCCTTGTATCCTGCCTTTTTCTTGACTTCTGATGCCTCTGGGGCATGAACTGTGCTTTGCTCTTGCTTCACACAGCACCCAACACAGTGGTATAAATAACCAAAATGAATGAATCAGTGCCACAAGCAGCCCTTGTCTGCAGGAATCTGCTGAATCAGCAATGCTTCCCAGGGGAGGTGCATTTTGTAAAGACTCCAAAAAATGCAGACAGGCCAAACACGAGGATGCCCTGACAGATAGTGCCACACAGACATTTGGAGCTTTCTTAAACAAGGGCCGTTCTTGGGAAGCAATATCTTCCTGCCCCAGTGGATTCTCAGGACATTCTGCCCCCAGCCTGCCTTCAGAGCAGGGGCTGTGCAGACTCTGAAAAGCCCACTGAGTTAGCAGAGTCAGCTGCCCTCAGACTCACCCAGCAAAGATGTGGCTTCAGCCCAGCTGGTTTTGATGTACCAGCCTGAGACTCTGCTCATTTGCAGCTGGGAAAGGCCTTAGCTGAGATGTGGAGCAAGGTCTGAATTTACTCCTCTGCCCCCCCAGCAAAGAGCTCCATGAGTCCCCCCTGCCAGGGCACCTGCCAGAGCCAAGGCAAGTCCACAGACAGGACTGATGTGCACTGATCCCATTAAAGGAAATGGGAATTGAGAGCCAGACTCTCCTTGGGAAATCTTCTGCAGGTCATCTCCTGCCTTGGTTCCAGGTCAGTTGGAGAGAAAAAACAGTCAAAAGAAAATAGAAGGAAATAAGCAATTCCACTGAAATTGGCTCAAGTTTTCCTTAAGTATCTCCTTTCCTCCCTGTTCTTTATTTTACCTTGAGCCCATACAAATCTCTTCCCAAAACCCAGCAGAGAGTGCTGTGAAAGTCTGTTCTGTGTGAATCCAGGGGCTGCCCTCCTTCAGCAGGTGCACACAGGGCCAGGAGAAGCACTGCTGTGCTCCAGCCTGCTCTGGTGATCCAGGGAGACTGAGGATTGGGCCCTGGAGAGCTTTATTTCTGCCAGAAGAGAATGTTTTAACACAGGTTGTCCTGGGAGACTAACAGTATTTCTAATGTATGCAACGGAAAAAAAAAAAAAGAGAGAGAGAGAAAAGCCTAGAGAGAGAACAGAGCTCAGGGACAAGCTGATTTGTCGCTCTCTGAAATGCAAGAGTTCTTTAGGACAGGATTCTTAAGCCCTAGCTTGTAAAGAGCTGTTTGTTTTGTACTGACCTTCTCCTTTTATGTAACATGATAGGCATGCTTCAGTGAGTCCTGAATGCAGCTAAACATATGTCGTCAGCTGTGCATTGCTGCCCTTTCCGTTAAAATGGATTTTGGTAGCATATGTGGGAATAGGCTTGCCACAGACACTCGGGGGAAATGAAGGAATACAGGGCAATTAGCGAGAGCAATCCCCAGACCTCTCCGCTAAGCCTCCCGTAGGAAGTACAAAGACTTATCTCGTGGGCATGGAAACAATTAAGGTCAACAAGTAATCGTGGAAAAGGAAACTTTAAAAACAAGAACATGGTAAATGACCTAGTAAACACCCCTTTTGCCCCCCTCACAGACCTAGGATGCATTTCATCTGGGGTTCATATGCACAATCTAGCTGGCTTTTGCCTCCCCAGCCCCCCTCACATAATGACTTCCCTTTGCAATTTCCTGGAGGAAGTTGCTGGAGTGATCTTCTAGTGATAAAAATAAGCCATAGTGATTCTTAATTTTCAGTCAAAGAATTCTCCTAATCTCCTAATTAAGGAGCAAATGGCAGCAGTGTCCCTTAGAAAGCATCAATGGTACAAGCAGCCTTTGCAGAAGAATGCAGTTATTCTGGAGGAGAGAAGTATCTTATGGATCATTTGGCCAGATGGATAACATCCTGCATCTGATTCCTTCTCAGAGGTATATGCAGAAGAACTGTTTTTGACAAGAGAGTTTTTTCACAATTATTTTCTCTTTTTTACAGGTCATTAACGTTGGAGAGGAGACATTGTTGCATCCTTTCTCACAACTTAAGAAGCATTAATTGAATACTGAAGCGTCAGCCGTAATTGGTAACCCAAGCTCTGTCACTCATTTTCTCACTTCCCACTAGGGTGTGTGGGACAGAGTTTCTGAGGGCTATGATGACACCAGTGAGTTCTCCAGGGTTTTGTGTATTTGTTTTTATCAGTCTTACTTAACATATGGTATTTACACATCCTCTTCACAAACACTTGATTGCTGACCTGGAACACAGCACTGAGTGACTGCTGCCAGCTTGGAACTCCTGACTTACATATGGAACAGGCACTCTCATGTCAATTTAACACACGGCTCTCCACCCACTCAGTAAGCTGCAATTTGATGAGGGAGCCCCTCAGCATGGACAGGAAAGGGAAAATTGAGGTTTCTGGTGTGTGAAGGCCATCAGTTGACCCTAAAATGCAGCATGTCTAGTGACACACAAAACCCGTTAGAGTTCAAGTACATGTGGTAACACCAGAGCCGGTCTCTATAGTAAACTGAACTCAGATATTTCAGTTTCTTGTCTGTATTTATATACTGACCAGACCAACAGGGTGGTCTCTGTCTTTTTAGCTGAAGACCAAATACAGTTCATTACCAACTTGGACCCTGGGTCCCTGTGTGACAGCAAGCCATGCTTATTTGCTCCTTTCTTCCTTTCATCATCACAATTTATTTAACAGTTAATACAGCAGTTTAAGCCAAGAGGAAAATTTGTAATAGTTTTGCAACATGAGGCAAAAAAACCCCTCTAACCCCAGATTTGCAGGACTTGACTGCTATTAGTGCACCATCTGAATGAAAGGATGTAGTTAAGAATAGGTAGAACACTGGTTTTGTGCAAATATCTTCTGCTCTTTGTTTGCCTGCTTACCACATCATAATCTCATCCTAAAAATGCGTTCAATTCAATGTCACAAATATATCTGAAGTCCTTGTCACTTGTTTCTACTGCAGGGTACTCACAAGATGCTTTTAGAGAAAGTACTCAAGCAGTACATGACCTGAGGCTAAATCTGGCATACAGTGACTGTAACAAACTATGACATCTGTCACAGCTCTTCTTGGATAGACCTCTAATGATTGCTCTGACCAGAGAAGAAGACATCTGAAGTCAGTAACTGAATAATGCTAATGATACTTCATAAACATCACAGTTCAAATATAATGATGCATTTCTCTGAAGAAAGATGCTGAGAGCTGAGACGGGTCTGACTGGCAGATATTTACCCCCCATCCATTTTTCTGTCCATAAACATCCCTGTGAACTGCTGCAGGCAGGCAGCTCTCATTTTATGCATCCCAAACTGCAGCAGCATCCAACAGAAGGAATACATGTGTCAAAGATGTCAATAGAGATGATATCATTTCATCTATGTATTTTTGGCATCAGTCTGTATCTATTAAACAACGGTGCATGGGAATCATCTGGTTACATATGCAGTACCACTTGAACCTCAGCAGCAATAATTCCTGTTATTTAAAGTTTGTAAGTTCTCTGGGGCAAGGACTGTGCCCTCCTCCCCACCAGTATTAGTAATTAGTATATAGTATTTTTGTGACGTTGCAGATTAGAGGAGAGGAAATCAGGTGTGCCAGGTGTGCAGCTCCCCAGACGGGTCAGGCGATGCACCAATGAACCAACAGCCTAAACAGGCGAGACAGACAACAGAAATATCATCCAGTACTCAGAGCTGATGTGCAGAGAGGTGACACATCTTGCCCAGGGTCACAGAGAGGGCTGTGTCAGAATGCAAACCCCGATCTCCCTAGTCCCATTCCAGTGTCTCTGTTAGAAATCATTTCTTAACCACTGTACTGAACATACTTGTAGTATTTTATATGTGGCTTAGCCTAATGCTGCTGTATCAGATGTGTCTGCAGCTGTTTAAGAAGGAAATGTTTGTAACCTAAATTATTATTTTTGAAAATGGGACTGTTAATAACAGTTCCTACTTTCCCATTAGCCGCAGCCGAACCTCAAAACTGGCCGATGACTGACAATTGTTATACAGGGCAGTATCCCCATGTCAACATATTCACAACACCTGTCATCACTTCTTGTCAGTAATCTTGATCTAGTTATGATTTAATTTATGCCTTGTGTGTCATAAACCAGCACTTAATTTTTTTCAAAGCAATCAAGTGAACTCTTTCGTTGATCGGCCTCATTTCTTTGACAGATGCTGAAATTAGACTATTTTGTGAGCAGCTCATACCATTCTGGCAAATAAGTAACGTAGCAGCACCAGCTAGCAGCTCCCACGGCCGGGACTCTCGATATAATAGGAGCAATGATACAAAATTCCCTACAGTAAGGAAAAGAAGCCTGACAGCACACGCAATTCACGCTCACATTACGCTAATGACAGAGATTTTGTGACAACACAAGATTGGATTTTGAACTGTTGTTGAGTGTGCCAAGCTTTGCTTTAATTTAAGCAGATTCCTAATGCGAACTTTGCTCATGTGCTTTGGGCAAGATTCTCACCACACATCGTTCTCCTGCAGTGACAGTCACTAATACGCACCAACGTGTGCCCTGAAACACAGGTACGGAGCCTGCCTCCTCACTGTCAGCACCATGACAAGGAAAGTGTGATCTGCTTCCCAAATGAAAAGGTCATTGAGAAATTAAAAGATGGGATGGAGTGATAAAAAAAAAGTCATTTTGTTGGAAGTAAATATCGGCTGCTCTTCTGTCTGCAAGGCATTGCTCCCACAAGACATCTCTCTCAAGGCCTAGAGCGCTTCCAAATTCAAAACATCTGACTGAAAAGGGTCACCTGGGGAGTAAAGGGCTTTCACATAACTTAGTTTTACTTGTTGATATCAAAAAATGACAACAAGAGCCATATCTTAATAGTATTCTTCCACTACTGAGTACTGCATACAACAAAATCAGGAGCTTCTAACTGAGCAAGAAAACACACTATCCAAGGTTTCCAACCAGTGAAAACCCCCAATGAATGAAGCAAGACTGAGGAAAATACACATTTTAAAGAAAACAGAGCAAAGCCAGAGATTTTAAGAAGTCACCGAGCTGTCCATTTTCATATAGGAAAAGAGCAACATTTGTAGTGTGGAATCTTCCCTGAATTGCCATGAGCTTTCTGAGAGGGACCAATGATCTCCAGATGCTCCTTTCAACTTCATATGCCCTGTGATTCTGAGACCATTGAGAGGGACATCACAATGGCTCCGTCAGCTCTCACTGGCCCATTCCATCAGGTCCCGTGGAACTGTGCATGCAGTTTGTTTAAGTATTCCCTAATTTGATCCGCCTCTTTCAAGGGAAAGGCTTCCTTTGTTAGGATTTTCCCCTCTGATCCCAGGACTTGTGATTTCTGAAGGCAGATCTTACCATTTAATTCTGAGCCAAAGAAATTATTGATTGCTTGGCCTCTTTCATGCTCTTTGTCACCAGGTCCCCTTCCCATCCCGCTGCAGATTCAACTCCAGAACAGCTTTGGCTTTCCTAATTCCATTACTGCGTGCTGGGATGGTGACTTGGTAATTCCCTTGGCCACCTGTTCCAGCTCCCACCTGTTGGATGCTTCTGAAACTCATCAAAAGATTGCCACACTATGAATGCAGAAATGATCTGTATTCACTCAGCTGAATAAACTGCTCTTGGCTTGGAACACACCTCTTTGGTCGTGCGTATTCACAAACGGGATTTATTTTTCAAATACCTGACCCAGTGCCAAAAGAGACAACACATTTAAGGACTGTACCAATTACAGCTGGGAGTGCCATAAAGGCATCACAGCAACAGCTGATCAGATCCCAGATGAAATTCACAGTTACAAATCCCACAGCAATTGCCCTCCCTGAGTTTGTAGCACCACACGCTTCAAGTCAAACTGGGAGGGAACAAATACATCAACTGAGTCATCTTCCTGCCAATAATTTCCCGTAACTTGTGTCATTTGAAAAGCAGCTCCAAATTAAATTTGAGCTGATATCTCAGCACTGATTCTTAGGATCTGTGAACTACAGAATTCCAACTCTAGATTTGGATCTGAGCAACCCAGCTGAGCAGCCTCTCTGGAGCAGAACAAGTGCCCTGAGCTGTCACATGTAGGTGCAGAAAACCTTTCGTACAAACGCTTACAAATTCAGAACCCAAGACATGCTCTTTCCAAATTGTCGTAGGCTCAATCAGTAGCATAAGGCAGCAATGCAGTTGATGAATTCTTTTCATAGAACACAAATCAATGAGCACTTCCTCTCCACAAGACCTAAGGCAGGCAAAACAGTAGGCAGATGCTTGGGACAGAAAATGAAAGATCAGGTAAAGGAGACCTAAAAGCTATCTTCCCTCTCAGCTGCCATTCTCCCATGGTGTTAGCACTGCAGATCTGTATTTTATTTCAGCACCACACTGTGCAAACCTGTATTTATTTTATAACCACAAGCAAATATTCAGATTTCTGCAATGACTGACCAGTAAACAGATGTATTTAAAACACAAGAATGAATCCAGAGGTAAAGACTGGTTTTTGTGTTTTAATTTGTTCTAGTAAGACTTATGAAAAAAGTCCCAAACTGGAACTTTTCTTATGATTTCACATTCATCAAAATCTCTTGAAAGGGGAAAAATAGTTTCAAACACTGATGATAAGCTTTAGCACAGCTAAAAGTGTGCATAAATATTTGTAATCAGAACTTCTCCATGCTGAACACAGACCAACAAAGCCGATGATTGCACACATAAGCACACACAAACATATATACTGTGACCACATTTCTCCCTTTTGCTAAACTACTTCCTTGTAGGGTGAAAGGTCAGACTAATCAGACAGAAATTAACTGCAGCTGGAAAAAAAAAAACTTTAGAAAGAAAATGCTTAAAATAATTGCAATGCCTTTTTTTAACCACATTATTGCTCCTCTCAAAGCCGAGCAGTTGGCATGTGTGCAAACACAGCAGAGCGAGCTGCTAACGAAAGGGAGAATTGGAGAGGGAGCATTCCCTCAATTAATCCAAATTCATATGTGTGGAGATATATGTGGAGGCAGCAAATAATCTGAGGTTGCTTGGTAAATAATCATGGATGGGTAGCCATGTTACCCCTTCACACATGTCAGACAGAAAGCAACAGGCTGCTTTTTGTGCCCAAATAAATGAGAGGCTTTAAGTAAAACAGTTTCCAGCACCACCCACTCGAACAACAATATTGTCATGGTTTCATTTCACCGCTCCAAATGGCAATGCAAGTTTTTGCCTGTTTGGAAATGTAATGTTGAAGCAACTTCTTGTTTTAATTTAAGCAAGCAGAAGCTGCCAACCATTTTTGCTTTCCAGCCAAGAAGAATTTATCTTACAATTTATTAAGTCATCATCTAGTTAATTACAATCATTCTGTAAATACTGTAGCAGAATGAAGACAGCCATCCAGCACTGTTAACCTAACGCCGACAGGACACACAAATGGGCCAGGCCTCAAAGCAGTGCAGAGTCACTGTCACTCCAATGGTATCAGTGGAAATACCTGAATTTACAGCCCACCTACATTTTCTCTGCCAGAGACTCTGTTGTAAATATTAGGTGTGGTTTCTCCAGCCAGGATTGTCTCATCCAAATTCCTATCCATCTTCCAAAGTGGTATTTTCCCTTAAAGTAGCTGCTCTTGCTGGTGTTTTCCTGCCCATGGTTGTTTGGGTAGAGAAGGGGAAATAAATTACAGGGTAAATAAAGCACAAGGGATGGGAGGAAACTTCATTCATGGAGCATAAGGGTAAAAAGAAAGGCTTGATAGACTAACACTTTCATTGTGCTCAGGTGAAACCCTCCCTGCCCCAAGCTTTTAATCTTAAAATAGTGCATTTGGTTGTTTGGTTGTTTTTGTGTGTGTTTTGTTTTTTTTTTTTAAGCAGACTGATAAGGAAAAGCTAAGGCATTTTTCTTTGGAGGACGAGATCTGATTTTATTGACTAGATAATAACCTACTTCTCATTCTTCACATGACACTGCAATCCTACTAAATTGAGGAGTTAAAGAGTTATTGCCTCCTTGCTCGAATAGAAGAGGAGAAAGAGAACCAAATTCTGCTCTGAAATGTAACTGTAAAGAAAGTTACTCCAAACTGTCAGCGAAGCAAAAACCCTGCGAGAGCAGATTTTGGCGCTCCATCAGTTCTCTGAAGGCTACTTTACATATAAAAAGTTACACTGGATTAACAAAATTATGTGGGTTTAAAATAGATAATTAAAGCAATACAGCTTTATGTGAAAATACCCTTGAAATAAACTTAACCTAGTTTATAGGAGTTTAGCTGCATTGGTTAATTTACAACGCAGCTGTAAATTGCAGTGAAAATGGTTGGCAGCAGCAGTCTACAACATACTTATATCAGCACAATGGTTTACACGAGCTTAGTTTAAACAGAGTCCTAAACCACATCAATATCCATGCTGAGTCAAGCTCTTGCATCCTCCTCATTTTATTAGTTTTTCTAGCCCAATTGTAAAAACATAAAATATAATTCAATAAATAAAGGTATATCATAACAGAAGTCAAAGTCGGGACGCTTAGACACTGGTTGAAATTAATACATTTTTTTCCTTATCTGCTCTGACATTCAAATACAAATCTCTGCATCCCTGTATTAACTGAATGAGAAACTACAGCTTCAGTTTATTCTGCTTCTTTCAGATAAAACTCAGTGAATTAAAGGGGTTTGGGTTTGAGCAAGGGTCAGTCATGGACATGAGTTTTATTTTCAGGCCAAACATTAATACATATGTGTTGTAGGTAACTATAAGGTTGTATAGAAATGCCTCATTCCAGTGCACATTATTTCCTCTGCCCATGACAAAAGTCCCCTCACTGGAGTTTATTGTGCAAAAGTGAATCTCCTCAGTTGGACAGAGGCACTGGAGCCATCCTCCCACAGCTCCTGCCCCACTGACTCCGGGGGCAGAGCAGCTGCCTATCAGCACAACACTTAAGCAGGTGCTTAACTTTAATTACCTGCTTACAATCTGCAGGCCTGAGAGGTTTATGAGCCCTTTATAATGGCTTCTGTTGTAAATCCCAATCTCTGATTTTTTCCAAATAAGAGAAAATGGAAGGGTAGAGACAAGTGTTGCTCTAAGATAGGAATCAGCAGCTTGTCAGGGATGGGGGGAGCAGCTGCCATGAGATTTGGAAGAGCCAAAGGATCAATTTGGAGCTGTTGCTTGCCATAGTCAAAGCAGCTTTTGGCTGAGGTGAAGCTCATCAATCACCTGCTGCACTGCACAGCTCACCAGATCCCTGCACATGTGGCAGCTCAGCTGAGGTGACTCAGTCATGTGTCCTCTATCATCTTGCCCTGCTCTCCCAAGATGAATATATGGATGTAAGATATTATAAAGACCAGGATTCAGAGAGATGATATGTTATTTTAAACCTTTTCAGCCCCCTTTTCATTCAAAGAAGAGAACAGATGTCTAAGCTGCTGTTTACACCTATGTTAGAATGCTACCGATAGTAAATTATAAATTAGGCTGCAAAGACATTTCAACAACTAGTAAAACTACTCACAGTTCATCTGAAATTACATTTTCAGGATTCAGAACAAGTTACCTCATCATCATAAATGACCCAATTGTCCAAAACACAATAAGGACATGTCTTAGCAAGAGACAAAGACGACATTATTTTCCTTAGTCTCTATTAATAGAGATTCCCCCAAACAGAAGAATCATTTGAGTGAAGATATATTTGGAGGCAAATAATGAATAGGTCCTTCTAGTTATTCACAAGACTGTATACTGTTGAGAATGTAACAGTTATTTAGGTTCCTCTTTTTTTTTTTCCAATTGCACACTCTTGAGTGGTTGCACATGCAATTAACTGTTTTCTTTCAGAAAATAAACTGCTTTGTAGAAAGCATTTTTTCCATTTTTTAAATGTGCCAAATCACTAGAGAAATGCCAAATCATTAGAGAAATGTGGCTTTTACATGAACAGGATCTCCTGTGAAATAAAGAAGAAATTTATCCTCTAGCATCATCAAGTAATCTGAATATTTAGCTGGGTCTGATCTGCATCTCATCTGGAAGTAGCCTTCCTGTAGAGGGGATTTCTTCAGACATCAGGTAACATAGAGCCAATATCATGTCTGCAGCCCTGAGACAGAAAGCAATTTAAAGCTACTCACACACTCAAGCAAGACAGTTGGAGAGTGTTATTGTTGGAGAGTGTTATTTTTGCTGCTGGGTACACAGGGGGCAGAGTGGGCAAGCGAAAGCTAGAGGCAAAAGTGCTTTGAAAATACACATCAGGTCAACCAGAAGGGCCATGGGGAGACTGTACTGGAGAAGGAAAAAATATTTTGTAGCAGTGAGGACAATGAACACCTCTAGATTTGCTCCAGTTGTCCAACAACGATGAAGAAATTTTTCATTTTTTGCTTCTCAGAAAGCAAAGGGATTTAAAATACACGTGTTTTCTGTTTGCTCATACTCAGAAGATGCTGTACTGGCAAGAGATGGAAAAGTAATATCGTCATGAAAGAGGAGTCAAAGCTTCCTTTGGTGCCCAGTGGTTATTAACAGTTATTAAGTTGGGCAGCTTTTAAGTGTGCTGAGGACGGGCCAGAATAAGTGGAAGCAATGCAGTCTCGTGGCTTAGAGCTGCATGTGGCCAAATTTTCTGTTTTTCCAAAAGGCAAATGAACCCACTAGGAGCGCCCTGATGCCATGTGATGAACACTTCAAACATCCAGTTTAACTTGTTTATGGCTGGCGTGGATATTCCCAAGCTGCCCAGCTGTGCTGCAGCTCCCAAACTGCTCCCTCTGGAGCGACTCTCAGCAGCCAGCGATCATTGGGGGTCAGCAGCACAGCCCAGAGGTTTTTGGGTTCCAAGTGCAGATGCAATTTCTCCTGACGGGCGAAAGGCCCGTGCAAGTGTTTCAAAGCCCAAGATGTCACCAAGGCCACTATGTCCTGGCTTTCAAGCCTTTCTGGAGCGTGGCTGTGACAGCCCAGCCCAACTCAGTTTGCTCAGCACAGACTCTTGTTTCTCTCAAAACAGAGAAGAAGAAAGTTGCCAAAGTTTCTGGGAGAACCAGTCAAGACCCATCTTAGTAGCTCACAGCTAATGGATACTGTAAAGTACCTGTGCCAAACATGCTTCACCTTTACTATCTTCCTTTTTTACACAGCATTTTATTTTTTATAATGATGTTCCCATTATCTCAGGCTATCTTCCAATCCCATAGCTATGGGCCATTAGTGTTGTTTAAAAAAAAAGTTAATTAGAATTGAAAAGGTAGAATAATAAAGGAGAAAACTGTTTTCTTTGGCAGCCCTGCTTGCCTTATTTATATTGGCATTTCGAGACTCCATCGCAATATAAGATGCACCCTCGGCTTGCATAATATATCCTGCCCTCCCCTGCAGTAGCTCTGTGGTACAGCTTGTCTGTTGTGACCTATAATGCTGCCATTTGCTGATTCTTCAACCTCCTCCGGGTCAGAGGGACATGCATTATCCTGGCTTTCCATTATCCCAGAAAAAAAAAAACCACCAAAACAAAAACAGCCAACTAAAAACACAAACCCCAAAATGCTTCAGCAGAACACAAGGACAATTTTGTGGATCAAAGTACTCTCAAATACAAAAGCTGCAGGGAAGCGGTGTGTGAATTTTGGATTCATATAATTTATGGGCAGACTCCAAGGGGAGTATGAGTTGGGCTTGCAGAGTAACTGCTGCCAGTTTTCAGCTTTGCTGTTCTGCCCCCTAAAAATGCACCGTCTGTCGAGTGGAAGCGCATCCACTACCTCTCCATCTTACACTGCTCTGGATTTCTCTTGGGAAAGAGAATGTTCATTCCAAAGCATTTACTACGAAGTATGGAGAGCAACCCCACTTCTCTTCTAGCAACTTCACAAGATTTCTCCAATCTCATTCTTAAATTGATCTTTCCCAAGATTAAAAAATACATAAAAGAACAATCCTAGAGGTAAGAGTAGGGAGAAATACTGTGAGAGAGGGAGTTTTAATAAGCTGTTTCAAAACTCAACTAGTGTTTCCAGAAAATTATCTACAAAATCCATGTCACTACCTAGTTACCTGGGTCATCTGGAAAAATCCCAATAACCATGAAATTGCAAGATATAGAGGAGGAATCAGTCACTGGAAAGAGTGCTGCGGCTAAAACTGCTGCTAACAATACAACATGGACGTATGTTTGGTCACATTTTACCTATATGTGGATATGTTTATATCATTCCCACATACAAACCCTGCCATCAAACAATGAATTAAATTAAAACCAGACATTAATGCCTGATGTGTTCAGTTCATATTGTGATTAAACGTATCCATATACACAGACTAGCTTTTCAATTTGCTCATCAACTACTTGATAAACCACAGTACTGAAAAACAGACAAATGAGATGGTTTATAAATACTTCCATTGCCTATTAAGGCTCAATTAGCATTCCCACAGATATAGTAAAAAAAAATAAAATCCAGCTTTAAAAGCAAATAGGTCAAACAAATTACCTATGGAATCTGGCACTGTTAAAGAAGGACAAGTACATGCCAAGATTAATAAGTAATTACCCTCTTCATTTCTGGCCACTAGATTTTTGTTAGTAACTCAAATTAAATCTGTAAAATGTGGAGGGGTTAAAATTATGACGTGTGCTGGTATCCCAGTGCCAGTTATTGGATGTATCTCAAGGCTCATGGAATTGCATGAATTGCACGCTGTGAACTGCAGATGTGTTCTGGAGCTTGAATCCCAGGAATGAAATCGTTACGACGGCTGACACTGTTCTACACCTGAGACTTGACACAGCCATCACTACCCCCTGGTAGCCCTGGGAGCATTTTTTACCCTACAATAATGAAGTAGAAAACATTGATTCAACTTTTCAACATCCAAGAGAAGACACTGAGCCTGGGTTTTTCCAAGTAGTGGCCCATGCAAGCAGTCCAGTGAGCTAATCCGTGCCATGGGTAGAGCTGGCAGCTTTATGGTATTTTATCAGATAACAGGAGTCTCAGTGCTCACCTCTCAGATTATGAGCTCTGGTTTGTAATCCCTGCTTTATTTCAGGGTGTAGGCAATCCCCTGGGCTCAGAGGAAGAGGAATATGGTCTTGGCTAGGCCGGTCTCCCTCAGAGTCCAAGTTTTTGATAACTCCTGACTCAGTTCCTCACTGACCCCATGTTGGGATTTTGTGCAATGAAATTGAGGCTTATCAAGATAAACATGCTGAAATTTAGGCACTGTGGCTTGTTTTTTTGCAGATTAAGCCTCCATGGCTTCCCAACATCCATGATACGTTTATCCTAAGCCGCGTTAACCTCACGAACTAAGGTTCATATCAGAGACCCTGAGATTTTAAGTGTCCAGAGTTGACACTTTGGCATAGATCTGTCAACTCGGGACACTCCCTGTTCTCCTGCCTTCCTCTGAGGTATCTGTGTCAGACACAGAAGCAGCAGAGCTCTCATCTGTGAGCTTCAGCTCCCAGCGCAGAGCCCACGTCAACTCCGGAAAACCCAGAATGAAAGGGGGAAAAACTGTGCAAAACCCTCCTGGTGTAGATGATTTTCCATTTTCCCTATCCCACCTGAAGTCTGGCAAAAGGAGCACCTACAAGCCTTCGAATCACAAATGCAGTTACTTTCTAAAAGCACAATTAGCTTTTCCTGAAGGAGTTCTGGGCACTGCGGCTTTGGAGTCAGAATCTCCTCCAGGGCAGGGGAGAAGCCCCACAGTGGCAACACTTTCCGAGTAGAAAGTGTGTTTCAAAGTAAGGCTTCAGAAGTAAATAAAACTCTTTTGACAATAATGAGAATAATAATGAACTTTCTTTCCGTGTCAGTTTTGCTCTGTTAGTTGCTCGATAATGCGATGCTCTCTAAACGGCTTGAAAGAAGATTCCTTGTCAGTCTGCGGTGCCTGGGGGTAATGTGAGCTCTCAACCCTCACAAGTAATTAAAGATAATCAGTGAAAAATGTGAGGGTCTGTTGTACTCCGCATTCCAAACCCCACCTACAACAGGAACAGCGCTCAAAATGATTATTTAAATTTAACCTTTTTTCCAGAGGATCCGTGGGGGACAGGACTTGCAATTGTTTATTTGCTGATGCTTGTTCCCAGAAAACAAGGAACGATCAAAAACCAGTTTCAGGAGGATCGATACTGACCAGAACATGCTTGAAATTCTGAACCAGCTTTTGTGTTTTCCTGCCTCTGACAGATTTCTATCAGTAATGTTTACCTTCAGGTATATTAAATGACAGAGCCAACCTGCTTCATCTCCTGAAGTGAGATTAATTTACCACAGAATATTTATAGGAACAAATAACAGCTCTAACAAATAAAAGAATAATAATTCTAATAAGAGTATATATACCAGGGAAGGTTTCCCAGGTACTTAATGGACAACAACTCCCTCTGAAACTTTATTTATCATGAGGAGCAGTGAGAGTTAAAGGCTGACAAATAACTTTGAAAAATCAAGCCACTTATTCAGGTGCAGACTCAGCAAGGTAACTGCTGAGTGTTGAGCAACTTGGGAAATCTGGTTGAAACTCTCTTTCATTTCTAGTGCTCTTTGAACTCACTGGCACAAGTCCTGCTCGCTGTACTCAGGGAAACTTGGAGCTGCCAGCTCTGGCCACACGAAGGACTGCCTCAGACCGAGGTGTGTGATGCCTCGCATTGTGCTGGTTGGAAGGGTGACAGCAATAAATGTGAGCCACCAGAGCAGGGGCTGAATTCGGATGGGCTTGGTGTAATGACTGCCTATTTTATGGATACACTGGACCATGGAGCCACAGAAAACAAAGCCAGATCAAGACAGCATGAGTGACTCAGCCGGACCTCAGCAGTGGGAGGCTGCAGTCTGGCACACCCCCAAATCAGCAAAGGAAGGGTCTGTGCTCACCAGTCCTTACACTGGGCATCCTCTGTTCCCCTGGCACTTACTAGGTTATCAGGAAATCCTATTTGACCTGCTCAGGGGTCTATTTTCCAAGGACAAAATCCTCATTGACTCCGTGGGGCAGAAGAGACCAAAGGAAGACAAAAGTTTTATGTGAAGAGGAAGTGAAATCTGGGGGATTTGGTGATTCCTGAGCACTGAGAACGTGCAAGTGGAGAGAGAGAAATGCTGAGTCTCCTGCCACCTCCCTGACCAGAGAGCTCAGCCCTGCTGGCTCTGTTTGCATCTGGAAAGTGTGCTTGTGAAACCAAACAATGTCAGACGCTTGTGCTGAGAAAAGCACACAGTTACTGTCTTTCAGGGCAGTGACCAAGCCCTGCGCTGGTTTGGATGGTTGCTGCCAGGTTTATCAGATTTAGCCAAAAAAAACAAAAGAAAGAAACCATGCAGTTATGGCAAATAATCCATAACACATTGAAAGACACTTCATCAAGGTTTTCCACACTTCTTCAATTTGTGAAACTCAAAACAACTTTCTAAACTGTTAGAAAGACCTAGCACATAGACCCAGGTATAGAGAATTTACAGTTCCTGACAATAGCTTTTGCTTTTAGTAGGTACTTTTTTGTGGATTCCTTTGAAGTAGCCAAGAAAACCACATCACTACATCCATGATTCCACAGGCAACAGAAGATCATCAACTTCCAATCTATTTTGTTTAGTAATTGTACATGCTTGTTTCTCCCACACTCTGCTGATGTGAAGTTTAACACTCAAATATTACCAGTTAAATACAAAACAAAACAAAACTGTTGATGCATTATTTCACAATAAGTAATATAAAACCATGAATAATGGGTTCCAAATGATGTAAACATGTGTTTAGAGTACTGCTTAGAGCACTGATGCTGACCTAGATTTGACCTTCCCAAGTATCCACAATCTATTCCTTCTCTAAAAATACAAAATGTTGCCTAAAGGAAAGATTGTGTTGTCTTCACAAATGATGAGTGAGGATTCCTTGTGACCGCAAACAACAAAAATACTGTACAGGTCGTAATTAAAATGACCTTATAAAATATCCCATGGAAAAATATTTTCCAAGAGACTGGATTCCTCTGAATTTTGTGTAGACCACACACTTTAATCCTGGTTCTACTGAAGTCATTGAGAGTTTTTCCATTGACTTCTATGTGTCCATGGTTTGGCCTTCATTAGCCATGCATGGAGCATATCATAAAAACAAACATCAAAAATAATGGCTTGGTCTAAAGTTCCCTAAAAAGCATGCCCACAGGGAGTGCTGGGGAAAAATGCACAAAACATTTCTGGAGTGAGTGAGTTTGTAAAGAATATTATCCTGCTTAAAAAAAAAAAAAATCTGAGAAATTTAATTTAAGCCATATGGATGCACAAAGCATATAATTAATAAGGAAATGATGCTGACTGTTAATATAGACATCTGAAATCAGCCACAATGAAATCTCGTTATGTCAGGATTGTGGCAGCCTGGATTCAGACAAGGAACATAGAGCATTACACAATTGATATAATGTCATTAACAGCACATTCCGACCAAATTTTATGCAGAGACAATGTCACATCTTTTCGGCCTGAAAAAGTAGATGTCTACTCAAGATGCAATTATTTTAATTCAAATTTTAATGATCTATATAAAGACAACAATGGGCTGTTTGTTATCGTCCGAATCGGGGTTCGATCAGGACCTCGAGAACCACCACCACAGCACCCTACACAGGGTGGGCACGCACAGACACGCAAAACTGATGGAAAATTAAGCAGACACCTGAAATCCAGGCTGTTTGCTTCCTTAAAAGCGGGATATCTCCGTGCGCATTGTCCGCCGGGAGCGCGGCCGGGAGCACGCACGCCGCAATTAAACGGCCCGGCCCTGAAAGTCCCGCAAATAGATGTTGCATCTGTCTAACTCGGCGTCAGCACAGAGAGCGACTCAAGTCCTGCCAAATCGAGTGTGACCTTCAATCTGCCACTCTCATGGTGAAAGGCAGGGAAGTAAATTACTTGGCCTTCTCTTTCTATTGAGGGTGAATACAAGCGGGTCGGCGGGACCTGCCGCCGTCCATCCCCAGTGGCACCCCACAGTTTACACAACCCGGGCTGAATGCCATAAAAGAGGGGCTCCATTCACCGGGGGCCGCATGCAAAAGAGACGCCCATTAGATCATAGTAATTATTCCATTTACATCACACAGTGCCACAGTGGGACGTGAAGGACTCATCAAACACTTCTCTTCACCAGGGCCCGGCTGCTAATGAGGCCCACTGGCGGCATTGTGCCTCCCATTTACTCATGGCCGTGCCTGCCTGCCAACAACAGCTCAGCCCTCCAGACAGGCTGCCCCTTTCAGAGCCATTTATTCCGCGCCCAACCTCTGACCTCAAGGGTTATGACATCAGCAGCCCTGATTTGTGATCATTTTTATTGGCGGACATTCAACTCTTGTTTCCTGTGTTTAACTCTGCCTCCCTTTTTTTAGCTAAACTTATTGGTTCTAATAGGCATCTGCCAAAAGACTATAAAGTAAGCCAGAGCTTGCACAAAGAGGCTTCTGATCTTGCTATAAAAAGCCCCACAGCTACTATTTATGCCAATAATAACGAGTAATTCATTATCTAGGTGCACAAAATCTGTTAACCACTAAAATCTTGAACAATTTGGAGCAGATGTCCGACAATTTTATGAGTTTTAATGAAAATGTTCTATGTATTTTCATCAATACACCTGGGTTTTTAAATTTACAAAGATGTTACATTGGGGCATGACAGTACTTTGCAAATTGCAGGGTTTTTTTTCGGAGGGGGATTAGGAGGGGATGATTTGGGCTAATCAGATGCTGATTTGTGGCGAATTTTTTCCCCATTAAGGTGTTGATGCAAAATCAAAGAGGAATTAGAGCTGAGATTTAAAAAGACAGCGCTTTCTTGGGACAAAGCAGCGATATTTCAGGAGTCAGTGAACTTCAGTTTGTCTACTTGAAATAGAGAAGGGGAATTTGCATTTTGAAGCAGAGTCATTAATTTTAAAGCTAGTGTTCTAAATGGAAATTAAATATCTTTAGAGAACAGGTTCTCAAAACACATGTTTTTCATAATGCAGTTTGTTTAAGCACAGCGATTTCCATATAGCAGAAACAGGTATAATAACAGACAGCATTTACTTTATCAAGAATGCAAATAATAATTTTCAAAAAATTTGACATTACAAATCACTATGCAAGCACATAATCACAAGTTTGCATGATTTATGTTTTTAAACATTTGTTAAAAAACATTTAAATACTTAAGAAGCTGATAGTGAGTAAAATAGAAAATATTTTATCTGTGCTCTTTCATTTGGATAATGGGAAGGTTTTGGCCTGAAGTTAAAAGCTAACTAGTTTTTAAAAAGGATGGTTTTCCCTCAATTATAATCATAAGCAAATTAACAAAAAAGAGGATCCTGTTCAGCTAATTTAAAACTTACAGTCACAGATGATGATTGCAGGAAGTGGTTAAGTAATAGGAGATTTTTTTTATTGTAACAGTGAGGACTCAGTATAACCAGCCCTACACAGATAATCTTTGTAATGCAGCCTTTCAGGGCTGATATGGATATATAATGGATCGGATTGGGAGCTGTCACCAGCCTCTAATGTATCTCTAATGGAATCTGAGGATTTACATTTGTTTCCCAGATAAGATTCTCATCCAGTTTCTCTTTGTAGTCAAGTAAATCATTTTACTCATTACTTGCTAATCTTAATTTCATCATCTTTGCCAGTATTGCCTTTATTTACATACCTTATTTTTTGACAAAAGCTGAGCTGCTATACTTTGTGTAGTAATACTTCATGATTGCACTGTAAATTGTATGCAATTCACACAGATTTGTACACAAAACAGGAAAATGCATGAGCACTCCTAAATGGCCACACATAGACATTCATGCAAGCAACAACCTGTTTTACATGCAGATGGCCAGAAGTTTCCCTCTTTAAAAAGCAGGACACACACCCCCCTTCCCAACTCCTCTGGGAAAAAAAAAAAAAAAAAAAAAGAGCAGAGAGGAAAAAGCAAGAGGAAAATGAAAACAAAGAGGACACACTGGATTGGATGCACAGGAGGTCTCCTGGGGCACCAGCACTCTGTGCTGATTTCTACAAGTCTGTGGATCTGGATCTGTTTAGATCTCAGATTATGGAAGATTAAAAGACATTAAAAACTTCACATTGCAGGTCAGCTGGACCCTCTCCTCAGAACAGCTTCCTTAATAAATACCTTCACACTGGGCACTGTGTTTGTGACTGGTGGCCCCTAAGGGAGTGAGGGAAGCAGATCCTTGGAGTAAGTGGTCTTTGGAAGTCAACCAGAGAAAACAATCCGCTTGGCTGGCTTAGTTAGTCCTGATATGCACTTCTGCTTAGGGTGTTCCCTCAAGCTGAAAAGGCTGTGATCAGTTACCTCTATACTGTTATTGAGATTAATTTTGTGAGGGGATAAAAGAAATGACCCTCCACAATATCCTTTTTCAAAGAGGTTCCATTCTAATATATTTCACAGCCAGGACACTTTCCCTAGGTGTTAAACCACACTTGGTTTTGAACATAGAGTATTTTTATCTAGATCAAGGAGCCACTTCCCACAGCCCTTTTTCTGTCCTTTCCATAGGATAAAAGTCTTGTTAATATAGCAGGTGATATCCAACTGATTATATATTTAAAGCAACAATATTATAAATCTTTCATCTTTCTTCCTAGTCATGCAGAAAAGCCCTCTGTGTACCTCTGTGCAGGTGTATAGATGCCATCCCCAATCCCCACACAAACAACAGGGTATTTCCTCACAGTGTATTGGGAGATACCAACACATTGTTTTGAGTAGACAGAAAAACTCCAACACAGTTTGAATGCTCTTAGCTCTAAGCACACTAAAAATACAGGAAAAGTAACCCCCCTACCCACCATGAGATTCTACAGGAACATGGAACAGCTGAGGAAGGAATCTCTGGATTTCATCTGATCCAGCCTCCTGCTCAAAGCAGGACAAACCTCTGTGTCTTGCTGCTCAGGGTCTTTTCCAATGGAGCTCTGAGTGCCTCCCACCTCCTCTCTGGTCCTTAGCTTAACCCCTCTCCGCTGAAGAATTTTTTCCTTTACCCTGGCTGGAGTTTCCCCTGCTGCTTCGTGCCCCCCACTACCTCCTTTACCTTCTCTGCCACCTCTAGGAAGGTATTTCTCCAGCTCCTTTCTAACCACCCACCAGGAACCTGAAGATGACAACTGTGCCCTTCTCTTTGCTTTTAGCCTTGTCTTGCTGAGACTGAACAGACCCAGTCGTCCTGGGGTCTCCCTGAACATCCTGTGCCAACAACCCTGGGGCCGTCACCTTGCCTTGCTCTGCTTTGCCAATGTCTTGCTTGCACTGGGGATCCCTGAGCTGGGCACAGCACACCAGATGTGACCTCACCACTGCTGAACAGAGGGGAAAAATCACTTTCCTGTGCCTGGTGTATTTATCACTCCTATCACCCTGTTTGTCACTATTACTGTCCCATTATGTCTAACCCCTCCATCAGGTGACAAGTAAGTCACTGGCACAGCTCTCCTGAGAAAAAGGAAGGGATAGGATTTGGCAGCATAGTTTACCTTGCAGAACCTGCTGTTGGAGTATACTTGGGAATGTATGCAGGCTGTCTTTTTCAGATCCCTCTAAGAGATCATGAAATGCTGGCTGCAGAAAACAGCTTTTTACCTAGCTTAGTCTACAGTAAAAAACAGAGGCTCAAAGATCACTCGACCTGCAGACAGAATAGTTGGGAGCAGGAATCACCAAGGCACGAATACAGCACCTCACTTCACCCAGTTTCAAACTAAATCTGTACTTCAAAGCTTAACACTGAGCACAGCACATGGTCACAGTCTGCAAATAAGCTGTGCACTGCTCTGCTGAAGGATGTTAATGCTCATCACCATTCAGAGCACTCAGACTAGGGAAATCTTAATTAAAAACATCTGACAGGCCATGATTATGTTCATACATAATCGCCAGGATGCCTATACCTGTTATGCCAGATCTTCATACTGTAAATAATTAACTATAGGAAACCTCAAGAGGTTTCTTCAGAACACATACTTCACCATATTTTTATAGCATTTGCAATTTTAAAATCAGAAATTGAAGTCTATTTTAAATAGGAAACACTAATAACAGGCCTGCTTGTTTTTTTCCCCTGCATTAAGAGCAGGATTAATTTTCAAGCACTGCTGCACATTTTCCAGAGCAGTCACTAATCTGCTAATCTGTCTTTTGTAGAAGTGTTTAAATCGTTATGATCAGCTTCCTCATGAAACTATTGGGTTGAGTATTGCAGTGGAATAATTAGGAAAACATGAGGCAGAATTCCAAGAGAAAACAATGAAATGGGGGAGAAAAGAAACTGGTTTTGTAGTTAGAGCACAGTGTGAGGACTCAAGGCCTTTGGGCTTTCTGTTGGGACCAGGACCCAGGGTGAACACGATCAGGTCTGCTCAGCTCTGTTACCTCCGTGTTGGCCTCCAGCAGTGTGCCCTCTTTCCTCTGGCTGCCCCTGCCACCTTTTAGCTCCTCAATGTCTGTATTTGGAGTGATATGTCAGTCCCGAACCACAAATCCCAGCTAATGGCTCAATCCTAAGAAATTTGCCCAGCAGAAGGTGCGATGCTCCTGCACGTTCATGGCAAAACTGCTGCCTCCAGATGAAACTGGAGAAACTGCTGGAACAGTCTCTGTTGTGTCCAGAGCCTGTACCTGGGCTGCAGGGTGCTGGATGCCCAGTCACTTACTCATAAAAGCACTGAGTAAAAGCCAGGATGGAGTCTGGATCAGGACAAACCGCAGTCAAAGGGTGAAGCTTGCTCTGGTTACAAGGTGTGTCACACCCTGAGCTCACAAAAACTGCTGCAGAAGGAAGATCCTAGAAAAGTCCCATCTGGAGAAGCACTGGGAGTTTTAAAGCCAGCACCAAACCCTCCCCCTGCCATCATATCCACAGATCCCTCACACAAACCTTGTGGGTGCCCAAGAGCGCATGGCCAGTGCTCACTGCCTGCACAACTGCATGGCACACGTGACTCCACTAAGTTTGGTTTATTTTATTGGGCTCGGTAACCTAATAAAAAGCAGAATAGTTTGCACTTGTAACTCTCCCTTTCCAGACTGGTCCTTTTGAAATAGGTGCTTTCTCTCCACTGAAGAATACTACCTGAAACTAGACCTGACTTCTCATTTCTGTTTACTAGAACAAAGACTTGCTGGTTACAAAACTGAAAACAAAATTTCACAATATCTCCGTGGGGTAAAAAAGCAAATACTGATATTCATCCTAATGAATCAAGTTTTTGTTTTGCTATTTCTAGAGAGTGCAAAATTTGCAATACCCCTTCTTTGTGAGGAACACCATGAAGTAAATGCTGTTTCCCCACATTACAACAGCCAGTTTCTGTAGCATCTCCCTGTGGTTAAGTTCACACTGTCTCCAACGAGGCATTTATGTCAGAGTTAGAGATTTCTCTCACTGAAATACTCTCAGTATAAAAAGTAGCTTTTCAAGTGAGACTCCTATTTTCCCACAAAAATCACAAAAGCTGCAGTTTTGTTTACAGTTGTGTGAAAACCTCAAACATGGAAGTTTTGAAAACCAAAAGCGTGGCATCTGATTTGTTCTCCACCATCCCTCTGCTGAAACACTCTTCCAGAAAGAGTTTTGCCTTGTAGTTACAAAACATGCAAACACAGGTTTTTTTACTCTGTTCCATTAGGTAAAAAATATTCAAACAAAGCATTATTTCTTTTTCTTTCTTTGACATTTTCAAACAGCTCTATGGCAGGCAAATGTAATCTCAGAAATCATGTATGCAAAATGTACACCTCTATCATACAGCAGCACTTGGGTGATGCTGTAATTTTTGGAAGTTGCAGTGTGAAAAGAAAACCAGCTATTTCCTGGAATCAACATTTTACAAAGGGTGCTGTCCCAGTTTTGTAACTCTCCACAAGCTATGCTAGTAAGAATTAATGAAATACCTGGGCAGAGTAGTCAGAAGGGGAATTAATTCCCAACACATACCAGCAGTGACTATTGCCACACCCAGTCATGACAATGACCAACCCTCAAAAGCCAACCACAAAAGCCAGAAAATTGGTCAGTTACATTCCTTAACATGCAACAAAACAAAGGCAACAATTGAGAGAGAAAAAAGTGTCTTAGGATTCAGTCAATAAGTTGCATGTGTTCAGAGGGGAAAGCTACAGTGGAGCAGTTGAACTCTATAGAAATATGGATGGATGGAATAACAGTTATTCCTCCTGGCAAGAGCTGATCTAGTCCATGGGTGGAAAGTGAGTTTACTGAAAGGAGAAGCCAGGCAGGTCGGTGTTTGAGGTTCCATAAACTGTCCTTTTTGGTTGAAATGGTGGTCTCCCCTCTTCTAATATAGTCACAGATTCTGTCAGCCATCTTTTTAAATCTCTCTGTTGTAGATCACTTCCCCCAAAACGTGTTCAAGTTAAAATACATTTAGGATGAAATGCTGAAAAAAATAATGCTTGATAAATAACATCCATAACAAGTTAATGTCACCCAATGCACTACTGTTTTGTTTTGTGAAAATGCCATTTAGATTGAAGAATAACAATCACTTTACACTGATCTCCCTGAAGGTGAAACTATAAGTCAGGTATGTTTTTTGGAGGAAATCTCTGAGCTAGTGCTCACAGCTGTGCTGCACTGAAGGAGGGAGAAATGCCATCGGAGAAATAACTGAGCATGGGAAACTTGAGCCCTGGAGGACCATTTTTATTGTTTTAGTAGGAGGGAAAACTTCTTAAATAGAGAGGAAAGATAAGGTCTGAGACAGGATTTGAAGGCCATAAGTACAAAGGAAAAGGTTAAACGCGGCATCATCTGCCACATGGGAGCTTGTCCACCAAATGCCTTCATGGCCACTCATTCTCACTATCAGGGATGGCAAGCGGTGACCTGTACACTCCCTGCCAGACTATCCTCAGGCACAAGGATGGGTGAGAGGCTCAGAGCAATCACTTCCTACAGCAGACCCCCTACATGAGTTTTTCTGCTCCTGGAGAGAGTTTCATATGGCAAAATCACCTGTCATTAAACTGGGTAACAGGAAAGAATAGCAGAGCTTCCAGGTGTAGGTACCTGAACTGGGCTCTGTAGTATTTAATTTTTAACAATACTTTCAATTTGGGGATCACAAAGTTTGGAAGTGTGTTTGAAAAAACCATCTCCAGGTGCTAAAAGCAAAGGTTTTCCCCACAAGAACCATCTTTAAATATTCAACATATTTTTGAACCCAACACAACATTTCACAAGAATGTACCTTTGGTTTGTCATTTAAAAAAAAGTCATTCTATAAATCTAAACAAATTCCTCATCAAGACCTACCATCATCTGTCAAAAAGGTACTTATAAATATGTATATGATCATTCTTTCTCTTTTCTTCTTACATGAAGAAAGTATCAATGCTACAACTAATTGGGCTAATTTGCATCAAAGACTACACATAATTAATTTGTTTGTTAAAAGCTTTCAGCATTTCTTACAGGAAGTGCAAGAGATCGCTGCTGAAGTTTGAAGAAGTAATTAGCAATAACAGATGTCAATGCACATAATTGTAAAATAAGACCAGACAAGGAACTGACAGAGTCTAATTTCACAATTGTGTTTCTATCAAATCTTCTGCTTAATGGTATTTATAGAAACTATGAGCATTTATTCTTTCCTCATTCCAAGGACAAAGCTCAGTTTTACCACTAAGTAAGAGCCTATACTTCTATTACTGTTTAAAATAATTATGAGAATAAATCAGTCTACACTCAAACATGACATAGTCACGAATGTCAGCCACTCATTCTTGGAAGAGAAAATGCAGAGCTACTACAGTTTGTATGGTCACTAGATCTTGTGATGGGCAGACAAGCAATACATACACCCAAGAAGTTCAGAGGGGAGCTGTAACTTTACTGTGGGCTTTTCCAAAGCAGAAAGAACCACATGAGTCTTGAGGGTGGCTGAGGGCACAGGGATGACGGAGAGTGGGGTCGCCTCTGTCCCACCTGTGATCACTTTGAGCTTTGCTGGCTGGGAGATGAGTCCTTCACTTGTCACTGAGTTCACACACTTTCTAATGCTGCAAATCCTAGGCATGAAGAGCTCAGGATTTTGTTAAGGAAATGACAGAGAGTGTAGCTGTGCAAACTCAGCATGCTCTTCTAGTTGGGGGCATGCAAGAGCCATGCTGGATATTCACTCACAGAGAGCCCTCCTGCATGTTCCACTTCCAGCTGCAGCATTTGCCCTGACTCACAAAACAACAGCAGATCTCCTAGTTTTTCTCAGCATTGTTGGGCTATTACTTGGCCCAAATTCCCCATCCTAATTAAACCTTTCACTGAAACCACCCATAGCTTTCAGCAAATCTCAGTCCAGTTATTTTAGTGCGGCTTTCGAGCATTTCTATAAACAGTTTATGGCCCCAGAAGGAATCCAGCTCTGGAGATACATGTCTCCATATATACCTTTTACATTTGGGACTGAGGGTTCCCTACAGGGGACTCTTTTCAATGTGCTATCACTGCCCAGCTTCTACTAATGTCTTCAAATTACACAGTCTCCTCCTCTAACACATAGAGACAAAATGCCAAGAGCATATCCTATTTTAGATATCAACTTATTGCTATCTATGAGTTTCCACAACATGTATTGATGCTTTAAAAATTATTTCTGAAAGGTAGAAACTGCTAACTAAACTTGCCTCAAAGGGATCCCTCCCCTTCGAAGAACAAATGGTAGCTACACAACATGCAAATGAAGTGACCGAGATGACTATTCAGGAACTGCTGGCGTTGAGGATAATTATGACCTGTGAAAAGCTCTTTTGGAATCCTATACATTAGGATTATCCTACATGAAAGAAGAGTTTTCCAGTATGAAAAAGGACAGGTGTGTCCACACCACAACGGAGGTGCCACCTTCATTGTCTGAGCGACAGTTTCAGCACAACCCAGTTATTACCGTTTCCTCTTGTATCCAGTCTTAACAAGATTAAAGTTTTCTGTTCAATAAGCACCTACTCTTCACTGGCCAGATTCTATTAGCATGGTTGGCATTCCACCAAGGTTTAGCAACTCTTTCTAAATAGGTTTTAATAAAGGACTTTGCAAGGATCATATAACTAGACAGAAAGAGTGTAGATAATCAAATTACTGGCTTTCAGCACATACTTAGCCTTCCTTGCATCCAGCCAAACAAGATTTCACATCAAATGCAGGAAAAATCCATGCAAATAAGCTGCTAATGATTATTAGAAGATTCTCACTCTTACCAGAGGATGTCTCATGACAAGTACCCAACATTTGCTCAAATGATTTGTCACCTCATTTTACAACAAATTTGAGGTGATACTTTTCATGTTTAAAGTGTTCCTGGAAGTATTCCAGATTAATTATTCCTTGCAGCACCTCTGAGTTTATAGACTAGTGAGTACTCAGAGATTAAGGTAATGTGCTTGCCTGTGGTCACCCACCAGTCTACACGAGGGTGTGCGCTGTAAGAGCAAGTCCACGTCTGTCCTCTAAGACCAAGCCAGTGCACCACCCGTTCTGCACATCCCCAGGTGCCCACTGGGTTGAGTTACCCACTGTGCACCTTCATATGAGCCTTCACTCTCATTCACTGTCTTTCTGGTAGACCAGACTCGGCCAGGGGTCTAGCAGACAACACCCAGCATCTCCAACTTACATATGGCCAAGACCATTTTCTTTCCCCTCATTCCATTGTAGGCCTAATGCAGAAAAGCCAGTACCAAAATGAGATTAAAAATGCTTCCCAGTCCCACTCTTCTTTCTTAGCCCCTGGAATATATTTCACTTTTCTCATTGTTCATCCTTGACTGTACATGTTTGTGGGATCCCACTTACGGCTGAGGCAGCTGGCAGGGCAGCTCCAGAGCAGAATATGCCAGGTCTGCCTGGGCTATGCATCAGTAAGCTTTTGTCTTATTGCCTAGACCTGCCAAAAGCCCAACATCAGGGTTTCACTGTACTCTCCCAGCATAGCAATGGTTAGATTCCTTTTATCTCTGATGTTAATTTTCATGGGCCCCTGCCAGCTTCTTTATGTGCTATAGAGTTCTCTACTTCATTCAAAGAGAACTGTACTATTCTCTTCCCTATTCCCTCAACTATATTTCCAAAAAATCAGCTATAAAAAGAGCAGGTTTTCTTGAACCTGACTCCTGACAGCCCCTAAGCTGCATGGACATCACAAAGGTCCTTAGAGTCAGAGGTTTTAATGAAGCTAGACCTGGGCCAGAAGCTTAAATCTGAACATTGTAACCCTTGGTATTTACAGACTCAGAATTAATGTATATATAATTGATTAATACATATAATTACATTGGCTGTGTAGCTGACTTCTGACTTGAATACACTCTCAGTTTTATCAGTAAAGAAATTGGCTGTTATCGTGTTGCCAAGGGGCTTGTGTCAAAGTGGATGTCACCACTGACAAAGAAAATAGCAAAGACCAGAGGACACAACCCACAATGATCAACCTCAATGACAGAAAAACTAGAGCTGGACCTATGTCAGGCTGAGGCAGAACTTCAACAGAGGAGAGCAGGGCTGCACCCACTCCCAAGCCTCGCAGCAGTTCTGTAGGGCAGCTCACTTGTGCCAAATCAATTCACCAAGTTCCCCCCCCAGAAGGGAACACACCTTTTGGGGATAAGATTGACAGTCTCGATCCCAGAGAACTGTGCAGGGAAGGAGGGAGATGAGAGCTACAGGATAGTACCAGATTCAGCTCTTTGTGAAAAAGGAAGAAGTCCATCGCAAAACTTGTATCTGTATTACCCTTTGTCTAAAATCAAACCCACTGGGCTGTGACACACCAAACCTGCCCATGACCTCTGGGTAACTCCAGCCCTGACCTTGTACCCAAGTGGTGGGTTGGGTTTTGCATCTCAGTGCTTTTCTGGAGCTCCAGCCACAGCAGGGACCGTGGTGTGAGGCACCACTCACCCAGCAGCACAGCATTTGCAACACTCAAAACTTACTTAAATACACCTAAGCAGCCTATTAAATTCTGGAATCCTACACATGCTTTGCTATTCAAATAAAACAACCAGAGCATTTTTCATATACAACTTGCCTCCTGGCAACTACACTTTTATGACAAAACCTTGGATATAAGTATAATAAAAAAAAAACATAAATGAAAGACAAGACAGCACGGTTCAGTGGATTTCAATAAAGAGCCTGAAAACAGAAATCCTCGAAGCCACACCTCAGCCAATAACTATAACCACTCTCTCCATTAAACCCAAAGGGAGCAGAAGGCTGCAGCTACCAGAGGCCCCACACTGCAGAGGGGAGATGCTCATGCCAGCACTGCCCAATTCCACCCACAAGCAGCACCTCCTGTGCCCAGCCACTCTCTGGTGGGGTGTGTGCCCACCCATCTGAGGGGAAGTGGCCATTGCCATCAGCATGGAGATACTGCTAATGAGATGTGGAATTCCCTGAGAGATAAACACCACCACCTCAGAGAATCAGAAGCAAAAAGTAATCTCCTTTTAATTTTCCCTCCTTTGCACTTTTAGGTCTCTTCCAGTCTAACAAGAAAAGCAGCTCTTTGTTTTTATCAGTCCTTTTTCCTCCTGTCCAGGTCTCAAGCAGCAGCTGTACTGATGCAGTTTCTGGGTACTGCAGGTGAAGCTTTGTCTGCTTGAAATCAGCACAGCTGTTGACAGCTCAATGCCTAGAAGTCTTTCTAGAGATTTTTGACTTTGCTGAGGGAGGGAATAGTTTGAGCTCTTCAAATTGCTTCAGCATAATCCTGTTCATTTGCCTTCACCAGCAAAATCCAGCCTCCACTGTGCCTGGTTTGAGAGAATTAAGATTTAATCCAGACATCGTCTTACCTGCAGAGACAATTCCTGATAGACTGAGCAATGCTATGGTGCCTTGGAGATTCAGTGACCATTTTACAGTGACTGGACTCCTCTGGTCTTCAGAGAAATAAGTGACAGTGGGGGGCACTAGCATCTTGCAGGATCTAAATTTTATATAAACTCAAGGCTGGCACAGCTCAAAAAATTAGCAAGTAAAGAATGTGGGTGTGTTGGTGGGTCTGCAGCGGTGCTGGCAGTGCCTGGGGTACCTGCCCGGCTGCCACTGAAAAACTGCTCTGCTTTTCCACCTTCTCTTCAGATGCCAGGTCTGTCCTGCAGATTTGGTCTTACAGAGGCTAAGGCAGAGCAGTCTTGCTCACTCCTTGTGGGAATAATCTTTAAAAATCCCTCTCCAAGGTCTCTCTGGCATAAACAACCCTGTGTCCCGCAGCAGGGCAGTTCCTGTGGCTCTATTGCACTGCTCTCAACCCTTTGTGTGGAGAATTCACTTTAATGCTCAAGCACTCGGTTCAAATTGACTGCAATTTAGCTAATAATCAGTTTCATTAATTGAAATTTGTTTCATCAAAGAGTCTTCAGCAGGTTCTTAAAAGTGGTTTACTGGTATTCTGCCTGCAATCAAAAAAACATTGCAGGGTTCTTAATTTACTGCAGATTAAGCCTCCACCTCTGACACAGTGCATTCTATCATGATTTTCCTTTAATCTGACTTAATCTATTCTGTTTTCACAAATATATTTAAGGTAGAATTTAATATTTGCTCTTAGACCTAAACTACATTTTCTGATGGACAGCTTATTCCCTGAAAAACGCAGCTACTAGTTAGTTGTCAAGGAAAAATACATTTTCTATTAGCAAGAAACATTTCATTTAGCATTTTGAAATATTTTGGCATTTCCAAATGATGTTACATTTTAAAATTAACCAAATTTACAGATTATAATTGAGATTGGAAATAACAATGCAACAATGCTTTTCATTTAGTCTAAATATTTTTTTTTATCCATTGCAACATACCGATTTTTTTTAATTTTTCTATTTTGTCTTTCAGGCTTTTTGGTTTTGTAGCAATGGGAAAAGCACTGCAACACTAAACACAACAAAGCATTAAAACATTTGGGAAGGAAACAAAAAATAAATGAAATATGATTTAAAATCAACTATTTTCTTCCCGGTTTTCCCTCCAGTTCAGAAAAGTAATTATATACAGAGCTGTAACTGGAATTTGGGATTGTTTCACCTAAATATTGCAGATGTGTTTAAGCACAATCACATTCAGCAAGACTTTCCTTTTTGCAGCTTAGAGAAATTCTAAGAAATAATAAAGGTACCAAACCACCTTGAGCTGTAGCTTCACCAGCAACTGTAATTGTTTTAAATTAGAAAATATGTAAACCACTAAGGAGAAACAGAATCCAGGCTCAGCGTTCTCATTCCTTGCTTTCAATCCCAACTGTTATGGTTAAAATAATGAAATATCTTAATCTTGAGACTTTTTACTTAATAGGATCCAATTAACGATTTTTTTGAAGTACATACAACTTAAAGACTTTTCTTTCAGCTGCTTTTTTCCCCCCCTCCTTTTTTTGCCTGGACCCTTTCACAATTGCTTTACAGAGTCATTCTCTTAAAAAAAAAAAAAAAAAAAAGGAAAATTGCACAGTCCATCTGATTAGTCAAATCACAGTTGTACAAAAACTTGCATGGACCCATGGCAGGATTTCACACACCATTTGGGAAGTATGGCATTGTCATTGCTGATATTCTTCAATACCTCGGGAGCAATATTCTGTTATGAATGGGAATATAGTGTTTCAGTTTTGATTATAGATATTTTTCTACTACAAGAATTTAATTCTGTTGAATTGCCTACAGAGTAGAAGGGTTGATATTTAAACAGTAGTAGAAGGTTAATTTCTTTTAATGTCATTTGGAACACAAATAAACATCAGACCGAAGATTAAATTTTGTTCCAGATGCTTCTTTGTCAGAGACAACCAGGAATTGTTACAACTGAGTGAATCAACTGGCTATCGTGTCTCGCACCCTAACCTCGCCAGCACTTAGTTCTAAATGACTCTGAAGGACATGTGAGATGACCTGAACCAGGAAATTAGGAATGCTTTTGCCTCCAGGAAATCTCCAAAGGTAATTCCCTCCCTGTATCTTTTTTTCCATCCAACAGCTGCCTACAAAAAGTCCTTGGATATGGATAGGGCAAGCACACAGTGATACTTCTCCCAGCACCCCCTCTCTATCCAAACAAAATGTTGTAATTACCACAAGGAAAAGTAGCATAAAATATCAGATATATTTATAAATCTTCTGTTTCACAAGTTTTACTGGTGTTTAGACCACACAGAGCCTGTGCACATGGGACACAAATGATTTTTGATCTTCACTGAAATGCAAGTACGACTTTCGTATCCAAAACCACAGTATCCCATACAGGATATTTCTTGCCTTTCTTCCAAACATTGTGATTCTTTGTTAATTCCCTGTGGACTTCTGCAGCTTTTTCCCTTTGACTTTTTGGAAGTGAAGGAATGAGGTCTGTTAGATGTCAGCATGGATCAGGCTTGTTAGTGTAGATCCCCCAGTGCTGAGAGAACAGCATCTGAATGCCCGACTCCAAACATAGGAGAGCGACAGTTAATTTTTCTAATGATACACAAAAGTATCAGGAACCTTTCTGACATTTTCCTTTTAATTCCCTTTCCTTTCCCCAAAAATCTACAGATCAAAACAATGAAGAGCTGAAGCACTGACAAGCACTTGGTTCTCTCTTCGTTGGAAATGTTTTGAATTTGAACTAGGAAGAAGTTGTTTCTTATTGCAGATATTGCTACATTAGATTCTTCATCTATCAAACCTACCAACCAAGTCCCTTGAAAGAAAAACTACAAAGTACCATTAAAAATAAATATTAAAGATTTTTTTTCCCCCAGAAATTACTGTAAGGGTTTTATAGCTAGCTGAAAATACAAATATTTTTCTAATGGATGGTTGACTGAAATAAGCCTAGTTCTAAATAAATATTGTCACGACCATTCATTCATGAATTGCTGCTGTTAAAATCATTCACTCATCTTTTGTACAAACCAAGATATACTTTATGCACAAACTTGGCATAATTTGTTACAGATGAAACGCCCACAGACTGCACAAGTCTTGAAAGATTCTGTTGAGATCTACGTATTGCCAACCCAAAACCAATTTAAACGAATAGAAACCTTTCCATGATGTCAATAAACGTTGGATCAGATCCTACTGGAGTTATTCCTACACCCTTGCTCATTGCTTTTCTACTTTGAGCAAATTACCTGAAGACTTGGCCACATTGCAGTGTTGTTGTTAGGCACAAGTTTCTCCTACAAATGCTAAAAAGAAAAAAAAAAAAGGAAGATCAAAGAAACTTTCAACAGTGAAATTAAGGCACCTAAAGTTGAAATACGCATTTCTTGCAACGTTTAACTCTTTTGATTGCAAGCTTTCTCTCTCTAAAAGGAAGCGCCAGGGGAGATAGAAATACAGTCAGAAAACATGTGCCAAGTTTTTTTTACATATTCAGCACCCTCAAAGCACAACCCCTTGTAGTTCCCAAGGTCCATTTTGCAGCATCTTTCTGAGGCAGGCAAGTTGCTACTTTCTTCAGAGCATGGGAAGGGAAGTCAAGCCACAAATTTCACACCTAAACCGTGGATGTACGAGCAAAACCTGGCTTAATGGGTGTTTCAACAACAGCTGGTGCAAAGAGTACAGGCAGAAGATGCTCTAATTACTGCTCATTGTAGCAGAACTACCTTTCAGTCCCATGTTATCTATAGATGTACAGACTTATTTTATTTTCTAAATCCCTGAAGATGCTACTCTTTTTTCCTAGAAAAGTGTGCTCTCTGTGGTACATCAAGAGCCATGAATCAATCTCTGGGCTCAGGGCACAGATAACCATCGCCTGAGCAATCCCCCAGCTGCCTCACAGAGCAACCGCGAGCCTGATCCACAAAAAAAGTTGTGTTTGCTTCCCAGCTGCCCAGAGCAAAAGAACTTTCCCCTCTCTCCATACTTGTCTGGCATCATCACAGCACTGCACTAAATCCAACTGTCTGCCCCTCTCTGTGCCTAAAAGGCATGAAGGACATGGAGGAACTGTGGGCTCTATCACATGCAAAATTTCTTTTGCAGCACATCAGAATCAGACATGATCTCTTCTGACATGACATCAAGAAACAGTTTTGTTTCTTTCTTTACCCCAAGCTAAATGAAGGGTTTATATTCCACTTGTGGTTAATGCCTATGTTCATAACCATGTATCTTTCTAAGCATCTCTGCTGTATCATGCACCACTGCCTCTCCAGCACTGCAGCCTGGAACCCACTGATAACTTGGTTTTCAGAGGTGCTTATCTTATATCTGTTAGGACTTCTTTCCTTTCCATCAGTTTAATTATTATTCCCTTTGTCTGCCACTTGCTTTTGGCAGCTTCCTGGGGCATCTCCTTGGGCTGAAGGAGCAGAGCAGCAGCCTCAGCAGAGAGGGTGCCCCAGCTGTGCACAATATCGAGGTGTGGTGAGCCCACAGGTGTCAGATGGACACTTCCACAGCTCCACACACAATTCACCTCAGCAACACTTGTCATCCAAGCTGCTCTGAATTCCCCCCCAGAAATTTGCTCCTTCCTCATCTCCCTCATCTATCAGAGAGCCTCCTTGTGGGAGTAACAGCTTTGGAAAAGATGAAAAAATAAATGAGAGCAGCAGGAAAAAAAATTGTTTCAGTTCTCAGTTATTTCACCATTCCAGTGTGGTCTTTCCCTTGCCAGACTGGGTTTTTTCACACCTCAACAGTTGTGCTGCTGGGCTTTTGTGTATTGGTAAGAAAGACTGTGCCATTCACATCACAGCAGGAAATGTCCACAACACACGTTTCCCATCATAGACACAGGGTATGTGAATCTTAATTATTCTGTAAAAACAAACTTGCAGGCAGGTATTTATTGCATTTTTTTTTAAGTTGTGAGTTCATTTATTAGCAGATAATTATGATTGAGACAAATGAAAGCCAGTAGAACTTTTTTTTTTTAATATTTCTTGTATAAATTAATTCATCAGCAATTCAAAACTTCTTTCAGGAAAGAGAAAATTTTACAGATGAATAGAGCTTTTCAGTCAAAAGGTCAACCCTTGTGAATAGACACAGTACCAGACATGAGTAAAATCTGGAGTGTCATCAGTACAGGGAGTAACCAGAGGAACCAACTGCAGGCCTTTTGGAAAAGTGGTTGAAAAGAGAACAAGCTTTTGAATAAAGGGCAAAGTTTCCTTTAGCACACATGAAGAAATTTTAGAAGAACACGTAAAACACAGTTACTCGAAGTTTATACTTCTGAGTCTTGGTTCTCAGCAGCAGATGGGACCAAGCTCTTTCCATCCAAAACCTTGTGTGATCAGCTGAGGATTCCCACTTGGAAACTACAGCAGAACCCAGCAAACACATCCAAAGATAAAACCTTCCCAGCCAAGAGCAGCATTAGTATTATCCATATTAGTCCTTCCCTCAAAGCAAAGTTTTCCCAGCTCCTGAAGACAACTGACTTTTTATTTTCCATTCCCATTCCTGATATCAGACCATTGCTGTTTGCAATACACCATCAAGTACAATTCACCTTTCCTGCTGTCTTTCTGCAAACCCCAAAAGACAAAGACATATGTACAGATGGTGCATAAATATTCTCTGGCCTCAGCATTGTTACATTGTCATTTTATTAAAATTACATAATTTTTCTATCTTCTTAATATGGAACCCTTTTTTCTTTCTCATGAGCTAAGTGGGTTTCTGTAGTACAATCATATGCAGAGAAATTCATACCAAGAGCTGTGTGTTTGTGTTAATCAAAAACATGTGGCAACACGCTACAGGTGTAGATAAACAGCATGGCTAATTGAGAGAAATGTTCTGCTCAGCGTTTTACTTGTTCTGGTGTGTCTGTTGAGTTGGTTTGCATTTATTAAGAAAAATTATACTGGAAAAAAACCCCACAATGTTTTTTAAAATTCCCCATTGAAAAATGGTAAATTTAAAAAAAAAAATTATTTTCTGATCCCTACCCTGAGCAGTAACTATAATACATGAAGTTATTTACTCTAGAAAGACACCAGAATTTCTCTCATATGCCAAATTCTTTAAGCTATATTATGTGGAAATTGAAATTGATGGAGGACATCTGATCTAAAAGATTCTTTTCTTGAAGTTTAATATGCCATATCACATGATCTTGTCAGGTGGGATCATGTCAGTGATATTTATGCCATAGTGTGAATCAGCCATGTATAAGTTGACTGTACTAATACAGGAAAAGGACATAGATTTTTCTGGCAGTATCTCAGCTGACCTTTCCCTTTTCTTCCCTTCTTTTTAAAAAGGAAAAAATCTGAGTTACAAGCAGGGGTTTAATCGCACAGAAGCTTCTACCAAGCCTGAATTCCTGATCCATGTTTTGTATGGATGGATCAGAGCACCAAAAATAAGAAAGCCATTAGATGAAAACCAAAGTGAGCTTTCCTAACTTTTTTTGGGGGGGGGGCTCAGCTGTTGCTACAGCATTTTTCTTTTACAAAATTCAGGCCTGTTTGTGGAGATCTCCTTTCTCTGACTAACTTTCCTCTCTTCATTCTATCATTGAAAAACGACAAGAGGAGCAGTATCTGAGATCATCTTGCATGTAAAGACTGGAACAAATAAATAAATAAATTGAAGATACATGGGCTCTTTCACAGCCTCCCTGGCATGTGATAAGGCTCCTGGAAGCCCAAACCACTATGATGGGTGTCAGAGGAAACCTCCATGAAATGCTCTGTGTGCCCTGGGGAAGGATATGGGGCCAGATTCTGCTTCCACTGACACCCCTCTCCTTCTGCTGAATGACTTGGCGATGGAATTTGGCCACATGCAGCAAATTCTATACCTGGCCTGTTGGGTATTTCTCTCTCAACTCAGAGATACAAGTGCATGGGACCATGACACCCAAACACTAACATCCATGTGGATTTCTTTTGTTTCAGGAAAGAAAATATCTCGTGATGCAGGTCTCTCCTGCTGGTAACCAGGAAATAAAACTGGGCAGAGGTTTCTGCCAAGAACATGTTCTAGCAGAGCTTCAAATAACCTTTTCAAGGTCTCTTTCCTTTGCCCCCTCCAACACACTATGGTTTCACTTGTTCTGGTGAGAGTGGTCCACACTATCCCTTCGGTCCATGATGCTTTTCACAACACCCACTTTTTCACACTGAACTCAACAGCAAATAACTTGCTGAGGAAACCCAAATACATACACAGGGCTTCAAAAATCAGCTTGATCACGTAAGCCCACGACTCAATGACCAAGCTCACTCAGCCAGGTACAAGGTGTGCAAAAGCCAGCTGCCTGCATCATCTGTGGTTCTAGATTAGCATAATTTATCCTTAACTGTGAAGCTTATTTAAAATACACAAAAGCAGTGTTGCCAGTTCTCATTTTATCCCACACAGAAAGCTGTCTTAATCTGCAGTCAGTGGGGAAGTCAGCTGTTCCACCTGTGACACGACAGGATGCATGTTACTTGTACTTCTACTATCCTGGAGTGTCTGCTGGAATGTTTCTGTGGGAATAAAGCTGTGCACTAAAAATAGAACAGGGTAAGAAATCAAGTTGTTTCTTAATTTTGCAAACAGTTTTCCTGCATTCAAACTGAGAGCAGCTCAGAAAAGTCATCTCAGAAGGCCATGGGGCACTAAAATTGTGCTTTGCTGGCCCCAGCACAGTGAAAGTTCTCCAATCCAGCCCAGCAACTCCCAGATTCAGAAGAAGAGGAAACATAAAGGCCAAGTCTAAGATGGACATGTTTAGACTACCCTTTATCAGCTTGTGAATGGGTACATCAATATTATTAGAAGTATTAACTCCTTGTTAATAATAATTAATGTATTGTCTCATTTTGGTTTTCAGCAGATACAGGAGAATGTTGATGTCCTTCAGAAGTTGGGAAGCATCTCCATCAGGGAAAAGAACTACTTGCAGGTAACTGACATAAGCCCAAGAGGAGAGTAAACCAGAAATAGATAATGTTTTGTGATGCATTTGGCTTTCAGAGTTGCATTAGAAATGCTGTAATAACTAGAACTCTGCTATTTTCTATTAATTTGTGCCTTTACAGAACTGACCTCATTTCCAGATCCTCAGTGGTGCTACCTGGAGTAAAAATAAAATCTGTTGCATTCCAGGATAAGAAATAAGTATTACAAAGACATACCATCTCTTTCCTACTCTAATTCTTTTTAAGATTATTTTACAACTGTACAAGTGTACAAAATCTGCAACGAACTTCTCCACAGATTCATGAAAACAAGGTGCCATGAATCACAAATAACATATTCCAACTGACAGAGAAAGATAAGTTACATTAGTTTATATTTCTGGAGATGATCTAAGCCCTTAGTTATCTGTTACATCAAATGTCTCAGTTTTCCTTCTGTAATCTAATATCCACCTTCAAGCTTGCCCTACATTTAAAATTTATACAAGTTTTTTCAGATGCTGCCATTTTGCCTCAGGCTTTGTAGGTGTTAAGCTCCAGTAATAATCTACACTGTTTCTTTAAGAAAGTTCATCCATTCACTTTAATTACATTTTCAGCCCTGGTTATTGTCCCTGTGCCTGCAAAGAATGTTTCCAGCCATAAAAAACCATTATCTGCCACAATTATGGATAACCAGAGCGTGGCCAGAGGGCAGAAATGCCATGGTGAAAGATTGTACCGCAATTCAGCGCAGAATTTATAACTTTCCTCAGGGCTAACTGTCAGCCTGATCACAATGCCTGACAAAAGGATCCAGTAAAGCAAATGCAGATGCTTCTTCTTGCCTGCATGGTTGCTCTCTTTTTAATTTTTTTTTCTTTCTTTATTAAGGTGCAGTTTCTCATGATACGTTAAGTTGCAGTCCCGGCAGATGCAACACTATGGACAAGACGCTCCGCCTGATTCGGTTTGCTGGAGCAGAGATTTAGATCATACAAGTCCAGCACCATGGTTTTAAACACACGTTGCTCTCTCTGTACCCAGGGCATCTCAGAAGTGCAGAGAAAATACCGCTCTAGGTTTGCTCTGATCACCAAAGCTGCGGCTCAGTTTTGGCTGCATTGCGTCCTCTCTGCTTGCTACTGATGCCAGATGGAGACCGAGATGATTTTCCCCAGCTTCCCATGTTAATGCTCTTGCAACACTAGATCTTTCCATCACCAATTCTTGTGGTTATTAACATGCAGAGGAATGCCAAACTGGAAGAAAGATTAACTTCTTGACACAGCATTTGAGTATATTTAATTATTTGTCTCGTTCCATCTGGACATCTTTGTCCAGATTCATATTATGCTTCCTGATGCAGGATTTCAACAGAAGAGGGCAAGATGATCATGAGTCTCATCAAGATATTTCTTCATGAGAAGAATAATATAAATCCTTCTATATTTTTTTTTCTAACCAGAAGTCTCAAAGCACAATACAAACATGACTCAGAATTATCCTTCCTGGTTTTGTGGTGAAAGAAAACTGAGCAGATGAGAGGAGCTTGGGTGATGTTCCTGGCATCCTTGATGACTATGCAACCCCCAGCACAGCAGCAGGAGCTGCTGTCCCACCCCTGTGCATGGGAGCCACATTTTTAGACCCTTGTGAAGGGATAAAGCAGCTTGAAGTTCCTCTTCTCCCTTGGACATGCTCCAGACTTGCTTTAGCCTGTGCCTGCTGCTGGTCTGCAAAAGCTGGACTTAGTGCCTAATCTCAAACAGACCTTCACAGAGAGATGATAACAGAAGCCAGGATCTGTTATCTTCTCTTTCCACAGAGGATGTTGCCTTCTTCAGCACAGAGAAAGTAAGTGCAGAGCAAAGACCTTGAAAACAAATTTGATTTCTACACCAGTTGCTCCCTGGGGTTTCAAAAAACGTTGTCCTTCTCATGGGACAACGCGTGTGGGAATCTGCTGGCACTGTTAGGATCTCAAAGGCCTTTAAAAGTTTGGCCTTGAGTGTCCACGGATTGGACTGTGAGAATTCATAGCAGTTTCAGTCCCAGTTTTCCTCCCTCTAGTTTTTACTACAGGAATTAGAAATATGGAAAAGATAAAGGTTAAAAATTTCAGTTAAGATGGCAAAGCTGTTTTTTGCGTGGTTCCAGCTAATGCTGTGAGACAGCATAGTAGGAACGTTTTGCTTAGCAAACACCCTCTGAGTTCTGTTCAAAACTTTTTGGATTTCTTTCTCTGAGCATGACCAGTTTCAGCTCAGATGAAGCAGAGCTCTTGCAGAGGAAGTATTTCTACACAATTTTTGAGGCGGCAAATCTTCCACGATTCCCACCACCCTAACCCCACTCTGACATGAACGGGTCATAAGATCTGGCACCTCTGATTCTGCTTCAAACTCAACGTCTATCCAAAACATAATCCAAAACTCCACCTCTTGGCGTATCTTCAATAAAACACCATTCTACCTGAACCTCAGAAAAGATAAACTATTAAAGTAATAAGAGGATAATTTAACCTCTTTAATCAGATAATCCTCCAGCACATTGGACATTTATTTTCACGGTGTACTCCACCATAATGAGTTTGCAGCTCAGATTTAAACAACTCCCCACCCTCAGAAAAAAGCTGAAGGAAGTGGTTGAGACATTCCATATCTCAGGTGCCATTATGTGAATGTGAAAACAAATGAGTTTAATTGGGGAGAAATTCATCCCAGACGGAGGGCTCGCCCAAGGCCCTTGTCTGAGAAACCCCACTTAACTCCACTCTAGCACAGAACAGCTACACAGGCACTAGATGCCAATTAAGCCCTACTTATCTTTTTAATGAAGGGCTGAATCTGAAAATGAATTATTGTTTTGATGTGTAAATGATGTTGGTTTGGTAAGGCAGTGAAAGTTTTCTATCTGGCGGGACAGGCAAAAATCAAGTGATAAAGTGTTTGCATGAACATACATGAAAACGCTACCGAGCTCTCCATGGCTCTCCAGCACTGTGGAAAACAGCACTCAGCCTAAAACTGCACACTCAGCAAACCTGAATCACTCTGTGTCTTTGTGCCAGTTTCAGCCAAGCGTTCCTTTCAGAGACCAAAACAAACAGAAATACTTCCCCGAAAACTAGAACATTTCATTTTGGTGTTTGCTAAAATAATTGATTTCCTTTATACACAGTTGTTCATTCTCATATTTCCCTCAGTGTCGCATAAATAAGTGTTTAATATTCAAAAATGAAGAAACTGTTTTACTTCAAGTGAAACCAAAGATTTCTTTTACCTTTTTCATAACTCCTCAATTGATGAAAATATTGTAGGGTTTGTTTGTTTGTTTGTTTGTTTGTTTTTAATGTTATTTACCAGGATCAATTGTTTTCCCAAAATTAAAACTGTCTAAAAGAAACAAACCCACCAATTAATACATGTCAATGTATGGTCCAAGACCTTGCACTGAATTAAAAAAAAAAACAAAAACAAAACAAACAAAAAAAAAAAAAAAAACAAAAAAAAAAAACAAAAAAAAAAAAAAAAAAAAAACAAAAAAAAAAAAAAAAAAAAAAAAAAAAAAAAAAAA
>JAWWES010000051.1:11708489-11791799 GCA_035583135.1 Lophotriccus pileatus
AAAAAAAAAAAAAAAAAAAAAAAAAAAAAAAAAAAAAAAAAAAAAAAAAAAAAAAAAAAAAACAAAAAAAAACAAAAAAACAAAAAAAAACAAAAAAAACCCACCAAGCAATTTTAGTCTCATTTAAAATTCAAGTTAGGGAAGAATTATCATGATTTCTTTAGTTTTTGCTGAGCTGTGGTTTTACCTTAAATGGTGCAAGTCTTCCAGGTGGCTGCAGTCCTGAACAGGGCAATTTCCCTGATACTGATCTTTGGAAATGAAAATAGTTCTACTATGAAACAGAAGTGAAACACGGTGCTTCCTCCTAACTCAAGTGCCAAAGACCTGTGAGCTACCTTGGATCCCACTAATAAAGGCACTGAAGTTCACAAGCTTTTCAAACCCCTGGCACCCAAGACTGGTGAAAATACAATATCCAGGACTACAAAGCTGTACAGATAACCCAAGCAGTGATCTTCCAGACCTGAAGCAGTGCAGGGAACTTAGATCAATAACTTTAAAAAAGCAGGCCCCAAAAAAGAAAGCTTAAATATTTTACAAAGAGGTGCACTCAGCCCTTTGGAAGAGGATGAAAATCACCAATCTAGAGGAAACCTAATTCAAATGCGTGGGAGACTTCTTTTTTTTTTTTTCCCTTCAGGGTTTTGATCTTCTCCTTAACAATCATAAATATACAACTTAAGAAGTGGAACTGTGATTGATTGATTGATTTTCAGGCACACAGATATCTCACTTGCAAGGCTGTAAACTTCCTAGGACAGATTGTGTCACACAGACTTCAGGAACAGCTAAAATTGTCCAAAGTAACCATTTTTAAGGGGTATAGAAGTCATGGACTATGAACTGGTCTTTCTCACCTATTAAATATGTTGGTTTTCTGAGAGATGAACAAGTGCCACGATCAAGGTGTGAAGAATGTAAATTAATCTGTACCAATTGGCCTCTGTTTTTTAAAAAAATCTCTGGGATCTAATGGGAAATCCATACTCATGCAGTGCATCAGTCATATGTTCATTTACAGGTTTGGGGTCTATGGTTAGATCTGTTAAATTTCAGTTTATAGTTTAAAAAAGGCAAAATGTCATCCTACTGCTAACTTAAATCATCCTTGTTTCTGCTCCGCTTCATTACACACACAGAATTCCCTTTGCATGACTGCAAGATCAAATCCCTCATCCCAGATTGTAATTACAGAGTAGTCAGGGAGTAGGTGCCATCATCCCTTTGCAGGGTCCTACAACTCATTAGTCAATCATATTATTAAGAAATTCTCAGTTTTAATAAACAAAGGTGGTGTTAATCTCACGGCTGAGAATGGATGTTTTTATGGAAATAAAGACTTGATGCTTATCTTCACAGCATCTCTTTGAGAAAACCATTATCACTTCAAAATAGTTCCTCTGAGCAAAAAAGCACGGTTACGTAATTCTTGTGCAAGCCAAGCCATGATGAAATGCCAGGTTGTGTTTATGCTTTTTGCCATGTTTTAGACCCAAAATATCAGCCATGGAATAAGCCAGTGAAACTTAATACAGTTTCAAACCTATAGAAAGGGACCTGATGTTTCAGCCACCCACAGTAGTGCAAATGCCTCTCACAGGCTCCGCTCAAGTTGACTCTCAAATTAAATCTATGTTTTGAACCTGCAGGTAGTAAGAGCTTGTTCCTCAAATAGGTCCACAGAACAGTGGGATAACAGAATCCAATGCTTTGCCTAGATACTAAAAATCATCCACTTAATGGGAGCAATTATCACTGATCCTTCATGCTACCTTCTCAACATTTAATATCTTACTCCTTAAGATATGAAAATAAGTTACTTCAACCTGTTAAGTAAACTTGAAGACACTCCTCTTCAAAAACTCTAAAAATTCTCAGGACCAGTCTCATTTAGTGGAATTATGTTCAGAAGCTACTTAAATGCTTTAAAAAAAATTCTACTTGATATTTAAAATACATGGCCCTGAAGTAATTTTCCCTTCAGTACTTTTCGAAATCGAGCTTAAAAAATGGACTTTGGAGCCAAGACAGGTCTTTGTATCTGCATTTTCTGCTGGCTGGTTTTCCTGCTGTCCTCCACTCCCAACCACATCCAAAACACCACCACAAGACCCAAACTGCTATTCTGGGGCTACTGAGTGCTTTGAAACAACCCTGTGTTGTAGTGGACACACATCAATCACACCAAGATCAACTGTGCCTGAAAATATTGTCTTTGGTAAATAAAACAGTTTAAAAACTTGTTTATTTGCAAAAGATTTTGCTAAGTATTTTTCTTTGGAAGCATCAAACTGCCAAAATTGACCTTCTTCACCATATTCTGCAGAGATTAAGACTGATGGCAAAATGAACTTTACAAATACTCCTAATACTCTAGCTTGCTACTCCTAGTACTCTACCCTTGTTAACTTAGAAGTATAATGTTTGGAATGCATATTTCATATTTAGTCCTTGCTGGGCACAGGAATGTGGATTTTACAGGTTTTTAATAGTGCAAACATTTAGAAAGCAAACAAAGACTAATGTATTACTACTGTTATAATTAGTAAATATTTATACTATGGAAGTACACAAAATTCCCAGTCAGGGCAGTGGCCCTGTAACATTTACTTTTAAATTATGCATATGTTGGTAGATTTCAATTTATGGTAAATGAATGTCACAAAATAAGGAAATTAAGTTGCATATACAAGTGGCCTTTGCCCCCTTGGGACCACAGTCACAGCCAGGCAGCTCCCTGAGAGAGCTGAAGTGCAAAGATTAAGCTATTGATGGGATGGAGGATCATCTGTCTGAAATGCAATGACCATAAATAGAATTTTAAAATTATTTTAATATTTATTGCATTTGAGACTGTGGTGTTCAGGTAAATGTTACTCAGTGATAAAAATAAAATTAAATAAGCTTTTCTTTTGTCACCTGCACCACCCTGCAATACTCCAAAGCATGTCCTTTAATGGAACTGCTCCCGATTTGCACTCTCAGGAGCAGGAATGTAAGCTTGCAAGTTCCTGGGGTTATTTGACTCATCAATTAACAGGTTGTCTCAGGGACACATCCACTGGCCACACCAGCTTTCACCATTGTGAGCAGTGTACAACGCTGCTAAACCCCTTAAGCACGACCTGGTTTCCCCCCTCTCTCCCAAGTAAATCCCTGCCCAACCGAACAGCACTGACACACTGACACTGCAGTCCTATCGGTTCCAGTGAAAATGAAAAGACTTTGTGCTATGGAAAATTCCCCTAGAAGACTTCGAAAATTCTACATCTCTAATTACTGAACACATGAGCATTGTGGTAATTTCATGGGGAGCCCCCCAAGCCCCTCCACTGCCCGTGGACATTGGACAGGAGGCTCAGCCTGACGCCTTCGCCGCTGCTCCGGCTGGTGGGTGCTGGGGAGGGAACACTGGCTTCTGCAAAACCCGTCTGCCAGCAGCTGGAGCTGGGGCTGCTCACACCCTGTTGCTGCAGACAGCTAGGAAACCATCCAGTGTCCCAAATAAATTAATTAATTACTCTCCTCCTCCCAACAGACTCGACGTTTGAGCCAGGAGCCATAATCGTGCGCTCTTGTTGCCTCTGAGTCACTGGGAGACAGAGCCCAGCACAGTGTGCAGAGTCAGCAGAGGTGGATGCTGAGCTGCATTGTGTCTGTAAGTCAGTCAAACCAGTTTAAAAATAAACTCATCTTGCTCTGGCCCCTCCACAGGCCCCTCTCCGCACACACAGCACTGCCGTTTCCCGCCATGCAGGTGGCTTTTTGGAAGGGAGCACCCAACTTGCATCAAAGAGCTTTTGCCCCTTGGGTTAAACCGTGTTAACCCAGGCCCTAAAAGCAGGCAGATGAACCAAAGCTGAAGTTTTCAGAGGAGCCTGAAGGAGTCAAGCATTCAAAACCCATTAAAATTCAACAGGAGCGGAGCGCTCGCACTCTCAGGCGCCGCTGAAAATCCCAAACTCTGTCTTAGGGTTAAATCAAGGAGACGAGAACAGGAGCTTTCAACTTGTTACTGTATTTTCTAAAGACAAAGAGGGTCCATCACTGCAAAAACAGATATTATGAGACCTTTCTGCTCACCACCAAAGCCACAGAAAACTTCTGCAGTCCCCCAAAGCTCCCTCAGTTGTTTTCCCCATATTCCAGAGTTGCTGTGCAGCTGGAGTGGGTAAATGGTCCCTTATCACAAAGCATTGATGATGTGGTTTTGTTTTTCATTGCTTCTTCAAACTTTCACATCTAGCTACATGGAAATGGGAATGTTTCATAATGAACCATTTTACATCTTTCTCTGAAAAAAAAGAAAATACTGGCTAAATATATGAAATTTCCTCTCCCACTGATGTGGCATTTGAAATTACTTGCCAGAGAAGTTCTGGGAGGTATTAAAGGTTTGTAATCAAATTTTGAATATTTTAATATTCAGAATTCAAACCATGTTGATTACACACAATAGGCTGCATAGCTTGTTTCTGCTGCCTGGCTGTAATGAAATGCTGTGAATAGTTTCCTGGTAAGAAAATTAATGTATCCAACACTTTTAGTGATATTTACTGATATTTGCTTAATTTCAACATTTTAGGTGAATGTTTCTGCCACAAGATTCAGCTGTATGTTTGATCTACAAAGTAAAAACCCAAAACAAAGCAAGTATCATGGTTAAAAATGCAGGGAGCATCTTGAGGAAACTTAAATTTGTGTTAATTTTAACTCACATAAAACTGGTGCTAACTCAGTTTTTTTTAACAAAGAACTAAACGGCAAAAATTATTTGCATTCAATCATTTTACTCTATGAATATTCTCCAAAACCAGTGACTTTTAAGATATGTTTAACATAAATAAACCACACACACACACACACACAAAAAGGATGTTTCATCAAATCCTGATGTATGTTTGTATCACTTGCCTGGTTTCAGTAACACAAAAGAGAGCTGTTGAAGAGACTGGCACTTACACGTGGGTTTTTAGCCTAATAATCTTCACTGTCCATATAAAACAGCACAAGATTCTGTGACCAACTAAGAATAAATCTGATCCTATGCCTAATTCCCAGTTTCCAAGTTGCAAAGAGCAAAAACTCCTGAAAGGTTTTAGAAGACATCATCCCAAAAAGAGGGAAGATAAACATGCACTTCCCTTCATTTTCCAATAGGAACGTTCCTAGAATAGAATGTCTTAAAGTAATTCTTTGACCCCAGGATAACCCAACAGCACAGTGAACTGCTGGTCCTCAAGGCTCTTGTTTTCACTGCAAATGCAAAGGACAAGTTTCAGACATTTTCCCTGGAAATAATTAACAGCCACTGAATAGAAGAACAGAAGTTGCAGATGCCCAATGCCTGCTCATGTTTTGTGCCTGCTGCAGCTAAAGAGTATGATTGGGAAAAGAGGTCCTAATGCCCATGTCCCCAGACGTACTGTCGCTTATTCACACCCAGATTACCAGAAGTTATATGCCAAAATATTGCTGTTGATCTGACCCCAAGGCAACTGCCTTTCCAGCTGATCCCAGGGCAGTGACTGCAGCCTCTACAATTTTCAGTAGGTGCCACTTTCCAGTAAATCTTTCCATGTTGTGTGATGAACACCAGCACCACTGTGGTGATGGTTACAAACACAGATTCATCTTGGGTCTGCTGCAATAGACCTACAAGTCAGTGCTCTGGAGGATGGAGGAGTAAAACCATATCTTATCCTTACCAGGATAAGAGCCAGGCTTATCAGGAGCCCTGCAGGAAATCCTGCCCTGTAAACCACGAAGCACAAGGCACTGAAGACAAGAAAGACAGCCAACATTAGGATGGCAGGTGAGAACCCAGCTTCAGGAATGCTGCAGGATATGAGTAGCTTTGATAGGAGTGCCATGGCCAACCACCACAGCTTGGCCCACCAGAATCAAGAGGATTTGAGGTGCTGAGGATCGTCTGCATTGCACGTTTAAAATTAACAGAGACGATACACAAGAGCTACTTTAGGACTCAAAAGCAGCCCTGCTACATCAACATTGGGTCTGGGACTATTTTTCCAGCTGTGAATCCCAGCATTTAGTACTAATACAAGTGTTCCAGTTGCTCTACACTACAGCCATCTCTAGTTCCTCTTTGCACCATGTCCCATTGGTATAAATGGTGATAAATGATAATTTCCTGGGGGTTTATGATGTTTGTGAGATTGGAAATCATTTTACACAGTGAGGAATGCTTGAACCCCTATGCTGAGCCAAAAGGCAGGGGAGCAGTGGAGGCAGGACCCCAGACCAGACACCCCCTTTGCACCAGTCTGTCGACGGGTAACCTGTGCACCTCGAGAGCATTTCAGGGAGATCCAGGAGGGACTGTGCCTACTTGCACAGGGAATTCAAACAGCTTATTACCAAAGCCATTTTCTTTTTTTATTATTACTTTCTTCAAACAAAGCTAATAAATCAAATCACCCAAGATGCACATTATGCAAAGCTTAATTAGATTTGGCATACATCTCACTAGGAGTAGCACCCATCTGACTTCAGATCAGAGAACTCAGGTTTGATGGGTGGAACCAAATCGCCCACTTTGGAGTTGCTAAATCTACTTTTAAATGCAGCGTGTTTGCATTTTTTCACTCCGGGACCTGGAGGAGGGTAGCTTTGTTTGACTTTTGGGCAATGGGAGCAGTAGAAGAGAACTCAGAAATAGAAGGAGACATGTTTATGAAGAACGTAAATCTCTTATTCTGCAGGCGTGGAAGAATCCCAAAGAGTTGGCAGCAACCATTTCATGGGGTTACATTTCACACAGCTACTGCTAGCTCGTGGAGCTTCCTCCTTCACTGCCTACTGTTCTAAGACATTCTGGGGTATTTTTAATAAAGGTATAGAAAATTAATGCAAAAATACTATTTTAACAGCATATAATTTGGCAGAGGAACACCTTCAATGCTGATACTTCTCTCTACTTTTATTGCCAACCTTTTGCTTTTCCTAAGCCCACAGGTCCTCTAGAAACAAGATCCGATGAAAAATTTCAGCTATGTCTTTTTAAATATATTTATAATCTGAACAGAGAAAAAAAAAAAAAAAAAGTTTTCCCAACTGCAGTCAAGAAAAGTGGATAAAAATATTTTTAAAAAGTAAAAATTCTGCCCCCACACTTCATCATTTTTCTGCTGAGAGGAAACAGCAAGGACTGGCAGGGCATAGAAATAACTTGCACAGAAGAGCAACATCTCTGCAGACTCTTCTGAACCCCAAGAGCAACCTCCTGGTTCCCTGTTCCCCCTTTCATGGAATGACATGTGAGATGGATGCAGAGGGGAGAGGAAGGGACTGATCATCTCCGGTGGTTTTAGACACACATGTAAGCACAGCGCTCAGAGCTGCTTTGGGGTTCCTGTGCTCCAGATAACACAACAAACCACAGCTTGGGGGGAAAAAAAAAAAAGCAGAGAACATGTTTTCTGGCTTGTGGCCAGGCTGTACCTCAGCTGTCCATGGTCTACTCACAACAGAGAAAACTGGTGTCAGCCCATCACTCTGTGACACGCTGGAAAGGGCATCGCTCCCTGTCAAACCGCACAGCTGGTTGGACCAAGTGGGCTTTGGTTCACAGGGAGCCCCACGAGCTGTGTGTGCTGCTTAAATGAGCACAGGCTGAAGCCAAAATTCATACCCTTCCTGCCACGTGACAGCTCCATTGCCAGACCCTCACCACCACCACCACTCTGCATTAGAGCTCAGAGCAGGAGTGCCAGCATAGGTCAACATCCTCTGAGCCTCACACTCACCCAGACCCAGGCACAGAATGGACCACAAGGCTCACATGCCCAAAAAACATCAACCAACACACAGCAAATTTTAAATACCAAGTGCCTGCAATGGGCAGCTCACATATAGTCTTCCAGTTACAACTTAATTAAGAAGAAAATTAAGGTATTCAGAGAATTATTTAGTGAAACAATCAAACACACATTCAGGATCTGCCTTTAAAAAGGGTGCTGGACTCCACTGCTGAAGCCTCAGTTTTGTAGTCTAAACACCTGACATTTTTCTGTCTACTAGATGGGAGCCTCATATTTGCCCTATTCACAAATACAGAAAGGGGCAGAAATAATTAAATAAAGGGAGCCCAGTTCATGCTCCACTGCACCATGTATGAGAAGCTGCGGCTGACAATGACATTGAAAACCAGTTGTCAGTCTAATGTAATCAGAGAGACAATTGGCTCTGCTGGCAAGAACTGAATTAGTGTTTTCTGTCTGAATCAGTGTCATCTTCTAGGGAGCAGTGAAGCTTATGCAATGATAACAAAACTCCCCAGAAGCTGCATTTGTTACTGAAATATGGTGGTGCTTTGGTGCTGTGTAACCTCATTCTGTAACACAATATACCTCATGGTCATGCTGCTGTTCTCATGTTTCTTGCAATGATACAATTCAATGACCAGATACTAGATCAAACCAGACAACCATAATATTAAAACTTTAAAATCTCTCTTTGAGAGCTAATGCTGTTTATTCTCAGATGCATTCTCTGCTCTCTCGCACACTGTACACATATGCAGAGCATGAAATCGGGGCAGAGTCCAGGCCGAGATGCAGCATCAAATCTTTGTGCTTTGGGGGAGACAGAAGGGTGAATGGTGCTGGGCTTCGTTTTGCTAATGAGGACAGAGGGAAAATTCAAACCAAGGTCAGACATGAACAAATGTCCCTGTACAAGCAGGACCCATCGCTGAAGCACACTTGTATTTTATAATGAGAAACCAAGAGTCAGACTTAAAACAGGCATATGCCTTGTTGGTACTGTGACAGCACCTGGTAGCTTCACCTTATTTCTGTTTCAGATCATCCCATGAGCTGACATAAAAAAATACTGGAATATGCTGAATAAAAAAATACTAATTTTTTTTTTCCACTTTTTCTACTGTGGTAGAAGCATCCACCACATCTGCTGCCACTTACCTGCAGAACCACACACTGGCCTCTCACAGGTGGTGTGAATAGTTTGCAGGGGACTGCTTTCACATGGTCCAAGAGGGTGGAAGGATGTACAGGTACAGAGCAAAAAGGCTACCTGAGCAACACTACTTATTTGCAGAGAATTACCACTTCAGCTCAATGAACTTCAAGGATTTTTTACATTTGCACCTAGTAATATCATCTAATATCATCTTACAGTTATATTACAAACAACAGGCATCAAGAAATTTCTGGTTTATACTCCATTTTATAACTATCTTTTCTTGTTTAGCAATATTGACCAATAGAAAACTCAAGTGTTAACAAAAGCAATAAAGGCAGACAGTCCTTATATATTTCAGTTTTAAAGATATTTCCTCTTTTTCATCTACAGCACCTGTTTTTTTAAAGAGAGATTGGTCTGATGGGAGGATACTCTCACTGGATTGATATACACCTGTAATTATCAAGCTGATGGCCCTCCTCAGGCCAGGGAGACACAGGATGATCTGACACAAAGGCAGGACATCAAAATATATACCCTCTTTTTATAATTAACATTCCACATTAAATATTCATTAAGGCTTACATAAATTATTTCCTTGTTCAAGGCTCAACTTCTCTGTCCTTGTTCAGACAAAGCTCTCACTGAATGTGATTACCCAGCTAAGGCAAGACATGACCACACTCTAAATCTATTGTGCTGCCATTAGTCTTTGTAAGCCTCTGGTCTTCCTCAGAGAGAACAAGGGACAAGATAAATCCCTTCATTTGTGTTTCCCTCTTCATTTCTACCAAAGCCACCTCAAAAAAAAATCTGAAACAACAACAACCACAACCAACTGAACAAAACTCACAAAAAAAAAAAAAACAAAAACAAAAAAAACCCCCACCACCTCTCATGAAACAAAACCATTCAGATACAAACAAAAATTGGAAAAACAACGGAAGGGGACTCACGGGAGCAGGAGGAGTTTGAACATCACATCTGCCAGAGCAGGGCTTCAGAGCAGGCCTCGATGGAGCTCCTCACTGGAAGACAGAGCAAGGCAGATGAAGAGAGGGGAGGATGGTTCGTGCCTTACATCTAGCGTTTGCCAAGACAAAGCCCCAAACAGGAAATGTTACACTGGAACAATTTTGTAACAACGTGTGTTTTTCACATGTACAGGGTAAAATTTTTAGGTCACTTCAATAATTACTTTGATTTACTGAAACAAAGAGAAGAAGAAAAAAGCCAAGGTAAGGGCAAGGCAGATGAGCACATCCCTTTGGCACACACCTTGGAGTCCAGCTCTGCCATCTGAAGACATGTACACTCTCCAGTAGTGCTTATTTATGTGTCACATTGCAGTGATGAATGTTACTGTTGCTCTCAAAAACATATGCTCAGAAGTTTATTATGGCACTAAATATGGGCTGGGTAAGAATCTGGATTGTTTAAGTGTCAAACAGTGACAACATGTGTACAATACAACACAGACATCAAGGGAGAACCAGCTCAGCTAATATGTGGTATTCATATAAGCTTTTAGAACAAAGACCACCCATAAAGCAAAACCAAAGCTGCCATAAGAATAGGTGGTACTGCTTCCGTCACTGCATACTGTGTGCCAATTGGCTTCCTAATTAGATTTGCAAGCTAATAAAAGGCATAAAACACAATAAAAGAACAATATGTTACAAGTTTTCTTACGACAAACATTGCTGTAAATTCAGCAGATTTCTGATCAGGGTAGGTACCCAGTGTATATTTGTTTTCTTATAGCTGGGTTTGTTTTCTTTCTATTTTGCATGGTTTGTACCTTATTTAATGAGAATTAGTACTTCCTTAACAACGATAGTCCTGAGCACAACAGTTTTCAAGAAGTCACTAAGTAAAAATCAGCATAAATAACTCTCATACTTCTCAGCATCTTCCTTCAAATAATGGTGTTTTGTCCTATTTCATATTGTATTTTATTAAAACACATGGTAAATTGGCTAGTACAAAAGAAAAAGAGCTGTTAAATAAATTAATTAAGCCTCAAGGAAGAAGTACATCTCCCTAAACACTTGAGTTGGAAGTCAGGAATCTTGGAGACAGCAGCACCACATGGAAACTGCTGGAGCTCTGTTCTCTCTGTGAGACCAAAGAGTTCAACCAAAACTGGAGTATTGCTTGACAAGACTTCAAAAGGATTGAACAGAAAAGGAGTGAAAACAAAGAGTGACAAAAAAACCCACTCTAGGACAGAAGAGAAGAATAGATTGAAGAGTGAAAACAATAAAAAAGAAAAGATTGATGGGAAATTTAGACTGAAATCTAATGTGTCTTCATCACGGGCACATATCACTGAGTGGTAAAAGAATTTCTTCCCTTGATATATCAAACCCTTTATATATAAGTTTCCTTTCTCAGTGACAGTTAGTAAGAGAATGACCAAAGGAAAAAATGACCCTAATAAAACAAAACTGCAGTGCCACACTGACAACTCTTGCTCACATGAATTAACATTTAAACCTGAAAAAAACTGCACTGTCCAGACTCCGTAGTCTTCAGTGGAAGGGTCTCAGAATATAAGAAAAATTCTTGAGAAGTCCTTAGACTCTCAAACTACGTAGCTCAAGTCCCAAAAAATACCACCACATCTTAATTGGCAATTTGCAGTATGAACTGAGGAAAGCTCCATTAAAATGTGAGTGGTACCACCTACCCCACAAATCCAACAGCAACAGTCCCAATCCCCACATTTTCACACCAACTAAAGCTTCACAAGGTTGGACCCTGCTCATAAGCCAACAGCTGGAACCTCTACTTGGATTAGAATCCCAAAGGCACCAATTCATATTCAGATGGTCCCTTGTCCAACACAGCCCTACTCCTCAGCCTTTTGGAGTGTGGTATAAAGTCTTTTCCCCAGGCTTTCTCAAAGGAGGTGGGTTGAGTGAGGTGTGGGTGCTGGAAAGAAAGATATATTGGCTCCAAGTTAAATAGCTTTTTGTATGCACAACCTGAGGCACAAACAAGTCAGGATTTGCACACTGGACCTTTGCATATACAATCCGTGTGCTTTGGAAAAATCGTTTATTAGTCCTTCTGTTTCATGGGTGTGAAAACACTGGGTCAGCTTCTTTATATTTTAAACAGCATAGAAATGAGTGTGAAATAAGGAAATCCACAAGCATCTTCCTACAGTCCATGGACTATCTGAACAGGCAGTTCTGGCCCTGAGAGAGGAAAGGAGAAATGAAAATATATACGGCCTGTGCCATGAAGGAAACCAAGCTGGGTGACCAAAAAAACTCCATCCACTCCATGGGTGACTGGGGTAGCAGACTTCAGTGACACTAAAGCTACAGCAAAGATTTAGGCAAAGAGCAACAATGGCATAAGGACAACATATTGCATGGGTCTAGATGTGCTGTTTACATTTTTGTTGGTTTTCATTGTTAAGAAAGAGTTCTTCAATGGGAGGACCCCAGCTAGCAAACCTCTTGGAATAAAAGCATTTTCAGAAGTGACTTAAAAGAAAAGAGGGTGGGGGAAACCTGATTTAATAAATGATATATAGGAGTATAATTATATGGTTTTAAACATGGTTCCAGTTCACTTGTCTCAGCAAGAAGTGCTGGTGTGTGAGAGAAATCATTTATATTGCTTACTACGGTTTTTCAATCTTGGCAAGCACTTTTTCCTTTCTAAGATGTGGGAACACCCACATCAGTAATTATATACGTTAGCAAAAATATAAGATAACTTGTATTCTGGATAGGGGTGTTTCTCCCATTTCTCAGTGAACTCTTTGGGCAGTAAGAGGGAAGTTTTTTATTCTACAAGCTTCATAACTGTAAAAAAATTGTTACTGAAAACCCGAGCTTGTCTCTGTGTATTGAAACACAGATCCATTATCCAAAATATTTATCATATATAACACCTCTATGACAAAAGTAACAATTTTTCAGTTCTGGACACCTTATTCAGTGTGAAAAGGATTAATAATCCCCATTGTTGGGTGCAAATCAGCAGAGCCAGTGGTGAGATTTTACACATTTGTGAGCGTGGGTTAATTGGCAGGGCACATTCATGTATGCATTCCAGCAAAACCCAGGGTTAAAATATGAAAGCTGGTGTTTCTGAGCACAAACCACTTGCTGAGATTTCCACGGGGTGGGAGTTATGGTGGAGAGCTGGAGGGAGATGGAGCTGAGGGCTCCCACGGCTGTCGCCGGGGCTGCTCATGTGCTCCAGCCACAGCCTGAACCACCTGTGAACTACACGAGTCTCCCGAACCACAGCCTGGCTGTCCTCAAAACACAGCACTGAGAAACAAGCTGGAAAGCTCATCCAGTTGGAAACAGGTCGTGTCCACTGAAACGGCTCTGAAAAAGCCAGCAGATTATCCACATAAAACTCAGATCTGTTAATTTTCTCTTCTCATTCTCACAGTGGCTAAAGGAGACCAGGAATATCCAGACATTAATTTTGCACGTGTGTCTGTCTAAAGTACAGGGCAGAGAAATCTTACTGTCCATAAGGGAATTATTCACTTCTATAATTCTATCCCATATCTCGTATCTGCAGGACAGACCTGTGGGGACAGTCAGAATCTCTCACCTGACCTTATAAACAACATTTTCTTTCTATGCACAGATTTTCCCCAATATTTATCTAGATATAAAGACACGATCACTCCTAGTTTTTTGTTTTGCTTTGTTTTCTTTTGTGGTTGCACAGCTCTCAAATCTCAATAATGATTTAATTACATATTGCATTAAAAGAGAATTGGGTTAGTTTTCTTTATGGTTTCTTAAATATTCTTTTTATTAAAGTAGATGCAGATCATCAAGAAGAGCAATGATAAAAAATGGTCCAGAGGCAAAATTATATCGTGTCCACCTTTTGTATATTTTGAGCTTAAAAAGGCACTAGAGTTACAAACATCCCACTAGTTGAACAATGCAAGAATGGAAAAATCATGTTTTTCTAAACCCTGGATTATCCCCAACTTGCTACTTGCCACTAAACATTCAAAACTAACTTGCATTCTATTTAAAAAATATATATATTTATACAAAAATAATCTTCTTATGGTGTTTCTTTTCTGTCAATGTAATCAGACATGCTAGGAGCCACATCTTGAAATCCCAGCTGTCCAGAGGCCACTTCAAAGCTACAGGAGATTCCCACCATCTCCTGGGAGCACTGGGCTGGATTACACCTAAAGACAAAGCTGGCCAGTAAAAGACTCTCCAAACTGAGTGACATGTGAGAAGGATGGAGGTAAATAAAACAATCTATAGGCCTAAAAAATAAATTAAAAACTAATAACATCATGAGCTTTCATGACCTTTATACCAAATCGTAGGGCTTTTATAATTTCAAAAAAATAAAGCCATTCAAATCCTCAATGTTAGCATTCTAAGGTGGAAAAAAAAATACCTCACATATGTCTCTGATTTTAAAATGCTCATGTCCTCACTCCCAGTCCCCCATGTCACCCACACCTAACATTGGTGTGAGGCATCTTTGCAAACTCTAAGTTATCTTCTTCAGCCAGAACTGAATGATTATGTCAGATGGTTGAGAGAACCCCATGTTTCACAATGGTTTTGCTTTTTTTTTTAACCAGTATTGGGCACAACAAGCACAGAGAACAACACCCACAACAGCTTTCTGGTTTGCCTGCCAGCTTTTTTAATATCTAAAATGACATCGTTGGATAGATAATTTAAAAAACCCCAGATCATTATAATGCCATATTCTTAAGTAGCTCTTAAAATAAAACAAAACACACTCTCCACTTGCTGCCCCCCCCTCAGAAAACCCAGATGCACACAGAAAAAGCTGTCAAGCTCAGTCTTGTCCAAAGCAGATCTGCCAATGTTCTGACAATGTTTGCACTTGCTTGTCAAAATGGTCACTTCAGCTGAGCATCATTTACACTTTGGCTTACAAATTAGTTATGTAAATTATCTATAAATTTAACATGGAAAAAATCCACCTACCTTTTACATATATAAATGTACACACTTTCTATATATATTATAAAATGTGGCATCATAGGACCAACATTTCCTGGCTGAAGCAAAAGTCTGCAGGTGGACTATCTAGAAGAGACTGCAGCATATGGCTCCTGGTCTGTGTACCTGGGTTTCCCTCCCTCCTCTGCCACCAGTTCACTGCTGGAGCTTGAAGAAAGTCACCTCTTTTATGCCTCACTTTCTCTATCTGAAAAGTGAAGAGGGCTGGCCAAACTTTTATCTAGCAAATGTAGAGATTTTGTTCTCTTTGAAAGCCACTTCACAAGCTGTTTAGCAATGATCTGCTCTCTGAAGTTGCTCAGAAAGCTGTTTTCAAGAAGAAGAAGAATGTAGGAATTTTACAACTGGTCTGTTGATCCATGTCACACACTTTTTGGAGCAGTGTTTCCTAGGTAAAGTGCTGCATGATGCTGCTAATAATGCACAGGGTTGGATGAATGCCTTGGCTGTTTATGGGAATGTCTTCAATTGTTCAGCAGATTTTAAAGATAACTAACCATATTATTATTAAAAAAAAAAAAAAAGGCAGTGAGAGAGCTTTGTCATGGATTTCTTTCTTTCATAGGAAGAGTTCAGCGGGATATTTATACTAAGACAAGTAGGACCAGTTGCAAGAGGAACAGAAGAAAATCTCCAAAGGAGAGAGGATCCTGCACCTGGGATTACTCTGAAATTGAGACACTCAACATAAAGGTGAGAGCTTGTGCAGGAGGGAATTTTAAAGCTTCCTGAACTCTCACACTGTGCATCTGTACATGGAACAAATAAATCTTATTATAAGGATACTACAAGGACAGAGATGACTGGAGACAGGCTCTAATCCTATGTCTTTCGGAAATCAGGACCAAGGAACACGTGTTAAAATTGGGATTGATAGTGATGTCTAGACTTAGGATGTGAAAATTGTCTTAGTGGCTTTGTTCTCCTGATCTTTTCCTTTCCTCTCCAACATTTTGAATACCAAGAAAAAAATAGCAATTATTATTCTAACATGTAAAGGAAACCATCATGAACGCATTCTAAATTACTTTAACCTATTCTGTTTATCCTCTGGTGACTTTTCTAATCAAAACTTGCTTGGTTTACACTTGTTCACAGAAGAATTTTGAATGTGAATGAAAATGGTCAGTGGCTGACCCCTCATGAAGTGCACACACAAAAGCTTTGCTATATTTAGTCATCACTATATCAGGGCATAGGGTTATTACCTACCTCCCAGGATACGCTGACATTCCACTAATTACTAATGGGGTAGGAGATCTCAGAATTAATGTGAATGGGTAATGCCCAGAGCATTAATATTGTGCTTCACAATATCACTGACTATCACAAGCATCTTCAGAACCTCAACCTGTTCTTTTCTGGTTAAGGGTTTCCTAAAGCAACATGACCGTGACAGGACAGTGAGACACCAGATGCATGAACTTGCTTCCTCAGTAGAATCACCACTGTTACTACTTGGAGTTGGAAATATTCAAAGGACTTGAGCAGCAACAACAGCTTTTTGGTCCATCGGTGAAGGTTTTCTGGAAACCTATCTGCAACAATTAAACATGATGCAAATGAAAAGATACAGTTCCAGCTGCAGACACTGCTGGTTTCATGGCTCTGAATATCAAAAATCTCTATCCAATTCCATGGCCAAATACATATACGTGGCAGAAAAACATTACCAGCTTTTTACTTCTATCAAGGGTTCCCTGTATTTCAATTTCTATGCAAGAATCACAAAGAGATAAACAAAGCTTTATGCGTCCTTCACAAAACACCACTTATATATTATTCCTGACACAGAAATGAAGAAATTAAAGACTTGGGGGAATACAGCAGTTTATCCAGAAGTGCTTCAGATCACAGGCCTCTACAGGCATCAATACACGGACTTAGCATCTGATCAGCCCATGAAGGACAGGAGTAGGAAAGTTAGGATGAGCTTGTGTCTCAGGGTATATGCCCCAAAAAGCCAGAGAGATCAACCTCCATTTCACTTTTGCAGGATATGTCCCATGCCCTAAAATTTCTACCAATTCATAAATCTACAAGGTAAACAGAAGAGAAACCTGAGCTAAAAAGAACATCCTAGAAACACGCAGCGCACTGTCAGCCCACATAACCATCCTGCTCGAAGGGAGGCAGAATTCCAGAGGGTCAAATAACTGCCGTGTGGGCTGCAGGGAGTCTCGAGTCACAACTTAATTACGTGATAAGAGATCAGTCCTGTACATGTGCAAGGTGAATCTACCCTGAGAGTGTCCTGCTTTCCAACATGCAGCCTTACAGAGAAAGAAATAAATCAGTGAGGAATTTGCAGAGAGCAGGAAACAGAGTGAGACAACTCAAGTGATCCACACTTACACTTATTATTAGAAGTGAGAGAAAGCTGCAAATAAGCCTGTGAAATATTGTGTTTCACTGCATTCAAGTTGCTTTTCAACCTGATTCTTCAGCTGAGCTTCTCCACATCAACCTCTCTGCAAATACCAGAGCAAAAACCTGTGTGTCACTCAAGACTTTGGTATGTTGCTTGATCAGGACAAGGGAAGTGAACAGGTTTTGAGATTGTTGCACTGAGGCAAGTTTTGTCTAAAAATAATGCACTTGAAAAGCATTTTAAAAAGCGAATTTTAAAGTCAAGTACATTTTTAGTATTTGCATCAATCCATTTTGCCAATCAGGAAAAAGGAGGACATCATGTGATGTGGATACCCATTACAAAGAGCTTAAATTACAAAGAGCTTAAATTTTAAACATTGGAAACCCAGAGTGAAGTGCTGGCAAGCAACCTACTGACAAAGAATGAGTCAGGAAATCAGTTCAAATAACGAATACATTGAGAACTTCATAATAAAGTCAATTATGATTCATGCACAGAAAACAGACACCATTCATTCACTATCATCCGGTGAACAAATCACTGAATTCCCCCTTATCTGAATATGTTTCTCTAACAAAGCTGGATCTTATAACAGCTTCCTAATTCAGCGTTTTCTGACAGTAAGGGAGAGGCAGAACCTATGAGGGACACGCAAAGTGTCAGTCTTTCTAAGGGCCAGATTTAGCAGTGCCTCCTGGCCATCCTGCAAATGGAAATCACCCCACAATATAATCTGGGCTATGGACACAACCCACCACACAGCCCAGCCGCCTCTGTGGGACACCTCTACAACCAGTCGAGGAGTTGGACCTTTGCCAAATGCATATTTTCACCTGAGGTAAAACCCTGGCCACAGAGAGTGAAGTTTTAGGCTTGGCTTCAGCAGACCCAGGTTCTACTTTGTCTTGTTGGCAATCAAGGGACAGGCGGTAACAGCACGTTTTCCCTGTAGGTCTCCTTTGTATTCCTCAACCACTTTCATCCACTCCCGTGTGCTCCAAAATCTTTAGCCAGACAGCTAGTTTGCATATGCTTTTGAGATACTAATTAAACACGTACAAACAAAGAAAAACCTTGAAGCAAAAGAGAAAACACAAAGAAATTAAGGAACTTACTTCAGAAGTCTCGGGTAAGCCAGTCAATTGGGTTTTCCCCGCAGATTCCCCTACTGCCTTGACTTCCCCAATCCACACACTCCGCTAATTCCAGCAGTGAATCCATGTATTCACAATCAAGTGAAAGAACTTATAGACATTAACCACAAAGCTACATGAGCATAACTGCACACAAGCACATGCTTGTTTTAAAGAGGGAGTCTGAAACACCTTGGCAAATGTGTCCAACGCACTCCATTAATCTTCTGGTTCCCTGAATTATTCTGTCTATAACAATGCAGTAGCTACAACCCCCCCAACCCACCCCAAATCAACAAAAACCCCACACTCAGCATTTAAATTATTGCACCAGTAAATTTAATCTGGAAATTCTATATGACTTCTAGCACAGAGATGACAGTAAGGGAAAAGGGATAAGTCTGATAAAAAACAAGATGTTTTCAGTCCAAATTTGAAATCACAGCTGTGAAACTGGAATTTTAGATGATCAGTTCAGGTGTATTCCTTCTCTAGCTCTACACTTCAGCATGATAAATGCACCAAGCTTCCTCTAACTTCATCTTTTTCCACTGAGGAAGCTGTCCAGACAGAAAAATCTCAAACTGCACCCTCCAAATATTAATACAACAGAGATTTTTTTTTTTTTTTTAATATAGTTTGCCATATAACTGCAAGGTTTCCTCAAGTCTACCCAGGGACCAGATTATTTGGGGTTCAGAAATACCTGAGAGGTAATAATGGCTTATCTCATTAATTTTGTTCTTGGGAAAACAGCAAGATGTGATCGACTTCTGCTCCCTTTTTGTATGTTTGTTTCCTATCACAGATTTTTTTATTTCACAATGAAATAGAGATAAGAAGTTCACCTCAACAAGATAAAGAGTGAGATGGGTGCAATTAACTCTATGGGGTAATTTGTTTTCTACAAGGCCCATGACTTCAATAACATAACATCTAAAATGCTGGAGGTATCAAAAAACTGGAAACAAAACCAATAAGAGCAAGATGAAATGTCAGCAGATGGATTAACATCATCGGGGATGTGCCAGATTCTTAAGGCTATATTAAGCAACTATTTTTTTTCCAAAGCAAATTCTATGATAATTTTAATAACTTTACTGCGGAACTTGATTTCCTTTTTAACATTAATTTCCCATTTTCCTGCTCTTCCTCATTACTACTCCTGCAGGGAAGGGGGGGCTGTTCCCCAGCATGCTCCAGTATCTCAGCTGGGCTGTTGATTCTTCACCTCAAGGCCTGAAGTGCAAAGTTCTCCACTGTTGTTACAAACACCTATAATGTCACATAACCATCGTTCCAGCGTGATGTCATCTTGAATTTTTTGTTTAATTTGCACACTTTTCCCCCTCTCCTCCCCCAGCAAAAAGTGTGGTTTCCTTCTAGCTGATTTGCTGTGCTTGTCAGCCATCACCTATGTGCTGGCTGTCCAAGGGTCTGAACACAACACCCTCAGGGGATGACTATATATAAAATATGTGAGACTCAACAGACAGCTGATTTAATATGACCTTATCAGCTTATGGCACAGTGTCTCCTACCATTTTTCTCTGACAAAATTGAGGTGCTTTTGGCAGAAGGCAATAGATACACACCATATCATATTTAGCTCCATTCCCAGGAATTTAACAAGACTGATGCAGCCTTTCCTATCACTTTTTTTTCCTCCTAAAATGGGGTTTTCAAGAACATTGAAAAAAATGGCACTTCACTGCCTAAATGCCCAGCTTTGCTGTCAGGGAAACAAAGGCTCTAAGGGGAAGTTTAAACTTTTTACATAAGAACTCTCATTTGTGTTGGGGGGTTTTATTTTCGAATGACCTTTGATAAGACCAACACAAGCCAATACAGAGCAGAAGTTCCTACACATGGGAGGACTCAGCCAATTGCACAGGGTGGAGACTGCAGCCATGAGCAGTATAAATGCACGAGAGAAACAACCTGCAAAGCTTGGTTTATGGGATATGTGGCCCAGCTGGTGTCACATTGAAAACACTATTTCTAGGCACAGCAGCAGGGTAGATACACAACCTGTTACCCTTCCCATCTCTGCTTTAGCTCTTCCAAGGCAAAAGAAAATTGGAAAACATAACCCTGACACATCTGTGCTTGGCTGTGACACCAGCCCAGCCATCCAGGTCTACAGTCTTCCCACCCTGTGGTTTTGCAGTGTGGACATAGACACAACAGCTTCACTTACAACAAGCACAGAACAGGTTGGTAAGTGAATCTAAACATGTGCCACTGCTCCCCGTGGCCTTCTGCACCACCGTGGGATGGATTTTCAATTAATTCCTATTAAAACAATCAGCTCCCTTTAGAAACTGCTTTTGATTCTGTGTTTGTTCTAATTAGCACCGAATAAGTAAAGTATAACAGCAGCACCTATTCTCCCAACATTTTTAACAAGCTGTCAGAGAAAGAACAGTGTGAATAACAGAAAATGCCACTTTGCCATTTTGCTTCACCCTGCATTGAGTTGCTTTTAATATTTCTGGGTGACCAAAGCAACCAATTTTGAGGTCAAGTGAATGCACACAAATTCTTATAGTTCCTTGACAGAAAGAGTTCAATCTCCATAAAAAAAAAGAAGCCCATGAAGAAATCTCCTCAAATGACTTCTGGATGTGTCATCTGACACATTTATTGCTCAGGGTCCCTGCCAAAGCTCTTCAGTATATGATTATCTGAGCTGTGCTACAACCCTTATTTCTATGCATTTAAATTCTTCAGCTTTCTTTTTCTTCACAGGAGAATTTTAATGGAAATCTTTTCCAACATCAAAATAATGGTATGATATTGAATGTCTGGCATATTTTTCCTTTATCAGAGACCTGATCTACAGATGATAAAAATGGCAACTTACTCTTAGCACTGATGAAATGTAACCATCTGAGAAGTCCAGGGATGTGTGACCTCATCCCACCATGTTCCTGCAAGACCTGAAAGCTCCTCTAGACTCCAACAGGAGCAGAGAGAACTCCAAGGAGTTAAAGAGGCATTTGCAACCAATCACTCATGTTATCCATTTAACTGAAGAAGAGACACAGTAGGAGATGGGGGGGGGGGCGGGGGTGCAAATCATTCACTGTTTCTTGATACAAATAATATTGATCCCAATTCAGGAAGTCCCTGATCCTCAAATCACTGGAGACTGGGGAAGGATCACAAAGTGTTTGCCTCACATAATCCTTCCTGCACATCCATTTGCCCACATGGAGTGAGAACAGTGAGCCATTCTTCAGCTCAAAAAGGTGCCTCACCCAACAGCACTCTCTTTTTCCATGAAAATCAACCAGAATGTGTCCAACCTTGTTTGAACATCTTCAGATGGCACTGCAGATGTTTCCTCAGATTGAGCCAAATGTTCAGATGTTAAGAGCAGGAGTAACTCCCTTGAAGTCATAGGAGTTCTTCCAGTTCTTGCCACCTGAGAATTCTGCCTACTGTTCAAACCCAGCTCCCCATCCCACTGCAAACATTTACATAGAAAACAGGTTTAGGGAGGGAGAGATTGACAATTTCATTCCTGATATGCTAACTGTGGGCTGGACAGCGATTTATCTTGTCTCTGATCAAACCTACCAGCTATGAACAAAGTTTCACAACTGCAGAAGGCTTTGTGTTGCAACTTGCAACAAAAAAATGCAGCATCATATAATATGGCTCAAGTGTTCAATGCATAGAAATCTGTTCTCATAGGGTAACAGAACTTTTGTTATAGGATTTTTGTTGTTGTTGTTGAATTGAAGAGATGTAGCTCTAGTCTTTGAAGTTTAAGACTAGTTGTAAATTCCTTGAAGTCAGCCCTATTTCCTTTTATATTAGCATGTTAACAAGCTTTGGAAGACTGACAGACCTTACAGGAAGACACAGCTGGGTGCTCCTCTAGTCTGGGCTTAATGAAAACCAGAACATGAAGGCTGAACTCTGTGGCTTGTCTGCTGTTTACAGACTCAGCAGGAAGAATCCACTGCCCCAGTGATGAAGGCATAATGTCCTCATCAAATACTGATACTTTCTGTACTACCAAGGAAAACAGTTGGGATTAATTAAGAAAGGAAATGCCACAATATTTTAAATTACTTCTGTAGTTTAAACCTTTGTACCAGATGAAGTCCACAAATAAATAAAAAAAAGGAAAACCAACCAAAAAAAAAAAAAACACCAACAAAAAAAAAAAACCACCCAAGCCCAACCCACCCTGTGGAATACTGTGAAAGATGGGATTTTGCAAACAGGGACTGATTAAAGGGTGAGGGCCTAACCGTGAATGTGATCCAGATTTGGACCAAGAAGAGACAGATTACCTTCCCACTGCTCCAGTGGGGAGAGCTCCAGGTTACTGTGGGCCAAGTGAAAATGCAAAAGATCAGGAAGAATAAAAGATTACACCCCCAAAACTGTAAGTCAGGAATGCAGTATAAAGCAATCCTAAAAATACAGTGGGAATCAGAGTTTACCAGGATGCCTGTGATTTCAAAGGATGCTCAAGGGATGTCTATCTCATGGACAATGTATAACACGATCATTCTGAAGGCAGTTTTATGGCCACTTTTTGCAGTACTTGAGTTGGAAGCATCCTCCCTCCTCTTCCAGGGAGTCCCTTATGCTACTCCAGCCCTTTCACACTGCAAGAACTGAAAAGTAGGTCTTTCCTCCCATTTCTGCTTGTCCAGGCCCTGATGGTTGAAAAACAAGTTCTAGAGAGCTGAAAGGGAGATCAAGCTGTGATGCTGCATTCTGGAACTCTAATATCCCTGGAAAATATCTAGGAATATTGTCTGCACCCTGAATTTTAACAGCAGATTTTACTATGGCATCTATTTACATACACTTTTTTGATTTAGAGAAATATATGCTCCAACACGCTCATAGTACATGTCTAATTTCCACATGCATAAAAGATAAATACACTTATAAATCAAATAACTGCAGGCACAACTGGCCAATTCTAGTCAATGACACCCAGTTTCTATGACAGCTGCATTTGTCCCACCTACTTATAATGCTTATAAAAGCTATAGACAAGTGCTTGGAAAGAAAGAACATTCACAGGTTAAACCCCCCCATTTTTGCATTACTATTTTAAATCCTTTTAAATCCTTCTAAACAGAACCCTGATATCAAAGGCCAAGACAAAGCTTCTTTCTTGGAGTACAGTTTTCAACTCAACCAGACAGAACTTTGCTGTTATTACAGCAACATCCTTAAAAATCTTAAATGTTGACAGCAAAGATAACCTTTAAATACCGTCCAACCTCACCAACCATATGCTGCATTTTCACGCATGCTTAGAGCATTTTGCTGCATGCCAGATTTCCATGTGCACCTGGTTATGCAACCAAAACATCCAGCCAGAAATGTAAATAGCACAAAGTCTGCAAAGTCTTAGGCTGTATCGTTGAGCATTAAAAGTGCAAGTTCAGAATCTGTTTGGATGAACACGTAAAATAAATCATTTCTCGTGCACTGAGGACAGTTCTTATGACCCACAGCAGAAAAGAAGGGGCAGCAAGAACTTACTTTTGGAATTTTCCGGCTTGTGGACAGTAAGGTTGTACAGGAGCTTGACAGAGTCCAGAGTCAGATGTAAAATTGTTCCAGGTTATCTCAAAGCTTGGTGGTGTTTGGTGGCTGCTTCGGTTTTTTCCTTCTCTTTTTGAAAACTCTTTAGCTACAACTTTTCTGGAGGTTTTTAAGTTTCTGAACAGCCATGCCGAGTAGCTGAGATTTTTGTTTCTCTCACCCTTCTTCCAGTGGTTGTAACTGCCCATGCCAGCCTAAGCACACTCACTAGTGATAAATAAAACCACAGACAGCAACACCAAAGGTATCCCGCTTTCAAATTTCCTTTCTTTTGCTTTTGAGTCAGATTCTTTACCCCTGAAATGAAAATAGTACAAACACAGCACTGCTGCTCAGGGAAAGGCAAGCCAGCCCGGTGGGTTTTCCTCCTAGGCCCTACTGGGGGTCAACTGGTGACTGACTGGTGACAGATAACTGGTCTAGATCTGTTGCACACTTAACAGCAATGAGTTGTACTCACTAATACGCAAAACCCCCAAGAAGTGTTCAGGTTTATAAATTCAAAAAATGCTTTTTATGTGCCTTGTGCACTGTTTATTTTTTTATTTGTTTCAGTTCTTGGTGATAACATCCACATTAAAGGTCTTTGTCTGAATTTCATCATGAATCCCACGCCCTTCACTCAGCTGGTGTAGCCAGTCTCTAGAAGTTCATACAATGCTTCATTAGTGCTCATTCAATTGGGATAGCAGTGTTCCATCTAACCTGAAATATTACCATGGATCTTTATTTCTTCCACAATCTTACTTCCCAATCACTATTGTTAAGTCATCCTATAAAAAAATTTTGCAATTCAATCAAATAGGCTCAATTAATGGAATCATCTTCCTTCTTTGGTTATTATCCTAATGTTTCATCTTAAATCTGTGCTTCTGACTCTGAGAACTCATAAAATAGGAATTGGTCTATAAATAACATATACAAAGTTTTGACTAATATGGAATGAATGTGCTCCTCTCTCAGTCTCCATGTAACCTCCATACTGTCAAGCCCCTGAGTGATTTTTGTTGATTATGTACAGCATCCTGACATGCAAACTCACAATTTAGCCTGAAGACATTTGCAATTAATTAATTAATCCCAACAGAAATTATCAAAACTCATTCACCGGGCACTGCACAGCCAGCAGCAAGCAAGAAGAGACTTTTTAACCATGGAGGAGAAGAACTCTTCAAGCAGAAACAAAGCCTGCTGCAGAAAACAAAATGTAAATCTTAGAACAAAGAAAGCTTCCTGTTAAAGCATGGATGCACAACGAGTCGCCCTGGGGTTGCATGAGGTCCTTCTAGACCCACTTTGATGCCCATCACGCTTCCCTCAAGGCTTTGAGAGTTGTGTCTGGGCTCTGACATGGATAAACCATAACATCTCAACTTACAATAACATTTACTAGAGAAACAAGAAGAGAAGTCTCAAAATTCTGGGGAGGTATCGATGTTCGGTGGATTTTTCTCTTAAATGGGCAAAAATTACGTGTTCCTTTTGCAGGACAAATGAATAGACACAGCAATGCATTTCAAGAGGAGCTTGTTGTAAATCCTTCATTTGAAGGTACTTTTCAAAATTACAGAATCCTTTATTGAATGCACAGAAGGTGATTGCATTACATGCACTTTCCAACCCAGTTATAGTGGAGCTGCAGCCACTTTGATATGAGCTGTGACTGATTACAGGTGATTGCAGAAGTCTGACATTTCTGCTGCACGTTACGTGCTTGAGTAATCCTTTGCTTACAGTGAGTTGGCTGAGGGTCTAAGATACCAACTAATGCTGAGCTGGAGGAGGGGGAAAGAGGAAATCCCATGGAAAATGCAACTAAATACAGTTGCTTAAAGCCAGTGGACAGGACTGGGTGTTAACTTTCAATCCTATGTTACACCACCTGCAGAAAGTGCAGCTATGATATATTGTGCTACTTCACTGCAGACAGCACCCACTGCAGCCCTCAGGATCCTTCTCATAAAAAACAGGTTAAACTGATCCCTGTTGGGCTTTCAATCCCACTGTGGATAGTGGGATATTTCAGAAATGCATGGTTGGAATCTGCTGTGTAAGAGTGAGAAGGAAAGAGTAAATTCAAGAACAAGCTTATACACGTCGGTGCTGTGTTCAGCTGGACCAATTCAGGGCAGTTTCTGAATAGAGCTTGTTGATAAATAACCTTTTATAAAGTAAAACATATAAGTTAAATAATAATAACTGGGATTAGGATAAAACAGACAAAATATCAACAGGATTTAAGATAGGGGATAATTCAGTAAAATTTAAATTTAGTCAATCAGTTTCAGTGGAGCAAGACTTATTTTTATGTTTACTATTGCACCTTTCTTAATGTAAATTTTCTAAGGAAAAAAACTACCCTGAAAGTCAAAATACTCACTCTCTAATTTTATTTTTTTAATAAAATTTCATCAAAGCCCTCAACATTTTTTAAGGTGAGAAAAAAAAAGTCTGGACTATTCCAAGGTGTGGTTAAAACCATGTTTTTCTGAAGAAAATTCTTGTGACAAAAGCTTGCCTTCATCCAGTTCTCTTTTCTTTGTTGTCTGCCAATTCCACAGCAGGATTTTTAAACTTTTGTTTTTATTTTCTTTGTCTCTGGTTTTTCCTACCCTATCCCACCACCCTTCCCTTCAAGAGGCTCCTGGTTTAGCTGACTGGTGAGACTGGATGCACAACTCCAGGCCACCTCAAAGATCATCTGCTTTGCTGGGCCAACCTGTCGTTTCTGGAGCATATTCTTCTTTCCTTCCCCCTAAGATGCTCTTGGGCAAATTATGCATCTTCCTGACCTAGTCCAATTGTAAACCTCAGCTGCTGGAGTGGCATGAATGTGGCAGGACTAAATCAGGGCTTTCCAAGTAGATTTCATACATGCAAAATTTTTGAGAGGCTTCTTCTATAAATTTTACATTCATTTTCCTCTCCAGGCCTTAGACATTTTATTGAATTGACTGAAATAGTGACTTCCTGGTTATGTGACTTGTATACCATACAGCTGAAAATTTTAAGTTGATTCCTGGTGGTTAAGACTCCCCCTGCATCTCACAAAGCCCTTCCTCAGTTGCCTAAGTTACATTTCAAGCAGTATGTATATAATAAGGAATAAAGGAGTATGTGATTGGACAGCTGAGCACAGCACAAGGAATAATTTGCTGAGTTTTGTTTACACTGGATGTTGGGAACCCATTGTAAAAATTAAAGGGAGGAGGTTTAATCCCTGAGTCTGCTGGGCATTTGCACATCCACCCTTTCTGCTCTGTTCACTAACCAAACACAAACCAGCTCTTCATTTGTATTTTTATTTTTATTTCTTCTAAATATGTTTGTGTTTGGGACAGAAGAATCTAAGCCAAATTATCACACAGGTATCTCTGTCACTAAATAAAGCAAAAAGGAACAATAACCCTTAAAAACCTGCACATGCACCAAGGAAGCAACACCAATCCAACAAGTGCACATGCTGAAAACTGAGCAACTACCCTTTTTGCACTTAATGGCACAGAGAAGACATTGTTTCTCCTGTGGCCCCAAGAAAGGAAGTACTAAAAGATCATTTTTAAGTATCATAACAATTTTCACACAGCAGCTTCTGTGAAAAAGGGTTCCAGCTATTTAATCCTATGAATGCAAGCAATCCTGCAATGAATCAATTATGTGAGTTCCAAAAATCGAAACAAGAGGCACAATTCAGGACTAAGGAAGACTATAATTTACCTCCCCAATCCAGTAGCTAGAGGCTTCAAAGAGAAAGTACAGCTGAGAAGAAAGAAAAACACAGTGGAACAAATTATCCACCTAAGTGATGTAAAGGGACTGGAATCTGGCCACAACTGCTAGATTTAGATTTCTTATAATATACAGGAAAGTGTAAAATCCAGTATGACATGTTTGGTAAACTAAAGGCACAGGACTCCCTTCCCACCCTCAAAATATAGATATCTTTACAGAGATTTTATGAGTCAGAGTGGGCAAAGGAAGAGAGTCAGAGGTCTGCTATTCCAATTCGACATATCTCTAATTTATTTAAGACCATAACCAATTTAGGAAAGCCACAGATAGCTACACTAGGCCATCAGGCCACCCCTGAATTTTGAGATATTCCCCTTATCTGTTGCAATCTGTTTTAAATCCAATCATCTGTGTTTGAATAAAATGCTTCTTTTAGAATGACATCTTGACCAAGATGAGAAACTATTATTTCATTTCATAATTTTTTCCCCCTCAAGGCTTAATGCTCTGTTACTCGATGCTTTACCTCTAAGGTGAACTTAAGCTGCTCCTCTTCCAGTCACTGATTCTTCCTATGTCTTTCTTCACTAGATTAGAAACATATATTGCATACCTTGCCCTGAAGGCACTTAGACATGGTAACCATGTCACCTGCCTTTCTGAAAAACTTAGACTAAGCCCTTTAGTTCTCACAAATACAACAAAAACTTGGGAGCTTTTCACTCTTCTCAAAAGAATACCCCAAACCTCATCCTTCTTTGCTCTCTTCTCTCCATCCTGTGACACAACAAAGATCCCTTCCTTGCAGGCAGAGAAGTTCACATACAAAGGAGACACAGTTTTAACATGGGTTCATCTGGTGGGAGGGAAACTTTTCAGCTGATATTTTGCACATCACCAATACAACCTTCTTGCAGTGATGGTCAGATGGTGCTAATTTCTAATTTTAAAATTTTCAATCCTTGTTTTGTAAAATGTAGCCAGAATGATGATGAGAGTTGATGAGAAGTGTTTAGTGTGGGTCAGAAGAGCAATGATTGTACACCATTCTTTGCACAAATCCTCTGCAAGGCACTATTGTCCCACCTTCCTATCAGCTCCCTTCTTATGCAGGTTTCCATATTTCCACTACAAAGTCCTAATTTCTATCTCACGTTTCTCTCCTTTCACCTTTCCCAACAAATCTGTTGCCCTGTCTTGAACTCTACTTGCCTAGATGTCCATCACATTCAATTAAAAAACTGCATTCAAATATGAAGAAAGGAAAGATGAGTTAATAAATTATGATAATAATTGGGCAAAGAAAGAGTCAAAGAATTGTTTGCTTGCCAAATAGCTATTTTCCTAAATTTACAAGGCAGTGGTCAGAGCCAAGAAGAGCTGCTCCTCTTTATGGGACACATGCAAGCACTGAATGGCTCCTTCCTGTGCCTTTATTTTACTAAACTTGTCACACCAGATTTTACACTTCCTTCTAAATTATGAGTAAAAAGAACCCTTTGTTTGTCATTTTTCCGCTTTGATGGATATGGATCGTGATCAAACAGTGCAGCCAAGTTCCCATCCCCTGCTCACAGCAGCCTCAGATCCTGGAGACATGGAAATGCCCCTAACGGGCTCAGGGCACCTGGATTTCCCAAGCCTCCCGGGCATCACACCCTGCCTGGCTCTGTGCTGCTCATCTTTCTCACTGCCATTGCTAAATCATTCACCAGTGCCTGGGGGAAGCTACAGTCTAGTGATAAATGCAGGTCACTCAGATCTCTGTACCTCTGCAAACAAGACACCTGGCTTAGCTACCGTCCTCTCTCTGTGCTGTATTCCAGAGCCAGGGAGCTATGCATGGATAGCTTTTTCTTTTCCACAAACCACCTGTTACCTGCCAGCACTGCCTATAACATAGACAGCCCTTATTTTTATTACTTCACCCCTATGGCATGAGCCTTCCTCTTCACAAGCACTTTATATTGTCACCAGTAACTGCTTGTGATGGCAGCACAAGGAACATCGGTCACCAGCAACACACTCCTTTTCCTACCTCAAGGCATGGAAAGCTGGTGGGCGGTTCAGACAGCCAGAGAAGGAAATAATGCTGTGAGCACTGCTTGGTCTAGGTTCCTGTCCCGAAGGCTTGTTCTATTATTTGCAGAGCAGCAGCAAATAAATCAGGAAAACAGAGCAGTAACGTCCCACCTCAACCAGACAAAGGGAGAGACTTGGTTTTTTCCCTTTTGTACAATTACTGTGCCCAATTTTACAACTGAAGTGGGACAGGTAAGGGTTGAATATCCCAAACAGAACTGAAATGAACTGAGCATCACAATGAATTTGGTGTGATTAGAGAGAAGAACTGCAAGAGCAAGACAGTAACACAACATAGCTTTAAAAGGGTGATGCAGACTCAACACCTACACAAGGCTTTAAACTATGAAGACACAGAGCCCAGAAGTTATCCATGCTCTGCAGAGTGTGGCTGCCCTGGGAGCTTCTCCCAGGATGGCGCTTGTTCATGCAAACAGCCCTCATGTATATGTATGACACACCTGCACACACACCTCACTGCTAGGTGTGGAGTGGCCCAGAGCAGGGGGTGACCTGCCCGGGCAAGGCTGTGGCAAAGCGGGCCACGGCCGGGCACTCCCAGCTCCTGTGCCAGCTTCTTGTCCCAGCACAACCCCTCCAGTGCCCAGGGAGAGCCCAGACAGGCCCCAGCACACCCTGGGTGCTCTGCCTGCCTCTGGGTCACGGGTGCCTGGCTCTGAGTCACCCCTCGCTGCTCCCCGGGGCCATGTGGGTCCCCCGGGTGCAGGGCAGGCACGTCGCTCCAGCGCCCGGGGCTTTAGAAGGAGTGACCTTAAACGGAGGGGAAGAGCAAAGGATCTGCACTGCACAGGGGGGGTTGAGGGGCTCTGGCAGTCCCTGTGGCCAGGATGGGACCAGTGACACTGCAGAGAAGGGGGCTGAAAGCCCAAGACAGGGAGATTGGGCAAGGGGTGGTGCCAGGACCAAGAGGTCTCATTCCCTCCTGCATCACACAGCTGAGCACGGGCAGCTTGTGACAGGAATGGCTGTACAGCACACAGAGGCACAGACTCTTTGTCCCTGCTTCCATGGGTCATCTGCAGCGCTCGGAGTCATGCTGAGGAACAACACCTTTACAAGAAGAGTTTCTCAGTAACACTGGAGAGATCTTGCTGATCTCTTTCAGCTCAAATCTCGACACCCTACAAATAAAGCACTTTGGAAGCCACCTTAGATTATGCAGACCAGAAATCCTTTTCTCTTCCCCTTTCTCTCTCTAAATTTGCTCTGATGGCTTTCATTTGTTGCAATGTGGTAAAAGTTTTGGTGATCTCTTGGACAGACACACACTATGCAAGTCCTTTACAAATGCAAAAGTACAAAACCTGTTCACTGAAAACAACTGCATAATTACTGAATTGAATATTTAAAGAAATGTGACTTTACTGTGACTTCTCTCTTCAGGAAACTACAGGAAAATTCCTCAAATAACTTTCAGTTGTCATTGAAAATATATAGTTCAAATAATTTTCTGAAGTATTTCTCCTTTTTTCCCTTGTTTTAGAATAGGGGCAATTTTAACACGCTAATAAATCTTAATGCAAGACTGTTTCAAACATAATTGTACTAGCTGTAGGCTAGATTACAGGTGCCCTTTTAGACACGTTAACTCGTTGTATTTACATCTTGCTGCATCAATTGTATGGCTATTGTAAACTTTATATTATGCAAGGTGTGTAATTACACAGTGTTTCCAACTCCCATCACAAGTGCACACCTGGCCTGGTCCTAACAAGCACATTCCTTCTCAAAATGGCTACGTAATTAGAAAATTCCACTTCTTGGACACAGCACCGTGCTTAGCAGACGTATATTTTACTGTGAAATGCGCTACCGTTTCTCTCACAGGGTCACTAGGCACGCTGTGAGCTGTTCATTGTTTTTAATCCTAACATGACCTTTATACTAAATACAAAAAACAACCTTGGGATTGAAAAGCATGGCATGATGTCATGAGCACAGAGAATGATTTCAATGAACCCAAAGCTGTTTGATCAGGGACCAGTCCTCCCAAGGTGCTGAGTCCTCATTTCCTGCAGGTCCCAAACTGGAGTTCGTGGTGCCTGAAAACTAGTTGTCCCAATTAAAGTGGGAAAATGAGGCGTTTAAAATCCGCAGCTGCTTTGAGAACACTCACTTTGAGCTTCCAACTCAAGATGTTTCGCCACACTTGTGTTTTATAAGAAAAGCTTCAAAACTTTGATTTTGTGCATTCACATGCACAAAACCACTGAATGCCGAAACTGCAGAGTGGTAAAAACACAGTAATAATTTTATCACTAATTTACTCAACTGGGGTTGATTACAGATCTATGTGAGCAGCATTTCTGCCCCCTCCCACCCTGAGCAAACACGGGTAAACCATGTAAATATGTTAATAAACTTCTGCTGCAGTGGGGAATACACTCCAGACCCCTTCTTTGCTAGAAGGGAGAGGACTATGAAACACAGAAAAAATTGCAGGAAAATTTCAGGACCAGGAATTGCTAGAAATGGCAGCTCTTTTCACACATATTGTTGAGGATAGAAGGGAGATAATGGTAAATGATTACCGAAGAAAAAGAGAGCACCGGATCCCAAGTCCACAGAAATCTTTTGAAAAAAAAAAATAAAACCAAATGTGTAGATGCTTTCCCACACTTCTTTAATCAGAATTTTAGATTCACCTATGTGATCTGCAAAATAGTAGTTATCAGATTAAACCCCAACTTCTCAGCTAAGAAAGACAACCCCATGAATTCACATGAATAAAGGGGTCAGATTTATATGGAGATATTTTAATTCTTAAACAGTTAACAGTCAAAGAGATGCTTGGTAACTTGCACAAAGGGAAGGCTATAATTGTAACATCTTTGCTCTAAGGTGAATAATTAAGTAGATTCCACTGACAAAAGGATGAGAAGACTGTGCCTCAGGACATTTAGTCAGTAGAACTGAGCAACAGGTTACAGGGAAGCAAACAAGGCTATATTTAAACACAAACCTATTGACTTGATTATTTTCAATGCAGAAAAGAAAAATTGATTCCTAAAATGAGTAATCCTTGGGCAGTTTAACAGAATGAAGCAGAATGAGCAAATTCAAGGTCACGATATTATTGTTGCAACTTTTTATGTCAGGCTATCCTTTTACTGTTCTATCCTCTTTTGCCCCTTGACTCTCAATTTCTTCACAACAAACAAAGGTAGTAATACTAAAAAAAAAGAAATATATATTTATCCTATTCTTTAGTTAATTAAGTCCTTCAATTAAGCTCAGTCATACTTTTGAATAGGTTTTGCACGTTTGGTCCCTTTTGTTTGAAACTGTAAGAAGCCTGCTTCTTATTTTTATTCGAAATTATTTTTCTTCACTCTAACAGGAGATTTTAAGTATTCATAAATATAACTGTAAAGTTCTCTTGCAAGAAAAACACAGATCTACTGCATAGTTATATAGTTCTGTGTGACCAACCCAGAAACCGGAATTAAAGGAATTTCCCGGGTCTGTAGCATTTACCTAAGGCTGGAAATCACTTCTCTTCGGAGGCTTTTAGCACATAGTCCCCTTTGGTGCAGACAGACAGGTGAGGAGAGGACTTTGAGCTTCCTCAAAAGTCTTCACATATTCTTAGCGTTTATCCCCACACTAAGGCTGGAATAAACCCTTGTCCCAATAGGGTGATGGCATCATAGGGAGTCCATTTGAGGCCACAGTGCTGATCAGTAACTAAGCAGTGATACAGTCCCGTGACGTAGAACTACTACCAAAAAATCAGCCCCAGGTTGTTTGATGTCTTAACAAACCCAGGCAATGGCAAGACGGGTTTCCAGCTGCTGAAGACTATGCAGAGCTGCTGGAAGTGGTGCACACTCTGGAGAGTCAGGCATTCTGCACTCAAAGATAATTTTAAGCCAATATGACATCCTTCTTGTCTTGTCTTTCATCTGGAAGAGGGGGCAGGAGGTGGCTTTTTGGATCAGAGTCAGTTAACAACTCTAATGAGGCCTGGATGGCAGATCGGGTCAGCACACACACAAATACTCCAGAAAAGGATCAGTAAACACACATCTAGACAGCACAGGATCCTGGGGACATATAAGGCAGTAAATCAAGAGAAGGACTGGATTGGCTGGCCCAACTAGTTTTCCATCCAGCAGGACTATCATCTTTAAAGAATGATTTTTAAGCTTTTCTTTTCCATCTCCTATTAATTTGTTTGACATGACCTTATCAGGACTCTGCTAGTTATGTTCTGCTTTCCTTATGTAGTTGTTTTCAACAAAGTGAAACTGCATATAGTTGTCTCCTTCTGTTATGCCTTCACTTCTGCAGTGCTGAAACATTAAAACAATTTGAAGGATATGACAACGAAGTTCCTCAGTACAGTGAGCATGTGGATTGATATGTTTTGATTTTTTTCTTTAGAGAACAAGACTTGTCAGTGCTCAACTAGAAAAGCTGCCAAATACATCATCATCTCTCATTCACTATGACCCAGGTGCTGTCAGCCCAAACTGACTGTTTTCAGTAAAAAGAAAAAAATCATGTTGGGTGAGTTCAAAACGGATCCCAAGAGGTGCCAATTAGGAAGCATTTAAAGTGCAAATTCTAATGTTAATTTTCTGAGTTCATTTGCTGTGTCCATTACTAAATCTCCAGTTTAAAATGCACTTTATAGCCTAATTTTGTACTACACAATCTGTTTCTTTCCTGCTCCACATACTCTTACACTTGCACGTAGGACTAAGAAATGCATTTAAATATTTGATTCACTGCCATTAGCAAGAGGGGGAGAAGAAAAACTTAATGATGGATGATATGATACGCTGTGCACAGAATGCCTTCATGCTATTCACAGCACATTATTATCAACATACCTCTTCCCATCATGTGCATTTTTTAGGAAACTAAAGCAAACAATGCCTCTGAACTCAGAGAAGATTCTCTAGTAAGAGGGATTAAAGTCTATGGATCATATAGATTTGTTGAGTGATCAGTTTTGTTCAAATCTTATCTGTTTATTTTCGTCCTGGTTTTTCTGCAGTAAATATCTTCACATTGAAATGTGGGGCTTTACTACCTTAAAAGGAGCAGTGAAATGTAATAAACATCTAAAACCTGCTTTTATACATGTTTTCATCTCAAAACCAGTCACCTAGATCCCTAATCTAACCATTGCAATCAACAGAGTAGCAACCTAATGCACTTAATCCTGGAAGAAATCCAAATGGAAGGGTTGAAAAATGTCTTTAAAACCATCTGTGTTTTAAAATATACTGTTGCAATGCAAGGCAAGGATTTGTTGAGAGGATGTTGATATTCCTTTTTTCTACTAGAAATAAAAGAAAGTCTTTCCAACTTTGGTGCTTATGTTTTGTACATTTTGAGCGCTTTTGTGCAGCTTCCACTCAGTGGAAGGCAACCAAGCAAGGGACTGAAAGCAGTGCTGATATTAGGAGTAAGCACATACTTTATCAACAAGAATGTCATTGATCTAAAGGTGCTCCCCCTTTTACTCGGCTTTTGAAGTCAGAGTTTCAAAAGGTTTTAAGTCAGTTCACTTGGACTTCAATACATTTTCTGCTGTATGGCTTATTTTGGCTGAAATAACATGAGAAAAAGCTAGGCTTTTACACCTGAGTTTTTCCAGTTTCTAATGGGTATCTAACTCCAGTCAAGCACTTCCAAAGGAATTTTATATTTGGTGGCAATGGGATGATTCACATGCTTAAAAATAAGTACATGCATAAATGACTGCAGCTTTGAAATTTGTTAATACTGAAAGTATTACGTTTGATTACCTGCATAGGCATCCAGAGTGTCCCTGCCCTCTACTCAGCAGCAATAGAGAAACCAAGGAATACCAAGGAATATCTCCCTTAAAAATTCACCTCAAAACACTCATAATCCAATTAAATGAACCTCTCCTTCTCCACTGCCATTTTATTGCACAATTATTCACCACATCCATAATTTTTAAGTTTATCAAACAATTCGTTCATCCTGCTTTGAGAGCCAACACAGAGATGGTGTAGAGATCTTTGTCTCCCAACCGATTTTTTAGATTAAAATCTCTTCCTGATTCTTTAGATTAAAAGATGCCTAACCTGGTGACTGAACTTGTTGAGGGACTGCCATGCTGAGTCCCTGGGAATTGGAGCTGGCAGCGCCCGCTCGCTGCCAGGGTGCAACATCGCCCACGGCAGCTGAGCCAGCCCTGAGCCAGAACAGCCCTGGGAAACAGATGAGCTGCGACCAGGGCTCAGACAGGGAAGGAAACCGGCCAAAAGAATGAGAAATCTCTACAGCAAAATTTAAAGTAATCAACTACTCTTCATGGTATAGCTCGGACTAAGCTTGAGTTTTGTCTTTGGCTATCTCTGCTTGCCTGTATTGCTCCACATTAGCAGCTAATTATGCTCAAATGGCAGGTAAATTAATTTGTTTTCCAGCATTTGGTGCAGCCTGCATGAGCAGAATCTCCCAGCCAATGTAAGACCATTTGGTCAAACAACATTTGCAATTTGCTTCTATATTTAGGACACTTGCCTGCAAAAGCCCACATATATTTAACAAGTTCAGTGGATAAATCCGGGCGAGTGGTGTGCAATTTCTGCCATGCTAAGATACAAACATGATGAATGAAAGTTTATTTCTCTTATATCTTCAAATGTAAAAATACATAATACTGAGAAATATCTTGTGAATCTAATTCCCACTGCAGTGTTTTGTCAGCTGTTTATTAGCAAGCAGCGTTCTTTTCCCCCTTCTGAAAATTATATAGAAGGACCACATTTGGTCGAGATTTGAATTTCTAAAAGCTAAAAAGCTCTAGAAGTTTCTTTCAATAAAAATATATATTTTTAAATTCAATTCCCTCTTTTTTTTAGATAAGCAAAATCCCACAAAAAGAAGGAAAGATAATCAACAACTAAGATGAAGCAAAGCATTATTCAGATACTTGTTTTGGTCTAAGCCTACATCTAGACTGATGGAAGACTGAAGTCTCACTGTATACAAGGGCCTAAGCAGCAGTTCCATTTTAACAGTCTAAACATCCCTAATTTTCACTTTCCTAAAGTGAACTCAATATTGGTACATATTGTTCCTGTAGCACTTTGCATAACTATTGCATATTTAGATTTTTCTTTCAGAGCTATAAGCCACTGTACGAAAATTTTTTTAATCCTTTGAAACTCAAATGAACTTAAAATGCCTTTTTTTTCTTTTTTTTTTTTTTTTTTTTTTTTTTTGTCCTTAAAGCACTTTTCCTTCTAAAAGTTAAAAACAAGGTTTAGAGGGGTCAGATCTCTTTCTTTTTTTAAAGGCAGTAATTACTGACAGTAGCTCTTGGTATTCCGAAGTCCTTTCAAAGGGTCTCCAGACATTCTGCCTTGTCTCTGATGGAGGCTGAGAGATGGCCACAAGATTCAAGAACCAAAACTCCATCGCTGTGGCACAGCTTTCTTCAAAGCTGCTCAGTGGAGTCAGTTTTGGGAAGAAAACGTGTGTTGAGAAATTAATTCAGCACAGCCCCCTGCTGAGGGGTGGAAACATCTTGGTAAGGGGAACGTGTAACATTCCCAAGCACCCAGCAATGGAGAAGTGTCCTGAATTCCAAGTGCTCTATCTCGGTGCTCTATCTCCACATGAGCTCTAGCCTGCAGAAACGGAATTCACTGTTCCATGGACAAGTTCCAGAAGCTGTTTCCGTATGCAGTGCATGCCAAAACTGGGCCTAGTCGGCTGTTATTAAAATGTTGCTGTCAAGCCATTAAATGCTTGAAAAGCTGAGAATTAAAAGAAGCTTTATTCATGTACTCCCCACGGTGTTTCTAATCATGCCATTGATGTCTGCAGATCCAGTTCCCTTCAAAATTTAGCTACAGTTTGTGTTTATAAATCATTTCTTTTAAAGACTGCCACCAAACAGCCAATCTCAGGCCTCGGTCTAATCTGCAGTTTGAACAGGAATGAGATTGCGCTCACAGATTGCAAATCGTTCTTCAAAGGCACTGCTGAATGCAGGTGCTTTAGGGGACTAGTCCTCCCAGAAACAAGGTGTTTTAAACGCATCCCTTCCTCCCTTCCTCCCGTTGGACCAGTTTGCACTGGGAGCCTGCAAGAAACTCCTCCTTCACCTGCATTGCCCCTGTTCTGCATCATTCCCAAAAATTCCCAGGATGTGTTTGGCCAGCTTGCCACAATTCAGCTACCTAGAGATACCTAAAGCTACTGAAATGAATGACTAAAAGCAGAGAATTTACTATCTCTAAAAATCTGTTTATGATCTATCTTTTCATCTAAATGAAAGGATTTTTTTACTACCTTTTCATAGGATATAAGATACTATCTTTTCATTTACATGTTCAATACCAAACCTGTCACAGTCTGTGACCTGGAGAGATCTGAATAGAGACAAACGAACCCTTCACCACAGAGCAGGTGACTTATGAGATAACTACAGACACATCTACAAGGAAACACATACAGGGAGAGCAATGCAACAGTGGGGAGAGTGAAGCCATGGAAAGCAAAAATACAAATATTTTCAAAAGTAGGAGCTGGTTGTTAGTCCCCAGGAAAGAGTGTGAGCAGCAGTGGGGTCAGTCCCACATGGGATCAGGGCTGGCTGCATCACCTGGTGGACACAAGGAAAACATTGTGGATGCAAAGAGTCAAACCCGCAATGTGGAAGGGAAAAACAATCGTCCTGTAATTGACTGCTCACTAATGGAGTCTATTAATTTATGGCAACAGAAGACCAGCTAATTTATGGTTAGTGGTGTTTGAAAGATAAACAATCTAAACTGAATCAGACAGATAATCCCTCTGCCATGCCTTCATCCTGGGGAGACTTCAGCACTGTCAGGGAAAAGGGAACAATCCCAAGCATCCACCACTTTCAATGACACCGATTAGGCCGAGGTCTCTTTTGTCTTATTTAACCTGGACCAAACGGCATAAAGCATATCAAAATCTGCAGAGTCTGAGAAACAGTGTGACATTCTTAACCATCTGGGTAGTAAGAGGTGGGAAGATTTAGGGAGACTGTTCAAAATATACAGCAAGAAGCACATTACTGAGTTCTTGAAATATCCCAGATCAAGAGAACCCCATTCAAGCACAGACTCTTGCCGAAGGTGAGTTTTGAGCCCGTCCTTGTCTAATCCTTACGTGGGGAAGGAGTTATTGGTAGGATGTTAAATACTCTCTTCTTTTGTAGGATCTGTGGGAGCACCCTTGAGAGGAAATCTCACGATGCCGAGGCAGACTGTATTTAACACTCCTAATTCACAATTATTTTGTTCAAGTGTTTGATACAAGATACAAAGGTTTTGATATCTGAAGAACCTTGCATGTAATACCCTCTTGACAGATCATTACACGAGTCTAATTGAATTTAGATCTTGAGATATGCTGCTCAGAACTTGTTTGCATTTCAGTAGAAATGAGATGATCATCAGTTACCTTTACATAGAAACTGTGACGCATATTTTCATGCACATGAAACACAAATACCAAAATATTCAGGTATTTGTGTGCTTTATTTGCATATAGTTGCTACCTCTGTGTAGGAATGAAGCAATTACTGTTACAGGTAATTATATGCTCACATGTAATTTGCACAAGAGGAGAAAAAAAATCCTACAGTGTACTCATTCTGTAGATATTTGGGACAACACAGCAAACAAAAAAAAGAACTAAAATAAACCCTGCATGTTCACCCAAGATGTCTTTCTGCCAAATAGACATGGAGAGAAGAAAACAGAAAATCTCCATTGCTTTCCATAGTCAATTTCCCCCTTTTCCAGAAAAAAAATATTTATTTGCTTGTTATTAGTTTATAACAGCAAGAATAAACGTATGTAAATAGATGAAACATCAGTACTTTTAAGACCTTCTGTTATATATGAATCACAGCCTCTTGAATAAGCTTTCTAATTATTGCAATTTTTTGCTTAATGAAAGAAAAATTTGTACACACACACGCCTGCATAATTGATTCAAACAGAAACATTCTTTTTTACTCAAAAGGAAATATTTCTCTGAATTATGGCAATTATTTAACAGAGAAAATTGTCATTCTGAAATGAAAACCAAGAACCCTAATTTAAAAAAGAAAACACTTCAGTATTCACCAACTCCTTCTCTTCTTTTGTAGGATAAATTATCTGCCAAACCTATATTCATGCAAATTTTTAATTTCCTTAAAATTTCAGTATTTAGACACTTTACTGAGGGGAAAAAAAGTCTAGTTATGCATCTAATTCCTTTTCCAAAGCTTCATCTGTGGCTAAATGACTCCCAAAACATCTTTCCCCTGTGCTGATCTCTTGTAGGTCACTGCAGGCCGCCTTCATTGCAAGAATTTGTAATTAATGGGATATCTGAGACTTGGATCCAGTGTGTGGATGTTACAAAATACATCACAAGTCTTAGTTTTCATAAGCTTAATAGAGAGCTGCTTTGCTTGTCCTACAAGTCCTCCTTGAACTCCACCAAAATATAAATTAACTCCCAAGAAGTTAAGACAATTCAGGTTTCTGGTATCTGACCATGGTGTGATTGAAATTGGCTCAACAACAACATGACAAACATAACTCCAGCTATCCTTCCCTTTCCCCAGCCTCCCACCTTCCTTGATACCTGAAGTGAATTTCCCTTTCCAGAATATATTGTATATATTCTTCATATATTGTAGAGAAAGTCCTTTGTAGCTCATTTTCCCACTAAACTCTTTCTGGTTTGGGATTAACCTTTTGTACTAAAAAAAAAAAAAAAAAAAAAAAAAAGACTGTGTTTTTTTTTCTTCTAATACAGTATAATCCTATCAAATTTACCTTTGTTGTGGATGCATCCCCTAACACCCCTCAACAAAGGAGCGTGGACAGCAGCATTTAGGGAACAGTGCAGCTTCCCTGGATGACAAACAACTTAAATCAGTTCTCACTGTATAATGACATTGCAAAGATCCCATTCAACTGTGTCCCGATGGAAACCTGTGCTGAGACCTCAGGTGGACAACCAGCAGATAAATAACTACAGATAACTCATGTTTGGTGTTTTTATCTTTAGCATTTTAGGCAGTAACTTGGACTTTTTAAGTGTCCCCTCCATCCCCTGGTGTGGTTCCACTGCTGTACCCAAGCTCTGCTCCTACAGTGCCTTCCCAAGGGGACAGGACAGGGATGGCTTATCCCATTCCCTCCTCACAGGTAACAACAAACTGCACACCTACACCAGAGCATGGGAACCAGCCCTTCACTGCTTATGCTAAATCCCAGACACGCTTACTCCCTAATCCCAAACTTGGATAACAGCAAACAGCTGAGTCTCCATTAGTTGCCTGACAGGATGGGACAATCATCACATGGTGCTTTTCACACCTGCTTCCCTCTCCTTTTATTTTTGGGAGGAATAATATCCAGGCTAAAAGAATAATATGTCCATGCCCTACCACCTTAGTCATTTCCTTACGATCTTTTTCTTCTCACACATTTGACATTTTTTCTCTCTTCATTTCCATGTCAATCAGATGATAAACCCCAAAAGTTTGAAGGAAATACTAAAGTTTCTGAACTGCTCCCCAGAGAAAAACCAGGAACACCAAATCCTTTCTCAGAGTGGTTATTTTTGTGATACACCTTTGCACAGCACTATTTATAAAATTTTGGAGCTGTTCCCTCAGTGTTTCTTGTTTGTTTGTGGAGTTCTTCCTCAGTTTAAAGCACCACAGACAACAGTTTGTCACATGAATGTACTGAGAGGCAAAACACCTATATGGGATTCTCAGCACCGCCAGACTTGCTTTGGGACCTTCAGCACATCTTTAGCCAAGCTGTGCCTCATTTTACTGAGCAGAGTGAAAGGTGTAATCACAGAGTCTGCAGTTGCTTCTGGGCTCAGATGAAGAATTTGTCTGTGTTCACTTCTAAGCTGCTTTTTTTGGCAAGTTTAAAATACAGAAATGAGAATTTTGTATGTTGACACAGTATGTATATTTTACATTTTTTTTAATACACATACACACACACATATGTGTCCAGAGCTCTGGGCAGGAGAATTTTAAGCAAATGGAAATAAAGATAAGACAACTACAGAGAGCTTTCAAAAAGCAAGCCATGAAACTGATGTCTAGGTCTTAAAATAACACACTTCATTAAAATTCAAATTTGTCTATTTCCAAATCCCTTTGCAGCCCCTTGTTACATGGGACAGAGCTGCTCCATGGTGGAGGTTCTCAGGCCATGGATGCTTGGAGAAGTCACTAGGAATTGCTCTGCTGAAATACTTGGGAGCAAAAACCCCCAGCGCCTCACATTGTGGAGACTAAGGAGGGAAACAGCCCCTGGAAGCACAAAGGGCAAAGCTAGAACTGTGTCCTGCCTGCGTTTGACCCGAACACACAAATTTAAAAGCCTTTTTCTTTTCCTCCCCTCAGTCTAGTTTGTTGCCACTCATTGCACTGACCTGTAAAGTCAAGGCCTGACCTTTTTTTTGAGTCCAAGTGAGAAAGCAGATGAGATACTGGGACAGAGGCAGACTTTTAGCCTCAGAGGCTGGCAAGGGTGGCAGAAGTGCTGCGCCTGAAATCTGTGTTGGGCCATGACCAAGACATCACTTATTCCACAGCCATCCACAGACTGTCACTTCATTTCAGTACTAGAAATGAAGGGTGGTCTGACACATAAGTCATTAAAAAAAATTAAATCAATATTCCTAAGCCTCACAAGAAAAGAATGCATTTGAGAGTCAGATTTTTTTCAAGAAGAAAGTCAAGTCCAAACGCTAGTTAGGCCTGTCTGCAGCTGTGAATTGTGCATGTAAAAATATACACTGAGACTTCTTTAAACATGAAGCCAATGTTATAAAGCACTAGATGTAATTTTCCAAACAAAAATCCTATGGTCCCTACCTTAATTTAGCTGACTAGCTAGTTTGCATGCTCAGAAGATATTCACATGTAGGGGTAAAAAAATCCAATTAATTCTATATATGTAAAATTCTACCATTTCACACTCAGAAAGGGAGGGCTGTAACTTCCAAGGAAGAGGGGAGCATGCTGGAAATGATCACTCTATAATGACAACCAAAGCTTCATATTGGTGTTAATGCTGTTAATTTACCCTCTCAATTGAAAGCTATCAACATCAGAAATTCTAGGGTCTTTTGGAGACCCAACCAGTTTATGGATTGTAAGTCTGATTTGGGGAAGATTGTGTCTGATTGTGGGAAGAACAGAAGTTATCAATCTATCAAAGCATTTTCAAACTAAAGTGAGAGCTTTTCTATCAAAAAATGCTTTAATGTTTTCTCAGCATGTAAGGAATTCAAGAGACAGACCCTTCCTTAGTCAGTGCTTGTTCTAAAATCACCCAGTACTTCAGAATTACAGCAGATGAAGCACATCAGATTGGTTTTCTTCTATTTGTGTTTTTCCACATGTATGTTCAAAGATGGTCTCTTGTTGGCTCATCTGTGTCTGAATCAATCCAGTGATCTTAAATTTCCTGTAAGTTTCCCTCACAAAATAAATCTTTCCAGACAGCTGAATAGAGATTCTGGACCAAAAAAAAAAAATCCTAATCCTTTAGAAATTCTAAATTTCTCTCATGTGATCACCTGTGCTTACCCTGAAACCTTTACACAGAGGCAAAAGGAAAGAAATAAAACAATTGTTGGCATCAAAGGCCTTTGCTTTTCGCAGGGCTTTGGGTTTTCCTTCCAAAGCACGAAGACGATGCCCCAGAGTCTGCAAAAGGCTAACACAAGGACTAGGACTGAACATTACTGACCTGCACAATGACAAAAATCATTGAACCAGTCAAGGCAATTTGTGATGAAAAATTACAGAGCGGGAACAGAAGCGCGCTCGGGGCGCCGAAGAACCCCAGAGTCATCCTGATCTCCTCAAACCACAGCGGGCAAGTCTCTCCCCAACAGCCATGTCAAATTCTCTGCAAACTCTGCTGAAGAATGAAATATTTAAGTGCCCTCACAAAACAAACAGATCTGCATTTGAATCACCCTGCTTGGAGGATCGCAGTGTTTGGAGTTCTTAATGAAACCACGTTTGGCAGAGTTACAAAATTACATTTAAAAAATCTACTTATTTTTCCACCGTCAATGCTCCTTTATATGCACGATGACAAAACTGAATCCAGTTTAAAATGCACCTGTCAGAGCTGTCAGCCATCAGCAGCACTCTTTTGTTGTTTGGTTATGCTGCCAGGCTATTCCAGCATGTTTTCACTAAGAGGAGGAGGTGTCATCTGAATATGGCAAAACAAAACTGTGTGAGTCACTCAGCAAAGTCAGACAGACGTTACTGTTTGGAGAAAGACACACAGGCTGGCTGAGATTGCAGACTCCTCGAGACTCAGACTATCTTTTTGCTTGTACAGCACCCAGCTCCCATTACAGAGCTGCTCCCACTGCAGCAAAATAACAAGGGAAGGAGAGCACAGCCCTCAGTGAGCAGCAGTTCAGGGCCCTGTGAATCAGCTCCATGCATCACCACCACAATTAACACCCAGCTCATACAACAGAGGTGGCAAAACAATATTGGAGTTAATATGGTGTTGCAAATAAAGGAATAAATAATTTTTGGAGAGCAAATGAAGGATTATATAATTCCTTTAGATGTGTACAGCAAAAATTAAGGTTATTTAGGCATTCACTTATTTCATCTTCCACTGATTTTTTTTCTTGCTTATAAATTTTTGCCACCAAATCCAGGCATTTTGTACCCTGTGGCAACTCCTGGAAGTTAACAGTTGAACTAATGAGATCTGTGAAAGCACTCCCTCTTTGAGAGAGGAAATGATTTTTAGTCAAACAGCCGAATATTTTCTCTACCATCTGCACAATCTTTTGTTAAAACACCCTCTATACCAAGACACCTGATTAAACAGATGGGGGAAGAAAAAAAGCCTTTGTTAAAGTTTTGGCATCCCATTTCTTCAATTAGAATCTTCCAATAAGTTTTCAGCAAAAACAGACTTAGCGTTCCACATATTTTTAATCATAAAACTTTTGCCAGAAAGAGGTAAAAGGAAGCAATTCCTGATGCCCTGCAGTATCTTTATAGGTCTGAAAATACACTACCACAAGTCATAGAATGGTTTGGGTTGCAAGGGACATTCAAGATCATGTCATTCCACCCCTCTGCCATGGGCAGAGACACCTTCCACTAGCCCAGGTTGCTCCAAGCCCCATTCAACCCGGCCTTGGACACTTCCAGAGATGGGGCAGCCACAGCTTCTCTGGGCAACCTGTGCCAGGGCCTCCCCACCCTCACAGGGAAGAATTTCTTCCTAAAATCTAATCTAACCCTACTCTGGCAATTTGAAGCCATTCCCTCTTATCCTATCACTCCAGGCCCTTGTCCAAAAGACCCTCCCCATCTCTTTCGTACCTTTAGGTACCTTTAGGCACCAGAAAGTGCTCTAAGGTCTCCCTTGAGTCTTGTCTTCTCCAGGCTGAACAATCCCATCTTCCTCAGCCTATCTCCATAGGAGAGGTGCTCCTTGGAGCATCATCGTGCCCTCCTCTGGACTTGCACCAAAGTAAATATTGCAAAGATAGACAGAAGTACAACGGAAGTGTCAGATAGGTACCACCTCTGCACCAGGACTTATCCTTAGAGGCCTAGGCAGACATCTCATATTTTAACTGTTCAGTGCAGATAACAACTCTAGACAAAGACAACATTGTGATACTGTTTTGCTGGGCCAACACAGAAACTGCAAAATAAAATACACAACCTTGACAGTTTGCATTAAATGCTCAAAATTCAGGTAATTACTAATTCATGATATTGCAGAGAAGCATTTGTTCATATCCAAATGCACGTGATTGAATGCTGGCAATACTGTATTCAGGATTAGGTGTGTGCAGATTAAGCTCACAGAGAAAAATATAATCCAGCTACACTCTTTCTCCTGCACTAGAAACAATAAGCACTTCTAAAAAAATACCTAAATGTCAGTTCTTTGCTAAGAAATGGATTGCCAAGTAGATTGGCACAGCTCACAGTTCCTGTACCAGGCTGGGCAGCCGTATCAGTCAGTATTGGCAATAAGGACTGGCTGCCCCAGATGGCTGGCAGCACTTAAACAACCTGGGACCCAGATGTCAGCAAAGCAGTGAGCAAATCAAAATCATATCACTGAAATGCTTAATTTCTCCAAACAATTATGCTTTAAAAAAAAAATGAAACCAAAAAGAGCATAAAGCCAGGACCCCCTGAACTCTAGCAGGGTTGGAAAGGAAACCCATGAGCAGGGGCAGCTTTGGGCACATCCCACAGCCTCCTTCCTCCTGGCTGCACAGAGCTCATTCCTCGTGGCCCCTTCCCCTCAGCACATTCTCTTCTCTCGAGTGGCACACGGGGCCATTTATGGGGGAAAAGCTTGGCAGATGCAAGACCCAAGTGCCAAAAGTCTGGACGCTTTTTCTCCTCAGCATTGCCAGCAGTGGCATCTGGTTGCATGGCTGGCTCAGCACTCACGGGGGGGTCCTGACTCGGGGCCTGGCCAGCCCTGCTGAGCTGCTGAGGGTCTGGTGGGTCAGCTCATCTCTCTGAACAGCTACCAAAAATCCTTTGTCGCTCCTAACCCTTTCATTCTCCAAGGGGAATAGGACAAAGACGGGATTTTCTCCAAACATACATCCCGTAATCTCTCTGTGCTCTGCCTACGCCTCGCACAGCTCGAGCTCACTCTCAGCATGTGCTGAGGTGGGACAGTTTAGCATAAAGTTTTCCTAATTAAATTCTCTCTGGCTTCAGGTTGGACAGGAATGCAAAGATTGTTGCGTGTCAGGATGGAGACACCTTGCCAGCAGCCAGGGCAGAGATAGGCACAGGGCTGTGTCACGTTTACCTCAGCCTACACATCGTACCCAAGCTGGGTCTACAGCTTGGTGTTTGCATGACTAACTATAAGCCTTCTGTACATTTACACATTCATTTATTCTTCTAGGTTTTTGTATATTCACATGGTGCTACATGTTTTCTAAAAACCATAGTTCCTGACTGTAAGGTATTTGGGATCTCACTGTGAAATCCAAAGAGACTCATTAACATTTCAGAACAAGACACCTTATTGAAAACAGCACACAATTGAAAACAAAACACACAAAAAAAAGGCTTGAAATCTGCCTTTTTGGGTTTTTTCTTCCCTCCACCTCCACCACAATATTTATCATAATATAAAGTCTGAACACTGCTCTTCTTCATGACAGGTTAGTCATTCCAACATGCAGACAGCAAAGCTGGCTATTCCCATTGGTTCCTCTGGCTTTGAAATGTGTTTGTGTTATAAAAGCAAGTTTAGACTTCTATTGGAAATAAACGTAGCTCTTAACAAAAGTCTGTACTACATTTATTTCTGCAAATTTTTAGATATTACAGTGTTTCATTGGGCTTGATAGCTCAGGAATCTCAGAAGTGTCTCTGCTGGGGATCCCCAAGAGCAAATGTGAGGGTAATGCTTGAACTGCAGCAAGCACAGAATGGCTCGTACTGTAGTGCACGTAGATCCGTGTGTGGGAATGATTATCCCCAACTTTTCAGCTCTTTGATGCATTGTGTGAAAGATACCCACAAATCTTAACCAAAAGTTTCCTACATTAAAAGCACAGCCAAGCAGAGGAGCCTGGTCTTCTGGCTGTGGAGTTTTGCCTGAATATATCCCCATGTGAATATCCTGCTTTGAATGATGTAACATGAAAGGATTGTCTGCATTGTGCAGAAATTTTCTGTTTCCCATTACTCATACTTGTAAATGTATCTGCTCTACAGCTCCCTAAGAAATGAACAAGCCTTAGCATCAGAAATATTCCTAACACATTTTTAGGCAAAACAAAACCAGCTAGCTGTTCCATGGTATGAAGTAATCCTTTCATGCTTCGCAAAGCCTCACAGCCTTAAGATAACATTTGGATGCATTTATGCAATTTTTGAGATTCCCTACCCAGGTACAATTAGGTTTTTTCCCACTCTGACAGGAGGTTTTCCTTGGAAGCCTGATAAACTGCCCTGGTGACAGCTGTGCAGTGGTGGAAAGAGACAGGCAAGCGCCTCAGATGTTGGAACAGGAAAGTATTCCAACATTTTTAGCACCTGGGACTCCTGCTTAGCAAACCTCCCCTCCTGAGCTGTGGTATGGAAAAACTACAATATTTGTACATATTTGAATAAAATAATTTTACCAAGGTGTAACTTAGTTCTTAGACTCAAGTTTGTTGTCAGAACAGTACCACTGCTGCCTTCAGAAGATTTTGATCTGAGTGAGAGATGACCATAGGACCCCTACTCTGATCACAGCTCAGGAGCTACTGCTTGGGTGAAGAAATACTACGCGACAGATTTTGCCAAAATCCATTTAAAAAAAACCCACAAAACACACAGCAGGGTCCTGCATCCAAGTTCACATCTACAGCAGAAGCTTTTGCTACCTGAGACGGTCAAACAGAAGGTGGTGATTTTTACAGGACATTTTTAGGCTCACCAAAGTACCACATGATATTTCAATAGTACAAAAGCAATAATAGCCACAGAAACTGCCTTTTCTTGGACCTGATCTACTTCAAATACAGCTTTTAGAGATGATTATAAGAAAGGAGTTATAGTGGCAAATCTTCAAATTACTACAGACTAAGCAATTCTTCCTAAATGGCTCCTTTGGGTCCTTCTGCTGAAAGCAACAAGACTACAGAGAGCTTCAGCTATTCGGTGTCCTGCAGACCTCCCACCTCCTTTCTGCTTCTCAAAGCTGGCAGGAACTGGCACAGAGGAAAGATGATGACAAAGATATTCCCCAACAATGAGGTGGGGAATTAGACATTGCGAATGCAATGCAGCAATCTGGAAAAATCTAACCACGAGGCAGCAATTTCTACACTTGACAAAAGATTTCAACACCAAGTTCACGTAAGTAAGGAAATCTTTGACCTCCTCTCCATTGCAGTGGATCTGTATTGAAATCTCTAAATGTGATGGCAGATCCTCTTTTATAAAACACAAGATTTCACTTGCATCCTGCAGCACCTCACATGCACAGGGCTGTATTTCTTTTTTGTCCATAGCAAAGTGTGATGGTTGAAACCTTACCATCCTGCACACTGTTCATCTCACCAAGATTCATTCTCCTCAGCAAGTGGGCAAAAGCTGCTTTCTTCATCAATCAAGTAGTACCTGCTTTCCTGCCTGTGAGATATTGCTGTTTCAGAGCAGTTCGTGATTTCTCCTGACTGCAACAACTCATCTTCTTCTTGTCCATTGGGGTTTAGGCTTAAAACTATTTGTAATGAATCCTGGAGAATGGCTCCAGCAGCTTGTGATAACTCAGGACAGAATCACAGTTTCAGGATGACAACTGTATTTCTGCCCTACTCCATATCTCACATCAAGCAAAGTAAAAGTCACCTTCACTCCTGCACTGTGTGAGGAGGGATAAGGTGCTTTTTTATATAACACAGCTTCCTCGACTTCCAAGAGAAGAAAGGGAGTCTTGAGCACCACAAGGCTGTCTCAAGGGGTACCCCACAACGAGCAGTTATCCCCTACGCCACCAACATCTTGCTGCTCTCTGCAGACACTTGACAGGGCTGAAGGGGAACAGTGAACACCTGGTGAAATGAGACAGTGCTGGACTTGCACTCGTCCCCAGAAGCAGGACAGCCTGGGAGTGGTTCCTGGGGAATCACGGTGTGAATCCACCTCTCCCGACATGCGTCGGGTGTGCAGATGGATTGTTCATTCTCCTCACGTGAGTCACTGCAAGGCCTGGGCTGAGCATCCCCACCTCTGCCAGCAGATTGAGGAAGACAGAGGAGAAGTGTGACCAACCAAGAGACTTTACGTGGGAAAAGCTGAACATACGGACTGTAGTTGCTACCAGGGCGGTCCTTACACCAGAAAGGAAAAGCTGCACATCTCACAGCACAATCTCATTTGTTTATAGCCTGCAAAGCTATAGCATACCAGAGCAACATGATTAAAATAAGCCTTGGTGTCCTCTAATGCTCATTGTCACCATATTTTATATTGGAAGAGTGGTGCATAAAGGACCAAGAGGAGAAAAGGCATCTTGAGAAGCCAAGAACACCCCTCTTCTGACTTTCAAAGATGATATGCAGCTTATCCTGCTAACACAGCTGAAAAGGACACACTCTGCTGGTTTCTAAGCCCAAAGACAGTCACAGAGCCTTTAATACATTTAGGTCTGCATGGCACCAAAACCAATGAAAAAGACTGGAATAAAACAAAAAGTCATATCATTTCTCCCGTGCTGCCCTTGTTAATTTGCACACTATCTCCTAGGCCTGTCTGCTGAATTTGATCTTCTGTGTATTTTTCCAAAATTTTTGCTTGTAGCTGCTTTTCAGTAGCAGTGATTTGCAGTGAAACATTGCTCACAACAGGGGCTGGCAGCTGTTGGGATCTTGGTTTGCTCTATGTTTTCTATGGCAGTTGTGTTTTTATTTTAACTGGAAGCAGTAAGATGGTTATAACCGGAACATCCACAGTAAAAGGGGGTCACACTAAACATGCCAGACCTGTCTGGGCAGGTCTAATTTAAACACCAGCCTTTTAAGAACGGGACTGTCTTTGAATGAGATTTCTTTGTACTTCTGAAGACAGCACACACCCTTTTCCTGCTGCTTGATTAAACAGCACTTGCCCAATGAATAGATCTTGATCAGGAATAGAAAATGCATGGAGCTGTCCTGGGGAAAATGTGCTATATCCTTTCCCAGACTCACCTGTGGGAAGACACGTACAGCTATATTGAACACACAGGCCTTTCAAATCAATCCTCTCACATAAGGACCTCTGCTCTGTCAAGTGTCTGTGCCTTTAATGTATTTCCCTTATGCATTTGAACATAATAAAGCATTAATGATAGCGGAAGTGTCTCACAGGAAAGCTGTACTTTTAGATTTGGCTTCGGCTCTGGAGGGCAAGCAGAAACCAAGCCATGATTGTGGCCTAAGATCCACCATCACAGTCACAGGAGAAGGCCTGAAGTGCACACATCACTACTCTTGCAGAAGTGGATCCTCCCTTGCTAAAAATAACCCTGTCCTTGCTGCGTGAACAGTCATCCTTCGTCTTGTTCCCGCTCACCCATAACTGCACACGCCAAGAGAGCAGCCAGGGAAGTGCTAAGGAGGAGCTAGTTTTCACATTCCAGGTGAATATTAAAAATTTACAGTCCTGTGCTTTAAGGTTCTTTCTCCTGTTTCAAGCACCTCAGAAATACTGGCTTCTATAAATGCGCTAAATTCATGCACAGAAAGCGTAAAATCCACAGTATAAATACATTCTCATCAGATTTTTAGAATAACAAAGGGTAACAGAAACCTTCACTCCATCAAAAGTAAGAAACTTTGCTGTCTACAACATACATCTGGGATTAACTCTGCTCTCTGCTCCAGTTTTCCCGAGTTATCTTGGGCAAATCATCTAACTCCCATGGCAATGAGCATGAGCTGGGATTCTGTCAGGAATTGCAGCTCCCACTAATTTCAAGACTTTGCTGCTTCAACACATTTCAAAATTCCGTACCTCAGCTCCATCAAGAGTATTTCTTTACCTCACCTAATACCATGAAGGTAAATATATCTGAGGTTTTAAACCACCTGAGTGTAAGGTACTCTACATGGACAACAGCTAGGTCAGGCTGGCCCCCATCTCCAGGGGTGACTCATTTCTAGGAGAAGGTGCTTGCATTCATTTGGAAGGACAACAAGGCATGACTCAATGGATCAAAGCAATTTATCACCACTCAAATCAGCACCTAATGTTAAATTCTGAACTCCTTTCTGCCAATTCATTTACATATTAGAGCTTTACATGGATAGTAGTAGCTGAAACTAGACCCACTTGACAGGCAGAATGGTTAATTATGTGATTATGAAATTTCTGCAGTGGCTCTGGTAAACATTGTATAAAATGGAAATTATTTTTACAGCTATCTGTGGCTTTCTGTAGTGAATTTGTTTGGAAGGCTTCAACAGATAATTTTTGGAGGATGGGATGCACTTTTCCACCACCCTCTTTCCATCCAGACACTCAGCTCTAGTGGGTAGAGGACAAAGCTAGACCATGTTAGGGAAAGGATTTTAACTAGTCCTCAAAAATTTATATCCTGCTATATAAACATCTACCTGCCTCTTGGATGGCAAATAGCAATCATTCTGCAAAAAGAATTCTTTACAGCACTTCAGCTTAGCCCTTGTCTCCTGGTGCTTAGACAAACAGTTTTCGGTTCATGTAAATACGTGGTGGATCAAATTTCCACAGCAGCCACACCCAGCCAGCCTGAATCACCCAGGAAACATAAAGAGAGTCACCTTTTATGCATTGCTTTTTTACCAAAGTACACAAGAGTTGCTACGTTACCCTTTGCCCACCAGCAAACAGATTTTTCGCTCTGAAAGACTTTTCCTGTGTATCAACCCTCTGCAGAATGCTTAGTAAAGTTTGATCTGGTTCAGAGGGGGAGAGGTGAGGGTGAAGCAATGCAAAATAAATGCTTGAAGTGAGCCTTTACTTCTGGACTTCCATGTTGTTGCTCCTCAAAAAGAGCCAAGCTCCAACCATCTTAGTGCAGGACAGGAGGACCAAGCCATCTACCAACATGGGCAAATACAAAGGTCATTGAGAAAAACCTGTACAAACCCCAGGAGTTTGTCTCTGTGCACTTGTCAGTCGTCTTCAGTTGGGCTTCCCTGGAAAGATCAATACAAGGCAAGGCCAAGTAGACCAACTGTAGCTACACCTCTACAGGGAAAAAGTATGGAACAGAAAGCAGGCCTGTGCCCCTCCCTCCCCATGCTGTGTCTGTCCTGCACTGCAAGGCTCCCAGCACCACTTATTGGTACAGCACAGCCCAACATGTCTCATGTTTGACCACAACTCGGCACTATCTGCTTCCCTCCCCTCCAGGAGCCAAGAGGTCTGTCCTCCCTGTTTTAAGCTGCAGGGAAACTCTCTCCTGGGGCTGATGGCACTGCTGCAGTTCTAGTGGTGCAAGGCTTGGGAGGAGATGCAGATCTGCTGATGCTCTCGAAAATTCAGAAATCCTTTCTAAAAGCAAATGCTTGTTTTTAGGCTCAAGGCAGAAACAACAGGGAGAAATTACTTTTAGATGTTTCTTTTAGCCTTGTAATGCCTTAAAAAGCCTCAATTCTGGTTTTAATAATCATTAATTAGCCTCTGTGCACTCAGACTGTCATATATTACTTGTAGCTAGTAGCAAGCAAACCCAGACTGAGCCTAGTCAGGTGTTCCCCAAGATCACCACTCTCTGGCTGGGTTCATATGGACCCCTGCCCAGCCATACCCTTAATCCCACCTCCAGCCCAACCTCTGCTTTGCAGCTGCTGCAGGAATTCTAAAGGACTCTGCAAAACAAAGCACCGAGGTCTGAGTTCTCTATGGAAACCTGAATGTAATCCCTGCTACGTCAGCAACTTACCTAAACTTTCCAGCTATCACACACAAAGACACTTGAAAAGCCAAACCCAGCTATGGCTTTCATTGATGAAACAGAGGGAAATTGGACTTGGGAGAGTTATGCCTACTTAGTGGCCATTAGAAACAAGAAATACTTTCCAAGGGTTTGATTTATTGCAGGAGAACAATTCCATGGTTGAGCCAGCTCACCTCATGGCATAGTGTATAGACTGAAATCTTTTGTTTGTTTAAACTCTTTATAGAAAGTCTTACATAGTTTTAAATAGTTGTGGTTAAACAATTGTAAATGCATAAGCATTTCCAACTATGTCACTATCACTTCCATTGCTCTTCTAATGCTTTGGGTGACCTTAATGCACGATTATAGTTTTTTTATGTGAAATAAAATTATATTGATTTGTCTCGAGACCTCTCTGATTTTTTTTGTTCAGCTTTGTTATATTACTCAGACTGATTTTGACTGTGTCATAGTGCTCATGAGCAATGTGGAGTATAAAGTGTGTTGTGTGGATCATAAATCACTGCAAAGTGTATTTTAGTCTTCACTGAAGGTGCAAGTCCCAGCTCTTCCTACAAGATTTCTAGGAGAGATCTTAGCGCTATTATTCTTTGAAACATTGGGATAAGCAGAAAACAAAGCTTCTAAATCTCAGTGAACTAAAAAAAAAAAAAAATAAATAAAACATCTTTGTACAGATCTTAACTACAAAGCCATTTGTGATCCAGGCCTGGATTCACCCGTACTTTGGAGAATGATTTGCAGCTTTTTGGGTAGCAGAAAACTGACCTTCTCTTAGGATCTTCCCCTGCTGCAGGTTGAGAAATCGTGAATTAATCAGGGGAAATGTCTAGAAAAGGGAAAGCTGCAACAGGGGGAGAGAAAAGCTCAAAAAGAAGGTGGCATGGGCTGGGCAGGGACCTGGGCAAGCACACATTGCTGCTGGGCAGCTCAGGACAGAGATTGCTGGTGTGGTGCACACTGTGGGAGTTGGCACAGGCTGTGAATGAACTGATGTGATACATAAATCCCCAGCAAACTGATTGCACACACCCAGCTGAAAAATGTAAGTAAACAATAACTCCTGTCCTTTTTATATCTATTGCTTCAAGCTCAAGCATGCTTTAATCCTTCATTTTATTTGATATCATTTGGCTTATCCAACATATATAAAAGGATATGTTCTCCTTCTTAGATTGCCTTCAACTTTCTATGAAACCAGCATTAAGGAGTAGGCCAATATTTATATAACAGCTAATACCTAAAAGGGGGCTCTCCCCTGTCTAAATAGGCAGAGAAAATCCCCATTTTAGGCCGTCAGTATAGACAAAAACCATGGTATGCTTAGAGACTGGCTTCAGCCATGTATTTGATATTCCTTGCATGTGTCCCTTGTGTCTGAAAACTAAGGACTATATGCCAAAAGTCATTCACTTTTCAGATGTGACATGTCTAGAAACGCCCCCATCTTTGAACAGAAACAATCAGGAGTATTTCACTCTTGTAGAGCTTTCAAACAGTTGTAAGAAATACAGGGTTATAATGTCCCCTATATGTCAAACAAGAATAGAAGGACTGACAGGGAACAGAAAGTGGTGGAAAATAGGAAAAGCAGTTAAACAAACGAGCCTGGAGAACTGGGTTCTGTGCCTGACTCCACCTGAGGTGCTTTGTTTGGCCTTTGGCAAGCTACTTATCTTCTCTGTTTCCTTAATGTTTTTATGGAAACTCACAGCTAAAACATATGAGCTTGTAGAAATTAGAAACCAGCACTGAGGGTAGGAAAAGCATCTCTGAGTTACAGGGTAGAATAAAAAGAAGTGGAGAATGGAATGATGGGATTGACATTTAATGAGAGAAGTCTCAGCTCTGGTTCCCAGTGTTTGACATTGCTCCTTTATCGCAAAGTCATCGACAGGAGCCTGTATTGCTTTGCCTTTAAGGGCCTTATTTTATCTTCTCACCTGCTCTTCTTCCATGACTAGGCCTTCTACTCTCATGAGCTTGCATAATTGTGCATAATCACAACCAAAGTGTGACACACTGCTGAACTGGCACCTTTGCCTCTCTATCCACTTATCACCATGTTATCTCAACATGTCCCTAATTTTCTGCTTTTAGTTCCTGCAGGCTGAGTTGGGAGAGTGGACTGCATGTGTTTTAAATTATTATCCCTCTAGTTACTCTCTGAATATTGTTATCCCAGGGAACACCGAGCTGCATTGCAAGGTTCATCTCTGATTGCGATCTTTGTTAGCAATAGTGTTATATATATTCAAATAAAGCTTACATGTACAGCTGTAAGAGGCACAGCAGCTGTTTTAAGTACTTTAAGACCTTTAATAAATTCATAGTTCATAAATATTTTCATGCCCTAGAATGAATCCATAATATCTGGTTTCTTTCATCACAGCAAATGTTATTCAAGTTGCTGAAATAGCCTCAGTTGCTGACTTTTTTCTCCCGTCTTATAAAACCACAAATACCTGTATACACCCAAAAAACAGTTGCCTGTGGAATGGCAGAAGACTTTAGCCTTCAATCAATCTACTTCTAGATGATCTGAAATCCCAACGCAAGAGACATTACAAAGATTTCCTTTCTAACAGAAGTTCTCTCTGAATTAGTGTTGCACACTCAGTTGGAAAGCTCTGCTGCCTCCTGAGCAGGTGAACTGCAGAAGTAACTTTTTAAGGTTAAATACCCCTGCAAAGGATCCACTACTTGGCTTGACTAATTCCAGGAGGTATTACCCCAACTTCTCAGCATCCATTTGGCCAGTACTCCTAATCCTGTGATAAGGCATATCTTTGCAGAATTTGTGATGGGAGTATTGAAAGCAGGAATAAAGGAAAAAAAGTTCTTACTCATTTTTAAAATCACACTGTCTAGGGAAAACTCACATGGTACAGAACTTTCAAGATCAGAGGGCTGAACAAAATGATCCCTGATGCCCCTCATATACAATCTACACATCTGACAAGACAGATACTGTCTTGTTCCTAATTGCCTAAACTTTAAACCCAGCAAGTCCTGACACCCCAGGAAAACACAGATGAGAGTTAAAGAACCGTATTATCAGGCATAAGAAGATGTAGCCAAATTCTCTTTCTTCACCTGAACTAAGCCTCGTACAGCAAGCTCTGACTTCCCAGAAATGTCTAACTCCTTGTTCTCCTGTTCACACTGAGCGGTGGAACATGGATGGCACCAAGTACCAGACATGACAATTAATGAAAAGCAGGAAAGTGCTTTTTAGATGCCTAAAGCTGAAATTCTTATCAACACACTGCCTTTAGATGATCAAAGCCCAGTGTGAGAGGACTCAAACTGGTACCACAACTCTGCATTTCTAGAACTGTATCCAGTAAAAGAAATATACTGTATTTTACAAGTGGTTAACAGGGATTTGTAGAACCCTGATGTGCAGGGAGGCATCACAATCCATGTTTTATAAGTGGGGCCTTTTTTTCATGACTGAATTGCTTCGAGGCCCAGACCCCACTTTTGAGGTCTGATTCTGTTTGCTGTGAGCATAGTGCAGCTCACCCACCTTTAAGAGCTTTCCCATACAGCTTCCTGCCCTTCCTACGGGTGAGATAAAGGTATTTTCTACACAAATTAGTCTAAGTGTTATATTGAAGTGGGTGGAAAAGCCTATTCAGTGGGAAGGTCTATGATCCAATGTTTAAATTGGACAAGGTATGGGCACAGGCACTGGAAGCACCTTGTGTTCAGGGAGGTTCATCTCCTCAGCAGGGAGAGCAAACAATCTGCTACGAGAGCACTTTATGCTGTCTAACAATGTTTGTGTGTGTCTGCATATATAAAAAAAACCACTTCATACTGCTGCTGAATGACTTCTTTCTCCCTCCCTATTTGGATTTACTCCAAAGCTAGGATTATAACTGCTCTTTGCTAAGCAACAAATTTTAACTATTGCTACTTCATCAAAATCCTGCACCAATGCATTTAACCAGTTTATCAGCCAGGAAGATGATATTTTCATATTTGCTAGCCTGGAGCTTCACTAAAATTAAGATCAACTGAGTACAGCTATAACAATTATCAATTTTCATTCTTGAATAACAGCTTGAAATTGCCTTCAGGAAAAAGGAGGGTCTTTTGCTTTGGATTAAAAAAAAAAAAAATTTAGATATAAAATTAACTACTCTTTCTTCCTCAGCCTAAAGATGTGGTTAAGCTCACTAAAATTATTCAACAGCTTTACAGGTTGCATTCCTATTTGCTTTAGCTTTTAGGTTGATAAATGAGTAAGTGAAAAAAGGCTGTCAGTTACGTTACAGTGAGTTACCAGCCTGCACTTTTACCTGCCCTGTACTAAATCACTTCCTTCAGCCAGCTGAAATTGTACCAAGAGGGGGAAATTTGAAGTGCCTGTGAAAAAAAATCCTTCAAAACTGCTAAGACCAGTGTCACCCACTGGATTTGAACCCAGAGGTCTGTACGCTGTTGGTCACAGTGGAAGATCCTCTGTATCAAAACAGTTTAATATCAGTGGAGGAAACAACGGTTTTACCTAAATAACATGATAAAGATGTAAATATTATACTATCTGAATGCTCTGTGATCACAGAAATTCAGAGGTTTGATCACATGAAATTACTGACAAACTTAGAAGGTGGACAGACTGTCTCCTACAAGCTTCTGGGCTGTGTTTCTTTCCATGGGCCTGGCACAAATATCAGGGAGATCTGGTGGCTTCATCTCTCAGCAAACTTTTAGCTACACATCTTCCCAATTCCTCGAGCAAACAGACCAGAACTTTTATGTATTCTTTTTAAGAGAGCTCCCAAAGGCAAAGAAAATTACCTATGTAAGCAGCGAAAACAGATTTTTGTTTCAAAACAGAAGAATAAGGAAAAAAATGGAATTTCCTCCCTCTTCCTTCTACCTATTTTTCTACTGAAAAAGTGCCAGGTGATTTAATAATTTATTTGCATGCAAAGCAAGATTTCTTCTGTCATTGGAGAAGACAACACTATTTGGGGGGGAGGGGGGGATAAAAATTATTTTTCCTTTTGAAGATTTTCCACTGAACATACTTTACATTGTTTTAATGGATCCTACCAACCACAGCGAAGCAAACACATGCAACCCAGTACTGAAGTAATGTCATTTCTGGATTGCTTAAAGCTGTACAAAGATTAAAGCAGCCCTGCTCCACCTTGCTCAATCTGCAAGATTGCAAACTCCTACTTTAAGGCACGTGTGGCACAGCATTGCATGGGACTGTGTATCCCAGGAAAAGGTCAAAGGGACTGATATCCTGTTGAGCAACATTTTCTATGACTGAGACAAATGTAGCATCAGATCAAAAGGCAGTAGGTTGAGTAAAGGATCAGCTTGCTATCAATTTGAAGACACAAGAAAGACAAAGCAATTCCATCAAGAAAAATTAACCCACATAGATAAGAGGTAGATGGTGAAACCATTTCAAGATATGTTGATAGAACTACTTCATCAAAGCAGTAGATTGTCTATAAAATTAAATCTCTTAGTGAATTTGGACAGCTTTTTTTTTTCCCAGTAAAAACATTTCCACAATAAAAAATGTACCATTTGTAATTTCCAGACCTAGACTTTTTTTTATTTGCAACAGATTTTCTTTCTGAAGTTTTTTGAATTTGAGTTTTAAATAGTTGACACTGAACGAATAACAATATATTTTAATTATGTCAAAATAACTGCTTTTGGGGGTTTTGTTTTTAACTAAGAGCAATTCACATTTTCCACTTTCACCCAATCGGGATAAAAAAAATAATAAAACAAACAAACAAACAAACAAAAATAAAAAACAAACAAACAAAAAAACCCCACAGAAATATCACCTAATTTAATTGTCCTCCACAGCTTTCCACACTGCAGCAGTGCACAGACATTACAGGCAGGCATGAGCTTTGCTGTGTCTCATGGAAGAGAGCAACGTGCACCTGTAAAGAACCTATAGGAAAGCAGAAAGCTTTCCCTCAGGTTGGGGGGCTCCAAGTCACGAATCTGTGCCCTGAGTTTTCAACTTACTTGGTTGAAAATTGAGACAAACACATTTTGGAGGTGGGAGACGACTGAAGAGCAAAGATCCATTTCTTTCTGATACTAAATTCTGGACACTGACACCAACCCAAGGAGATGTCTTGACCTTCAAACCTGTTTGCTCATCTTGGCAGCTACACCCCAGCTGGTGCTGGATGGCAGAGAGCAGTTCCCTCCCCACAATATGCCAAATGCACTCCTTGCTGATTGAGCTGCACGACTAATTCCTCTGTATTGGAGTGGAAGAATGAGCAGCACCTTCAGGAAGGTTATTCTTAAGAGGAGCTGTTACACTGCAGCCCAGCAGGGCTTTCACCCCCTACTCCCCACTTTATCAGTGGTCCAGAGCAGCAATTACAGTCACTGTCAACAGCTGCTCTGGCACCACTGAGTCTCTGGGATTGCAATTAACACACCACCAACAGCTCTTCCAGAGCTTCTGACCCACTCAGGAAAAGGGTCATTTTCACAGTCACAGAGAGAAGTTGCAGCAAGTGAAAACAAGAGTGTACTTGGCAAAGAATTGCTTAGAAATTTGTCTTTAAGGAGAAAGATACCACTTTCTCCTTAATGTGTCCCCACTGGTAGTTTGGTAATGTTTTGTTGGGATGGCAACATTAATGACTTATCTGGATAAAGCTGTAAGTCATTACACCTGTTATGGAACACCTGACATAAGAACAAGAGGTTCAGATACTAAATAATCCATGATTCCTTCCTTTGGTGAGTCAAAGCTGGCTTCTTTTGCCTAGTGAGAGGTAACGTGCACCCACTGATGAATGCCTCCCATCCCCAATTTTAGCAGGAATCAGTCAACTGAATGTTTATCTCCAGTGAACACCTTGTGACCATGGGAGACCAGGGCCTAACAATTACAGCACAGTCTACAAAGGAGAGCCTTTCCATAAGAGCAATTTTCCAGGAACTTTCAAACATTTATTGTGTCCCCAAGCCTTCTGTGTCTGGAAACACAGACACGCTCAAGCTTTTGTAGGTTAATGTAAACAGTGTATGAAGCTGAGCACAGCATTAGGATTCAGGCCCCTCTAGCCAACCTGCAAATGTAGAGGAAGTTCAGGATTACCAGCACATAATTGTGGAGTTGGGGGAGCCAACCCAACATTTGACTTTTCCCTCGGTTCGGATTTCCCTGCATATAGAAAGAGTGGGTGGATATGGCAAGACATACAGTACTTATATATCAGCTGATGTCACATCTGAATGCAATTCTAGATTTACTATTACAACTCTTCCTTCATCTAGGCAATAACTACCTGCTTGCTAAAAGGCATCAGATTCTTTTATTGTTAAAATGAAACCGGACCTGGTACCCTGGGGCAACTGATTTCAATCTCCAAGTTCATATGGTTTTTCTTGCTGACAAGACTGGTTTGAAGGAGAGCCAAAACGCCACAGGCACTTGCCCTTGCTAAGAAGAACCTTGAAAGACGTTATGAGGATTGTTAATACAGCACACACATACGCACACAGTTTTTTCTACAATTAACTGTGGATTATAACTAGTTCCCCCAATAGTGCACACGGGACTGGCATGAGGAGGATACAGTTCATGTCCTGTTGTGGAGGAGACAAGAAATTTTGAGTCTGCAGGAAGTCAAAGTGTCTCCCAGACATCACATTGTGCTGGCAACGTCGCTCAAGCACAAGAGGCACTGACTGATCATCTACATCTACAAACACCAGACTTCCACGTGGCAAAAGGGCTCTTGCACAAAAGTAGTAGCAGTTTTGTGCATTTTGCTGTTATATGGGCCATTGCCTGACCAATTTTTTGAATATCAAGCTTGATGCTTTAGTTCTAAAACAACTGAAAAGCTGGAAACTGTGTTATTCCAGAGCTTTAGGCCATTTCAGAGCAGTGGTATTGCAATGTTGGTGTTCCTATAGATGTTTCGACACACACCTGCTCCACTGCCATGTGACACACTATAATAATACAATCACCTAAACTCTGCCATGGATTATGCACGATTATAAATTTTCCAGACACCATAATGATCCTGGAGGAGCATCTCACTTGACTCTGCTTTCCCTGCATGCAATGGAACTGTGCTCTCTTATGGGTCTCTGCAGTTTTCATACAGAAACTTCATACCATGCTTACCATAAACCAGGCTTTTGAGTTGTGCTTTCTCCACAAGGAGGATTACAGTTATTAAAAAAAAAAAACAACACACTTTTTTTTTCTTACTCCTCAACAGTTGCATTTGCAGCACTCCCTGGGCAGAGGTTTGCCGTGGTAGGTTTGTCTGTGCTAAGCGGTTGCTCTGAATAATTGCACCAAACAGTTCCAGTTTTTCTGGACCTGCTGCATTTTTCTACATTTTGCAAACACTTTAGAAAAAAAAAAGACAGAAAAGAAAAGCAACGACACTTCTGAAACACTGAGGCTGCTGGGCAGCTCAGGGAGCCAAGAGCCCATAGCATCTGTGCTTGTGTGACTGTCTCTGTCCACCCTAAAAGGCTTCCCCTTCTGCTGAGGCCAGGGGCTCTCAGAGCTGTGACTTCTTTGGCCACCAAAGCAATTACTACGCTTAGCTGAAAGCAATTTCTGCCACGGAATCTGTGGCAGACAAGAATATTCCTTGGAAGCTTCCATACACATTTCCAGAGCACAGTTTAAAACCATATTTACTTATTATTATTTTTTCCTTTAAAACACACTAACATTTTTGATATTAAAGCCTGGACCTACAAGAACTCATTACTTGAAAAAATATTAAAATTTGTTATTTAGGAGATATAAAAGAAGTGACCAGATCAAAAGGCAGATCACACTTACCCCCAGACTTACATCTGGAGAAAAATATTGTATGTGATCATTCCACCAATATGGATTTTGGTTCTTGGTTTGAATTTGTAACTGAGTATATTGGATTTTCACGGCATTATTCAACCACTGCAAAATGACTGACTGTTAGCAGTGCACATAACAGACATGGACTTCAGGTCACTTCTGAATTCTCTTTATTTTATTCTCTTTTATTCTAACATTTCCTAGGCAGAAAAAAAAAAAAAATTAGGAGCTTTCTAGAAATTCTCTGTAAAAGATGCAGAATCCAGAAGTGAGACAACATACCTATGAACAGCAGGTAGTATCAGAGACAGGCAAGGGTCACAAGCTTGTTCTGCACATTAGGGGTTTTCGTGTGTTTCTGGATGATCAGGTTAAATATTTTGGTTGAATGGCAGCCTCAGTTTCTTCAGCAACAGCAAATAACAGCTCTTGTGCCTGATCTTACTAGAATTTGTACATATTTGCACTCTGTTGTTGAATAAACAAGACAAAAAATCAGTTTGTTAGAGATTTCTCATCAGAGCAAACTCACTGGAACGCATCCTCTGATACCTCCAGTTCAAATTTTCGTGTTATTTTATAATTCAATATGGTAGTTACAGAACCTTGGAATACAATACTCTAAGTTGGAAGGGACCCACAAGGATCTACAGTCTGTTCAGCCCAGCACGTTGTTCTCTCTCTGGTAACCCCATTCTCATAACAAGCTTCCTTAGAGCTCCCAAACCCTGGAATACCTGACCACAAGTCAGTGCAAAACCAGGGGTTTAGTCTTCCTAACTCACCACAGAGTCTCTTTTCACCTTTCACTGAGAGGTGGAAATCACTGCTAAACAATGTGGGATTCCTAGAAAAAGACAATTCCTGTTACAAGAGCTTTTGGGATCTGCATGTATGTAAATAGCCTGTTAATAGATAGCAACAGATGGCTCTTAACTTCGCAACAGAATAAATATAGCGTGCTTTATTTGATCTGATCTGAGGTGGTTGATGAAGCCATTTGTTTACAAGTGTATTTTTAAAATAAGATCATCTGCAGTGCCCAGAGCATTGTCTGGGTTCCCTTTTATTACAGTTTGTAAAACTCCAAATAAAAACAGGAGGCAAGCCCATCATTCTTTGGAGCTCTGCCTGTGCAACAGTAGGGTTCTGGGCACATCAGTGAGTATTCAAAATAAAGCAGAAAGAATCAAAATAGCAAATTTTCGCAGCTATGAATTTGCACTTGTGCTCAGCCCCACACAAAGATGACACAGCTTGCACATGTTTTTACTACAGCTATTGGCACAACTGAGGGTAAAGTAACAAGCAAGCCACTATGAGGATGCACTGGAGACATGCAGTTTGGAGTAGCCTCACACTGTTACACCTTCCTCTTAAGTACATTAAGGTTATATCCAATCAAGTCACAGTTTTATATGTGCTGGCAACTGTAATGGTCTTATTTATTTCTCTCACCAGAACAGGACTGTAAATTTGTAACAGATCATTTTAAAAGAGGTAGGAAAGCATCAGTGGAAGTCAAAGCTTCTTTTTCACAGCAGTATAAAGCCACATTGAATTTATTTACAGTTCAGACCTGTGAATTCCTCCCTCATTTCTCTGATCATTTGCTCTGTTTGAGAGCCAGGCAGAAGCAGAGCCTCCCATGTCGTGCTGGCCCCACATGCACACACACACAGTCACTCTTTCCACCAACAGTTGTCACTACCACACACTCAGACACTGCCCCAGGGCACTGTATAACTATTTCACTTCTACCAGAGGCAGCCAGAGCAGACACAGAACAACTTGTGTACCCCCCAATACAAACATGATAAACACAACACCCACAACAGTGGGTGGAGCAAGAGGATGGAGAACTCGTCTGGACTGCACCAGCATTTAGATATTGGTATAAACGCTTCTCAGAAGATTAAACCAGAGATGAAATACAACCATAGCATAGGCAGACTTGCAAAAATAGTCTTCCTTGCCTACCATGTGCAGCCTTTTAATCAGAGCACGTACGTGCAGACAGCACAGGCACCCAGCTCGCAGACTGCAGAGCTGCAGCTGCCCTGTGCAGCTCACTCTGGGGACGGGACTTTGCATGCACTGAACACAGTTGTGCAAACAAATGAAGGATCGACTCACTGCAGCTGGAGGGGACACAGTCACAGCAGCCTCAGACTGAGCAGTTCAGCTTTTTAGGTTTTCCGGCGTCTGGGACAGGTTTGGCAGCGCTTCTCTCCTCCCTCCGCCGGTGGCACTGGGGGTTTCTGAGCAGCCCAACAAAGCTCCCTCCCAGGCTCTGTGCAGGTGCTCAACAAGATCCTTATTCCCCTTGTCTATGTGGGTGAGGGCGGGATAGAAGGGGTGCATCAGCCAGCCCACCTCTGACTGGCACGTCTGGCTTGCTTTTTGTCTAATTTCCCACAGAAGCCAAGCAGGTAAAATACATGGGGTGTTATGTGTGAGCTCCCTTTGCTGCCTCAACCTCATCTGAATCTCCTGCCAAGTTAAACTGACTCAGAGAGAAAAATCCAAGTGAAATCTCTTGCTTTAAAATGCACCAAAAAATTAACAGGGAAGGGGACACCTGATAAATATTCAGCCACAAGAGAGCATCAGCTAGACCTTTCACTGTCTCCAGCACCAAAGCTCATCAGCCACAGGACCCCTGTAAGAGCCAAACTTTGGTAGTGGCATGGAGATACTTGTTTTTACAAAAGAAAATCAAGTTTCCATCTGGCTCCAGGATTGGTTTACAGGAAAACACATGAAGCAGGAAAATACTGAGCCTTTGTGCCACACCCTCTATGGCTTATAAAAAACTAGTAAAAATATTTATGCTCTTCTTAAGACAGTGACAATTTAATTAAAATTAAGAAAAGGAAGTTCATACCCTTTAAGTTCAGCTAGAAGCAGTATAGAAGAGCCCAATCAGCAGCCATGCAACACTAATATGAACTCAAGCCCATTCCAGATGTCCCTGACCTTAGTGCTGCAAACTCACTCTTGCTCTTCACTGACTTTAAAGAAAGACCAAGCCACAGCTTCAGCCCCTCTCCCACCTATTGCTCTCCTCTTAGTCCAGTTTTGTGAAGTTTGTCCTTCGTAGTAGAGGTCACAGAGCCATCTGTCCCCCATTTCAGCCTCTCACTTTGCACAGGCAGCACCAAACCCCCCGTGTGCAGCACCCCACGCTCCGCTCCCCGCTGTCCTTGGCGCAGTGACATTGGCAGCTGCGTTTCAGACGCCGCTGGGGACGGATGTCCTCTCCCAGCAAGACAAATTGGAAGTGGCACACAGAGAATGATTGACACCACATGTAAGTTCTTATCCTGTCAAAGCTTTGCAGTGTTGTTAGTTGTCAAACCCAACCACCCTGCCATTGCTTTGCCACAATCCTACATGATGCCCAATGTCTACCAGGCTTTTCATCTGCTCGCGACGCTCACAAATGCCTTTCTCAGGGCTGTGCATATCCCTCCTGCATAGCCTACAGTCATGCAGGCTTATGGAAGTTCATTTGCTTTGTGCAGGATGCTGCAAAAAAAATATTGTGTCTTGCTAGACTTACAAGGGAGGAAACTCCTAAAGTGGGGTTTTATTTAAATAAATAAATAACATCTAGGGTAAAACCTGCTCGTGCACTACCAAACTCTGCATTCAATGGGCAGGACTAGGGGGGAAATAAAAAAAAAGCACTAAAAATCAGATTTTAAATTCTCACTTCACATCATTCAGCAAATGCACCTCAATGTTTAGCCTATACACAAGCTGCCAGACCAGTTCAGCTGATGATCAAAACAGTCCTGGATCCTGCACAACCCAAACCTGGCCACTCACAGAAAGACACCCTGCAGTACTGCTCAGTACCCAAATCACTAGTGAACTTACTAAATTGTTGTATTCCAGACTGTTAAAAAATGATGCAAAACAAAAACTTAAAGAGATGACACACATGTGTTGGAATATCTTGTCAATAAGCACTTTCCCACTCATTCATTTCCCTACCATATTGTCAGGAAACTAATTTCAACAGTTTTAAGCCAGAGAGTTTTAAGATATTCAGGGTTTTTTTCTAACTCAATGAAAATATGGAATGTGGCTCTTATTTCAGATGTGAGAATCTGTTCAGGCATTAAAATGGTGAACAACTAAAAAAAGACCTGCATCCTTACCAGAAAATTCAATGTCTCAGCTACAGAAGGGAAAGAGCAAATAAAGTTCAATGGAGATACAGGTCATTCTTTGGTGTACCTGTGGGTTTACAGTTCCCATCGTGCCTGTTGTGCCGGGATGCACCTCCCTGTCCTCACTGAGGGTTCACTTCCAAGGGTTTGATAAGTATTGACTTTCTAAGCATTTTTCCAGCCGTCATTTCATACTGCAGAGCAAACCATTCCCCAGAGACGCAAGAAAGATCCTTTTTTATTGTAACTTTTCATATTTGTTTAGTTATGATTGATTTTATATAAAGGGAGACTGAGAGAAAGTAAATCCAAGACCTCCAACTCCCCTTCTCTTTTGTGTAATTTTCTTACAGTTACTAAAAGATCCTGAATATTTCACTTCAAGAAAAACCATCACCTTTAGACTTCTGTAACCACCTTATTTACTCCCAAACTTCATAGGAAGCCACAAATCTTGAGCAGGAGAAAGAAACACAGAAATCAAGGCAACATAAAAACAGTTAGACCTGAAAGGGTCAACAGGAAGATTTCTCAATTAGGAAAAGTCAACTGAATCCTCAACTCATTCTCAGGTCTGCAAAGCTGAAAGAAACAGTTTCATACTTCATGCCCCTTGCTTATGTTTTTTCCTATGAAATTTAGTTTAGGTTGGGGTAGAAGATGGAGAACAGGGCTTTGGAAAGGCAGCCTACAGAGATCCCTGTGTGAAGCTTTCCCCGCTGGAATCAAAATGCATATCCAGCAGGCTGCCACTCCAGGGTGACTCCTGTGTGACAGCATGAAGGGAACCAGGCCTGTTCTGTGCCTGCTGCACAGAAAATGTTGTGCAAACACCAAGGATGTCTCCATGCAGGGATTAGCAGGAGGATTGCACAAGTTTAAGGTGTTGTGTTGCTCAGTTTGGGAGAACTCATCAAGATGCAGGACAGGCTGCATGTGGTGCTGCCTCGCCAGTATCTCCAAAGCGTGAGGGATGGAGTGATCCCACGGGCTTGTGGCATTTATCCACACCCCATCACAACTGCACCAGCTGCCTCCTGTGCAGCAGAGGAAAACAAACCAACCGGGGACACCACATTTTGTGGGCTGGAGGAGCGTGTTTTGACTGATGGAGCAATTCCTGCAGAATCACGGGGCATTTAGCTGTCAATATTTCAAATATCATATAATATAATCATGTATTATGATATTTCAAACTTGAGTAGCATTTTCTGCCTTTTGAGAAGTCAATCACTTGAGACATCTTACTACACACTGACCAACCAGCTCAGGGACTACAAACAGTTCAAATACAGTCCATGTTTTCCCTTGCAGAAAGGTTGGACTGGTTCTCTGGGCTCAGTTAAATCACCTGCATCTCTGCCTGGTATCACTCACAGGGTACAGCCAAAACCAGGGGTTTCCTTTCCCTCATTTTGGTTGCCACCAAAACACTCTGTTGAAAAGGTTCATACTTTTTTTTTTTTTAAATTTAAGTTGTAGTAATTCTATTAAAAGGGATCAGAAAAACAAAAATAACAAGTGAATGTGAAAGTCTTATCATTAGCAAAGGATTTAATTAGAAAAACACCTACAAGTCAGGGCAGGAACTGCACCTTGCTTTGTATTTGGAACGCAGCTTGTGCCTCTCCTCAGTCTTACCGCAGTGCAAATATTCAGCTATTTACTGAAAGAGGAAAAAAATATGTTCCCTCATTGCATAATCGGTACTCCTGAAGCTTGGAGATGCTTGAATTAACACATTCTTGAATTTTAAAAAGCTTGAGTGGAGAAATTCAGCCCACCACCACTTAAGTACTGATATTTTGTCCCCATGGAACCTCCCTGTTCAGAGCAGACAGGAATCCTCCCCATGCCTGAAAAAGTGGCAAATAAAACATTGGTAAAACAGACTTCAACAAATTTATCTTTACTACACCTTGACAAGATGAGCTGCTTTTTTTGATCTTTTGGAGTTTGAGAGTTTTTTTCCTGTTGTTATTCTGTGGGGGGTTTTTTGATGGTTTGTTTTTTTCCCCTCTGGTAGGTGGAATACAAAGAAATAGATTAAAATTTTCGAGGATTTAAGGAAACATCCAAACCTTATTTTACACAAAAGAGCATTCAGTATTTTTATGGCATATAATTCATCCCCAAACTTCACTCAGAGTCATGGCTACACAGTGATTCCCAAATGAGAAGTCAAGACATCAAGCAAGGCAGCCAGAAACACATCTGGGTTAAACAAGAAGGGCAGATAAACCTTATGGGAAATTTATCCTAATGGTTCAAACCTGCCAAAATTAGGAGCCATGGAATATCTGGCCAGAAATTCTTTCCCAGCCTTCACAGGGTCATCAAAAACAGCAGATCAACTGGACCAAGAGATGAAGGTCTTACAAACTTATCTCCCCAACAGACAAATCAGGTACCACAAATTTGGCTATTGATAAAAATGTGATTTATCATTTGCATTCCTCTGACACCAAAAATTGTGGGACAACCAGTAACTTTTCACACTATGTCCATTGGCAAGTCCTGGTGGGTGATGAGAATTGGTTGCAAATGGAACTTAGAAGCCAAAATTTTTCCTATCATTAAAAGGTGCCATCACCCCATAAAAAAGTTACCAAGGCATCAACTGTTTCACGAGCTTATCCCAGGTCCTTTCTGTACTTCAGGAGATGACTGAGTTTACCCATTTCAGGATCAAATTAGGTTGTACAAGTCAATGGCACAAAACTTTGCACCCCTTGCCCCCTCTAAGCACTATCCAGATGGTTCTTATGATGCTCAGAACAATGCAAAAGGCAGAGTTTTCATGCAGCTGGTTCATCAGCAATGGCAGACATGATACAATTAAAACTTTATTTCCATGACCCAAGAACTGACTATTCCCAACACATGCTGGTGCAGCCCCAGTCACTAAACCCTCTGGGCTAACAGGGCCTGCATTGCTAAAGAGGGCAGAATTTCTGAAACAAATCTTCTTCCAGCTGGGCACTGCCTGCCACTCCCACACAGCCCTGTATGTGGGGCATCTCAGTTCTAAAGGATTATATCATCCCTGTTGGTGTTGTACAGGTGATGTATTTAAACACCCCTGAGCATGAGAGAGGCTGAAGAGAAAGGGCAAGGGAAGAGCTATTCCCATCAACAGCTCCAGGCATCAAACTTCAGGAACATCAGAGCAACAGTGGCTCCCCAGAAATGCAATTTTAGCACTTAACCTGGATCCCCAGGGGACAGGACATGAAAATGCTCCAGGTTACCCAGCTTGTGTGAGGCAGGGCAGCAAACCAAATCCCCATTTCCCCATGCTCCCAATTAGCATCTTCCTTACTGGATGGGCCTTCCCTTACCAAGCTGCTTGCAGGCCATGTTTGCTGAGCAGGGATAGCTTTCAAAACTTACAGCTGGCTGCACTGCTTTATTCCCCCCACCCCCACCCAGTGTCCTGAAGTAAAGCAAAAACTTGCAGTAGGATTTGTTTGAGGAGATCAATAATTCTCTCCTTCAACAAGGGTCATGAGAGATGTTAAGAGTTCTCTTTTTGGTTTCCCCTGGCAGTATATTTCTGAGACAAAAAAAAAAGCAGTATTTTTTCTACTGTAACTGTAAGTATCCTTCCCTCAGTTGGAAGAAAATGGTGATGCTTCATAATTCTAAGAACAAAGCAAACCCAAGGAGAAGGACAGAAGTTGCAGTGGCACTGTGATACATGGCATCAGTCAGAAACCTAGAATATACTGAGATCCTTTTTATAAGTATTTTCATAAAAGTAAATCAGGGCATGCACAAGTCTCCTCTGCAGTGTCTGCTTGAGGTTGAAATCAGTGTTCAGTCCTTCCTTGCCTCTCCGGACAGCCAAACCCACAACGTGCTGAACACTCAGAGACTCCATCACTGCAGCACAGGTGGGATCAGCCTCCCCTTCCCAGGAATTTAGCAATTCTCTTTGCTCTCACCAGCAAGTACCACGGAACATCTTTTACTGCTATCTGTTCTTTTTCCCCAGATCCTCACAGGTGAACCACAGGAAGTAGCACCTGCAAGGAAGGGAAATCCTAAATAGCTCATCCTCATGTGCCAGCTCAGGATGTCTCTTCTCTTGGCCTGCTGGATAGCTTCAGGTTCCATTTCTAGCCAAACACAACAAAACAAACCTCAGTTTTTTTACCATGCTGCCCTTTATTTGGGGGAATTTTAACAATTTGCTGGTAAATCCAACTCTTAAGAGTTGTAGTGATGACTAATCACCAACAGACATGTAGTCACAGCTGCTCAGATATTTATTTCTTGTCTAAACCCAACTCTGAATACTTAAGCACCTTAATAGAAGTAGAATAATAAATACAGTCCAAATATAGGCAGCAATCCAACAGAGCCATCACAGCTCTCTTAAATCCCCCATCTTTCAACAGTGCTCACTGCAATAGCTCTCACTATTGTATAACAGGAATGTAACAGAAAAGCAGAGTAGGAAGGACTGGCATATTTGCCATATTTACTGCTTTCACCTAGTTCTTTATTTTTTTTAAACTCAGCACATTCAGGTTTGTCACAGATTCTTTCCCCATGCACAGCAATAACCTCCCTCTGCTCCAACAGACTGGGGCAGAGATAAATCAAACCTGTCCGAGGCTGCTGGACAGGATGGGGGAAGGAAAACTTCACTGATGATTGAGCTTCAGTTTTCATCTATCCCATGGTTTGCATTACTCTGGATAGGACAGACATTTCCCAGGTAAGACAGAGCTCAGCCAACATGTTCTCTGTGAGCAAAAGGTCTTGGAGCCAAATACTCACCCCGGGAACAGCCGGTAAGGGCACCTGGGCTTCCTATTCCCAAGGGAATTGCAGCAGAGTAAGAAAAAAAAGCATGTATCTGCTGCTAAACAGCTTTGGTTTAATTGGCAGAGTGACTGCTTCATTAATGACCACCCCAAGCATCAAAACTAAATCTTGGTTGTACATTCTGAGATCCCATGAATTACCTCTAGGGAAATGAAAACAAAGATCTATTTTTAAGTGACGTTTTGGGGTTTCTTATAGGTTTTTTCCATACACTTGGTTTGATTTTTTTACCCCTGCAACTACAACATTTATAAACTTTACTCTTTTTTTAAAAGATCATGTGATTACAGCTTTACAAAGATTAAGATCTCCAAAATTTTGATTTCCAGTAAAAAGAAAAATCTAACTAGTTCATGGACTATTGATTTTCTCATATGGCATCATCGTTTTTTTCCTTAGGTTGAGCTTGCAAACAATAAGCTCAACAGAAACTAAATTATAGTTTTTCCTCAATAACAACACACGTAGTAATTCAAGTGGCTATTGCTGCTTTGAGCTTTTCTTCACCCGAATAAAATTCTTCAATTGCAGAGCACCACTTTAGGAACACTTGTAAATTTTAGGGGGCAAAAAGGCTTGTTACCTGCCACTACACACGCAGAGATATTTAGCTTTATCTATTGGTTCTGATTTCATTTAGAAGTCAGGTATGAACTAAAAATCTGTCTTTTATGGTTTCTTCCCTTTTCAATTTACTTTAATAGACAAAACTCTTCATTCTTGACCCGGCCTCTGTCATAAAGGTTGCTCTTTTCTCTCAGACATACAGCAAAGGTAAATCCTGCTCTTGCAGTCCATCAAATAAGTTTCTGTCTCCTCTAACCTGTAATTGAGGTTGTAACAGATGGCTATGCATTTTGCAAGACCAAAGGTTGTGCAACTGCAGCAGCTTTATTTAAAGGGAAAGATTTGTCAGGGCACAGAGTAAGGTAGGAGTTTGTGGAAGCTAAAAAAGAATTTCTCTCTTTGAAGGAAGACTCAGAAGAACAGCATTTAAAAGCTCATCTGTCTGTGTCTTCTCCATTTTTACTGGCACTTTCAGTGGAAATAACAAAACATCCATGGATCCCTGTGTGATTAAGGACTTCCACCTTCTACTGTAATATTGTCAACATCTCTGTTGCCAATGCCACAGGCTTTATTGCACCGAGGTCAGGCAGAAAGGCTGCACAACCACTCAAGGTGAGGCTGGCTCTGACAGTCTCAAAGCTTAGCCAGGAGAAGCAACACTTCATGGGTGATGCTTCTGGCTCGTGATGCACATTCTTTGTGCACCACCATAGGAGCAGAATATTTGGAGCAAAAGCAACAGGAAGGCTCAGCAAGAGAGCCTCAAGGAAACACCACTAGTCTGGTACAAACACAGTCTTTGGGTCACAGAGCTCCTTCAAATCAATGACAACCCTGGTGCTTTCCAGAGGGATCTCAGCTGTCAGTAGGCTGGAGCCCAGCTTTGTTGGGATCACACCCAACAATTTGTCTGGGGACAGCTTCCTGAACCGGTTACTTGCCAAGGTTTTGTTTGTTTGGTAACAGGGATGGGAAGAGTCCCTGATGGCCCTGAGAGAGGTTATTTCAGTGCTGCACCTGGGCACGTCTCAGAGCAGCTCCTCCATCGCTCACCCAGAGCAATTCTCCCTGGTTTACATAGCTCCCTCCCTCCTTTTAAGCCTGTTAAGTGAGTCCAGCCCCCCAGGCAGAAGGGTGGTACCTTCCAACTTTTTGGCTTGCCATGGTCTGTTTATCAGATCTAATGAAGACATTTATGGGTTGATGGTCTGACAGATGCTCAATTTTCTGACTGGATGAGGAAGTCAAACTGTTATATAAGAAGCCAATAAGTACCATTCATTCCTAAAGCAATAAAACACTGCTGCATTTCCAAGTTAATTGGCACAACAGAGCCAGTTTGCTGCAAGTGTGTTTAAACAATTTTAATCTTTCATTAGGGGCTTCTGTAGCACCCTGCACTACACTATCTGAGGATCTAGAACAGTAATGATTGCTATTACAATGCACTGTTTTCTGTAGCTCTATCCAGGATCAAAACATATTGCTAACACAGCAAAACACTCTTGGAGACATTCACACCTTTCACCATTTGCATCTGTGGTGGGGGTTAACACAGAGGTTTGCTGACCAGTTAAAGTTCTGAAGGTTGTTCCCCAGAAAACTTGGGTGTTCTTAAAGATTCTGAAATTAGTTGAAGATTCCCTTATTAAAAGAATCTGTCTTCTAAGAAGGTTTTCTCAGCACTAGTTGCCCTGGATGTTTATTAGAGGCACCACTTCAACCTCCCCCATACATTAAATTCAGGAGTGTTTTGTGCTAAAGCACTAAGGCTTGATGGGGCACGTTTTATGTGTTCATTACAGTGCCTCTGGAGTATTGCAAGGCATGAGACCAAAGGCTATGCCCCACTGGCTGCCTGAGTCATTTATTAATGGCCCCATTAAACACTCCCTCAAGCTTTTGATTGCAGTTATCCAGTTTACTTTCAAAATATTTTTTTTCCTTTCGACTTATGATTCCACAGCTGAAGAGTTTCCTTCGGGAGTCACAGCAAGGCACCCAGGTCTGGCATCTGAAAAGCCATTAAGACCTTGGTGTGAAGGTGCCACGACTGCACTTTGAGACTGGAACTCCTGCCTTCCACCCCCATGGGCATCAGGCATAAGAGAGGGACGAAGCTCACCTTGCCTTATGCAATCACAGGATGTGGGTCAGGAGAGGGATAGCTAGGCCACCTTCCTCTTTCCAGGGCTTCAAAATCCGTCCCTTCAAAACCAAGGAATCTCCTTCTCTCATGCTTAGCATCAGCATTCACACACAGCAGAAATAAAGCATCATCATCATTATTATTATTTGCTTTAAGTGGGTGTATAGGAAATGCAGTTCAGAAGTATTTCACCTTTCTTGCTGCCATGAACCAGTGATGCTGGGAGATGCACGGAAACAAGCTCCATGCCAACCTTTCTCCTCCAGAGGATTTCCATCCTCTCTGCCAATGGATTAATTGCATTCAGTAGACAAGAATTAATAGCAGTACCGAGCTCTGTGCTACCTCAGGAGATAAACACAACTACTGGGAAGTGACAGAATAAAGGCAAAACTCATAGACCCCTAAATCACTCCCCCATCGTTTACCCTGTTGCTGCTGCATTAGGAAATGTCAAGCTGCATCTTTAAGAGTAGACCTGTCTCTGCAGCAAGAGCACAGAAAGCTGGCAGTTGAGAAAGCAGAACGGATGACAGTTTTTGGCAGCAGTTTCAGCTGTCTTGTTGGGTTTTTCAGATTAATCAGCCCCTTTGGAACACTGAACAGATCATCAGGACAATCCCTCACAATCCAAGATCTTTTGCAGTGGAAAAAAAAAAAAAAAAGGAAAGTCATAAACTGGGACAGCAGCATCACAAAGGCAGCTTTCTGAAAGGGCTCAGTCTTGGCTCTGAGAAAGGTCCTTATCAAGACTGTCTAAAGCCAATGGCATGTCGGCACTGTCACCCTCTGCATGGTGTGGTTTCTTTCAATGTGATGTTTCAGGAAGTCATGGACTGAAAAAAAGCTTCTTTCCATGCTCCCCAATCTCACCAATTTCAAGCCTTGTTAAATACATCTTGTTTCTGTCAGATGCCAAGAGTATTGGCCATTTTCTCCAAAGGAAAAAAAAAAAAATCTTCCTTCCACAACATCTAAGGCTATGTGCATATGCTCAACACATTTTGTTTGAAACATTCAGTTTTACTTTATATAGGAGGCAAATAATCAGGAACCTTGTGTTCTCTTAAGAATTTATCTGCAACAATAAATTTCCAGAATCTTAGTTTTCCCTCCATGAATTCTGAATTCAAGAGACTTACATGCCTAACTACTTTCCCCCTCCAAAACAAAAGAAAGAAAAAGGAAAATTAATTGGTGTTAGATGCTACTTTCCCTGCTTTATATTTTCACTTCTTCGGGCTCTATTGTTGCTGTTTAAACAGATTTCAGCTCTGCTCTCTCCTCAAAAGGCATCTGCATTTCAAACACAGAGGATATATTGGCCTTAGTCTATTCTACACTTCTGCAAGCAGCCCTTTTCACCTGGACAAGTATCCACCAAAGTCAGTGGATGCACAAAACAGGTCTACATTCTATGGATCAGAAAAAGTATATGCACTTCATAGTCACAGAAGCTACTTATTAGATCATCCAACAATCATACAATCAATATTTTTTTATTGCCCTTTCTGGCAGGAATAGAATTCTGTAGTGTAAGAGCAGCAGAGTTTATTATATCAGTTTAACCACTTGATAATCTGACATAGCTCTCTATAGCACCTTGCAGTGTTGGCCCTCAGTATCTGAAATTCAGAGAGAAAGAAAAAAAGCAATTTTGCCAAGGAGTTTCACCCTTCTTCCATTATGCAACAAGCTAACAATTAGTGTTATGCAAGTTTCTGCTCCCCATGAAGTGTGCAGTCTTTCACTTGCTGAAGGTAGCAGGCACAGAGGAGCCAAAACTGAAATTAGATTAACATATTATGCTCTTGACCTAAAGGCAGAGCTCCCTGCCTTGATCACCACTGCTTTCAACAAGGATTTTGTATCATCTGGGAAACTGCTGTAGGTCAGAAGGCAACACTTCACTTTATCCCTGCACCTCTCTGGAGCTTTCACTTCCACATCACACCAAACAAGCACTTCAAGTGCTGACAGTCAGGATTGAGCCAGGACACCTCCAGCAGGCTCTGCCCATGCCCTGGCCCTGCTCACCTCTGTCACTGGGATAAGGGCACTCAGGGCAAATCCCAGCAGCTCTCAAACCACACTGGCATGTGCCTACAGAGTAACTTATCCCCTGAAAACAGATCCCTAAGCACAACTGGATATTCAAGCTCTTACTGGAACAAAGGCTTTATTTCCAGTAGGAATGGGCACAACTGATTTACGGGCCAGTGTGATGAACCAGTGCTGGCAAACTGCCTCATGCTCTGTCAGACTTCTTTGGTGTGGCTGCAACTTCATTGCTCCCACCACTTCCATCCACAACCCCAAATCCAGCCCCCCATCTATTCCTACACCAGCACAGCTCTGCCACCGCCCTGTGATTGACCAGTGTGAGCTTGGCCTGCACGTGGCCCCCCCAGCACGGGGCTGGCTCAGCTCCTGCTTTTGCCCCACGATTTCTTCTCCATGTCCAGTCACCCACCTGTGGTCTGTGAGGAGCTGTGGCCATGGCCAGGGAAGGAGGTGGTTCAAACTTCAAACAAGACATGCCAGGATTGCAAAACACATTACCAGGGAGATGTTCTTATCACTAGCAGTTTTTACAGCCATAGCCCTCAGAAATCCCATCAGAGAGGAAGAGATGACTCAAGTCTCCTACGGACACTTTACACATCCAGACATTCTTGCATATGAGAATTTACTGCATATAAAAAATGACCTCTGACTTTTTGTGCCTCTCCTCTACACTGTCATAAACAAGAATATCATTTCAAGAGATGCTGTCAACTTATATTTAGCCTAGTTTTTTTATTTTGTTTAAAAATAAAAGCCTTCTGTAAAGCGTAAGATGAACAGAATTAAAAAAACAATTCTTTGAAACAAAACAAAAAAATTGTGCTGTTGCCTTTCAAACCCTTACCCTGTAGCACTGAAAACTTGGAATTGTCCACAAATGAATACGAGACTGACATGATATTTATTATCCAAGCTTAAAATAGCACAGAACAAACAGAACACAAATCATGGCAAGTAAAAATTAATTTAAAAATTCAATTTAATAACCTAACAGTTCAGGGGCAATATGTGGTTTATATTGGCAGTGGCCTTTTAATCTTGCAAATCATAATTAAGAAAACTTAATTAGCAAAAGCACTGTTTGAATATTAGAGCTGCGAAAATATCTCCGAAAAAATGGCAAGTATTGGCTTGAACTTTCTGTAAGCCTCAGTTCTGTGTCTGCATGCACTTCTATGAATATAAATAAAAGGCAGGCATAAATAAATGGCAGAAGTATTGAGGAAATTGTGAAGTTAGAGTGTTCACAAAAACCAAATTGCAAGTGCTTGCACAAGGGCCTGAGGCACAGCCCGGCAATGAGGAGCAGCATGTCCTACTTCTCTGTGAAATCTCCCCGTCACAGCCGGGCCAGCAACGAGAACAGACCTCCCCTCTCCTCTCTTCCCACCAGCCCTCTCAAAGAGCATGCAAACAACTCAGCCATGAAGAGAAACTAAATAAAATAAAGACAGCTGCCTGATGTGGAGTGCACGCATGTCTGTTTGGAGAGAGCCCTAACTTGTTTCATACACCCAAAGGAGAACAATGAAGGAGAAGGGGGGGAAAAAAGGCTTCTGGCAGTTTTCAATCTTAGAAACCCAAGTTAACTTCAGACCTGTAGTTGAGTTAAAAGGCACCAACACGCCATCGTGTCTCCCACTCTGGAGGGATGTGTGAGATTCTCACAAGCTGCAAGCCCTCAGAGCTACGACACTTATCTGCAGCCCAGCCAGCTTTTAGAAGTACAAAACCCATTAAACTCACATTTCCTTTCTCAGCCAGGTAGTCAAGAAGAATCTATACAACATGAAAACTCCAAAGACTTCAGAGGTGAAATGACTTTGCAAACGATACAGGCACCAAAATAACGACATCCACAGGCAATATTCCCACTATCCTTCCAGCTGTAGGCAAAAGGGAAAAAAACCCCAACTCAAAACAAAATTGTAATTCTGTTAAGTGCCAAAATATTTTCATCTCATATTAAAATCCCAGGGAGGCATTTCTCTGCATCAGAAAACCAGAAGTCTGGTTCACTCACTACTAGACCACTAACATTGCAGAAAAGTTACCGTTTGCAGCAAACCATCTCACACAGAGGGTTTGACTGTATCTATATATTTTGCAATATTGGCTCAAGAGAGGTTTTTATTGTTGCTGTTCTGCTTTGGGACATGCACTGCATTTTTTCTAAATGATTTATCATTGCCCTAAATAAAGAACCTCACATTCTTAAATTGATCAGATTGCTTTGTTTCTGGGGGGACAATCCAGTGATTTTTATTTGCTTTATGAACAATTTCCAGTTCAGAACCCAAAGCTGATCCAAATTTTCACCACCAAGCCCCAGGGCCTTCAAGTGTTTGAAGTCTCTCTTCTGCCCTTCAAAATGTGTTTTACTTAATTTTCACAGAATAAGGGCCCTCAAAACCCACATGTAATCCAGGGCTTCACCCTGTATCCATCCTTCCCCATCCACGCTCTTTTTATTCAGCACCTTTGGAGGGAAACCAACAGCAACTACAATAAACTGTGGAGGATTTGGAAGAAAAAAAAAAAAAGGACATAAAGTGATATTCTTGGTGAATTTTTCTCTTGTAAAACAGAAGTCACTCCAAGTAAAGGTAACAGTGACAGACTTCTGCTGTAAGTCACACCACTGAGTTATTAATTGCAGCAGGAATGAGAGTGACTGCTGGGTAGAATTAGATAAGTTTACTGCACAAGTCACATGGAATTTTGTTTAGTGGGATGTTCCTGTACTGGGGGTTAGGCCAGCACAGAGAAAGCTCAGCTTTGCCCCTCACTCAGCCCTCAGGTCCCTTCTCAGCACGGGCACGAAGAGTTATTCTGTTTGTCAAACCTGCCTTATCAACAGGCTCAATTTTTTTTAACTCCTTATCTGAAGTGGTGCTTGGCAGTTGACATCCAGCCTGAAATAATGACACATTAAAAGGTTTTAATCTCCTATAATTGGGAAAAAAACAGAGGTGTACAAATAGCACCTCCCCATCCTCAATGTGTATTACCCAAACAGATGTCACCAAGTTAATCCTGGTTCTGCAGTTGGAAAGAGGGACAAAGTTGTCTGATTCTCAGACAGACCCTGCTCTGTCTCTGAAGGCATCTGTGCTAAAAAAGTATCCTGATATATTAACCTTTTTTCTCTCAAAGGGCACCACATTTTACAAAGCAAACAAAAAAAGATCCAGATAGTTTTTAGCCTTTGCACATATACAAAATGCCCCTGCATTAGCTGAAATATATTAATCCCAGATATATGCACAAATCTAGCAAAATTTCATGGTGGATTTATCCTCTCAGCATGCCAGGGAACATAAAAAAAAAAAAAAAAAAAAAAAAAAAAAAAAAAAAAAAGACGAAACCAAGATCTGGACTTTATTTATACCTATCAGAGGACTCGAGGAAGGAGGTTGACCAACCCAGAAAATTAACATTTGTTTCTGACAGGGATCTATGCAAAGCAACAGGGTTTTAATTTAGGGCTCTTTTCATCAGAATGATAACAGCTGTCATCTACTGTGTGAGCGCAGTAATTACTGAATCTCCTCTGTGCAAAATGAATACCCGATGTTTCATTTACACAACAACATCTCAATCTGCAGCGCCAGAGACAGCCAGCGACATTCCCACGGAACGACTCACACACACCCCACCTCCAAATTCCTGCAAATTTACAGCCGGCTCCCCCCAAAACCTCAACAGTTTTTAAGTTCCTTCCAAACAAAAAGACCAAAAGAGTCTGCAATAGCATTTATGACCCTAAAGCTTCACAATCCAGCCTGATTTATCCTATTGTTTCATAAGTTAGTTGAGATAAATCAAATTTTATTAATAGCATAAATATCTTGTCTCACCTATAATTTTAACCTCTTATTTCTAGACTTATCTGCCACACACACACAACAGATATTTGTTCCATTTGCCATTACCACACCAGCACAAGAAAACAGAGGAAACCACACAAGATGAAGACAACTTCTTGCTTTGTTTTAAACAGAAACATTTGAATATCTTTATCAATTAAAATTGTAACTGACCTGAAAACAGAGCTTGGTTATAGATCTAATTTCTCCAAAGTTGAGGAATTTTCTTTTTCTTTTTAAAAGAATCAGTTCTGATCCAGTTTCCTAATAGAAACGAATTTGGATTTTAAAAGCTAAACAGCCTGATGAGAGAATGTAATTCTTTTGCTTACTAATGAAACACTCTAACTAGAGTCATTATGGGAATGAAACTAATTTAAAAAAAGTATTTCCATCAAAACATTTGTAATTGCACAGTAGAGATCAGTTTAAAAGTATATGTTTCCTGATCATTAAAACAAGTGAAGTAAAATTATATGTTTTGCAGAACTGCTTGTACCATCCCGGGCTGTATTATGAGGCAGGGGGCCAAGAACTAAACACTTCCAATCACCAAAAAGTACCAGTAATTCCTGTATAACCTCACACCTTGGAGAGCAAAACGGTTCCAGTGCATTGTGTTGTTTTTTCCTCAGTTGGAGAGGATGTGGAAAATAACTTTGGATTAGATAAATCACTTGGAAACCTATTTCAATCAATCATTTCCCCCTTTCTAGCCATGCCCTGAAGATGTTTTGCCAACAACTGGTTTGCATTCAAATGAGTTAAGCACGTATTTCTTTTGCATACGCTGCCATGCAGGAGCATGCTTGGGTCTGACAGAGGTGCCTGCCCCTCCAAACTGCCTCACACAACACCTTCCTTGCTCAAAACTCATGTAGCAGCTTCTAATTTTAGGGTTTGACTCATTGTCAGCATAAAAGCAAGGAGGTGGGAGCCTAAACGATCTTCTTTTGATAAAATGTAATGAGTTTCGTGTTAGGCAGCAAATAAATAGGAAGTAGTCAATTTATCTAAATATTTTAAGGCATGTGCTGAAATCCTATCAATTCCAAAGCCTTTTCAGGCGGCTCTTGATGGTCTTGGTTAAGGTACAGCTTGAGTTTCAGAGAAGCAAAAGAATCAGGGCATTCATATCCTTCAGAAATCAAACGAAGCTTTGGATGTACAGAATAAAAAGAGTTTCTATGAAGAACAGCCAAGAGTCAGCCTGAAGGAGATGTTTGAAACAGAGATGGCAAGAAGCAGGTCTTCTATTTGCAAAATAAAGTCAAGCTGAGTGAGAGTGAGTGAGTGTCAGACATTTTGATTCTTTTCTATATCAACAAAGTTCAAGCCTTAATTTTTTCTCTCCTTCAGACAGTATGTTCTCATGAGTGTTCTGGTTTTTTTCTTTAACCTACAGATGTATTTCTGAAAGAGTTGGCAGGAAAATGCCAAAGAAGTTCACCATGTTTCATTTAAAGGAAGATGCTTCTGTAAAAGAAAAACGTGCAATCCAGGACAGGGAAATTAAGCTGACATGTTTACTCAGAATAAAGAATGATTTTTCAGTAACTCAAGTTACAACCCCTTACAATGACTTATTCTAACTCATTGTACAAGAGTGCTTACAGCAGTTATTAAAAAAATAAATCATAAAATTAGAACAACAGGGCTGGAAGGGATCTCAAGCAATCTTCCAGCTATTCCCTTTCCCGTTCCAAACTGATGTTTGTCTAATTTTGTCCTCAACTGAGACTCACAATCTATTACAAATATCTTCTTACTGCTAAAAATGGTTTTCTGATGTCTAGCTTTGTAGCCAAGAAATTGGTTCTTATGGATGAATGGATACAAAGAACAAAATTTCTTCCTTCTTTTTGAAGCTTGTAATGCCATCCTGGCCTTGTCTGCAAGGAAAGCAACCCCAAGCTCCATCTTTTTTCATAAACTCCTTTTCCCTTTCTCTCTAGGTATTCTTCACCTGGTCCACCTTTTTCCCACAGTACAATGCCTAATTCTGGATACAATCTTCCTAGCAGTACCAAGAAGAGTGGAAAATGATCTCTGATTTCTTCTGTATAGTTTAGTCCATTTATAATGTCCAAATTGTTTCTTTTGGTAACAGCATAACAAATTCATGTTCAGCAGGTGCAGGTACAGCCACTGCATCCCTCTTCCAAAATGCAGACACAGACAGGTTTTTTCCCCCACTAGGATCCTCCAAAAATGAAATTTGTACTTCATAGAGCATTGACTCTAAAAAAAATGAGATGAAAATCTGAATGGATGTTGAATATCTTTACTACTAAACATATAACTCTGCATCTGCACTTAGAAGGTGGTTTTCAAGCCCTCTGCAGAGATGCAATTAAGTGGATTTGTGTGTTTTAAATATAGCACAGAACTATTAAGATTTTGTTCCTTATTACCTGGTAGTTGCTCACTTTAACTTGAGTAAAACATACAGTCAGAGTGCTATTAAGTCACCAGTAACTGCTCTTCAATGTAAGTCCGCATTTGGGTCTCAAAATTAAAGAATAACACACCTGGGATATTATTTTCTATATTAATTTTACATGTTACAAACAATATCTTTGCTATTACAAAACAGTGATTTAAGCAACTAAACTAATTTTAGATCACCATCTGTATGCAAACGTGCTTCTGAAAGCACACCACAAATACCAGCCATCCTTCAGTTTGGAGACTCAAAGAACTATTTCATCAGCAAACAGCTTTGTCAAGAGCATCACTGAGTAATTGCAGGGCCTTCATGATGCTGTGCTGTGATATTTGTATCTTGTCATGCAATTTATTGTCCCACCTGGGCAGTCTTTGAGATGGACATCTCAAAAGCAGAACTGTTGTCCTTTCTACACCTGTGTTCAACATGATCAGTTCTTTCTCATTCCCTCAAGATGTAAGATTAGGAAGACATATGGTAAAGAGTGCAGAGCAAGCAAAACAAATCAGCTTGTTTGTCAGCTGGATGCCAGTTTGTCCACTGGCTGTTTGGAAAGCTAAGATAAAGGGTGCCCCATGCACTGCTGCATTGTCCATGCTCTGCATCTCCAAGGCCTGGAGTTAAGCTTAAGCATGAAAAAATTCACTTAAGAGGTCACAAATATGAACAGCGAGTGTTTTAAACAGAGTTCCTCCTGCAATCCTCCAAAACAGGAATTCTCAGCGATGCAGATTCCTGAAGTTTAGCAAATGACACAGCCCTGCTTTGACACCTGTCCTCCCACATGTCCAGTCACAGCACAGCACACAAGGGACATTCCCGTGTCCTGTTGCCAAATCCATCCCTGTCAGTGTATCTACAAAAAAAAAAAAAAAAAAAAAAAATTCAAAAAAAACAAAACCAAAAAGCAAAAAAACCCAGCAAACTAGAAACCAAACATGAGAACAAAGACACACAAAGAATT
>JAWWES010000051.1:11791899-11828279 GCA_035583135.1 Lophotriccus pileatus
GGGACATTCCCGTGTCCTGTTGCCAAAGCCACCCTGTCAGTGTAACTAAAAAAAAAAAAAAAAAAAAAAAATTCAAAATAAAGCAGAGTGTTTGACAGGTTGGCTCACTTGCTTAGGAAATGTCATTTTTCCCATTTGACGTACAGTTGAGGAATGATCCCACTTGCAAAGGGAATTGCTCAACTGAGCACACACTCCAGCAATTTTTGCATAATTAGCAGAATACATTCAGTCTTAACCTTCTTCTGATGAATTCAGTCACACCTGTTTATGTGAAATCAATTAAGAGACCTTAATCTTCTTAGACAGTTTCCAGCACTCCATCCACAGGTTCGGGCCTGTTTCTCGTATTGCGAAGTTTAAATTAAAAAAGAAACAATTATCCTATAAACATGAAGACCTAAATTATAGCTTAATAATTAAAGCCAGTTGCACTTTCAGTCTGCAGCCTTTTGGTGGCCAGGCACATAGCAGGGCAGTCCACTTTGCCTCTGTGAGTGGAGGGGTGGCAGAACAACCCCAAAGCAAGGTCAGCAGGAACGTGTCTGTGTGCCCGCCCCGTGCAGGCTGTGCCAGAACACACATTCCTGTGCCTGGATCTGCTCAGGACTTGTGGAGTGACGTAAGAGTAAAGTCTGGCAACAGGGTCATCCGAGGAAAGGAAGCCCAGAGTACCTCCCCAGAGAATCCAAAATCCCCCTTCTTACAGAAGAATTTTGGGAGGAGGACTTAATTTCACCTCACTTCAGGCATGTCCCTAAAATAGACACCATCAGCAAGTCAGATGAATCACAGTTGAGATGTGCCTGTATTTCATCACTACAAACAAAGCCTCCACAAGAAGCTCAGGTCAGACATCCAGAGTTTGATGAGACAAATCTCACCATTAGTGAGGATGTACAAACAGCACCGACATCTAGTGAAAGAAAAAGGTGCATGAATCCCTGCTCACCTCTGGACTCAGAAGTTACCTGACTAGTTGAAGCTAAAAAAAAGAAGAGTGTTACTAGTCTCCATTGGGCATAGTTTGTGGTTTATAGCATGAGGAGTCCTGGCAGTGTTTTATGCCAAAGGAGAATTTAAATCTCACATCTGTGTTTGTTTCTTGGATCTACTATGCTGGCAAGTGAGTCATCCTAAGAAACCTTAAATTACTTTTCATCATACATCTAACATTATAAAAAGCATTGAATTAGTGTCCAGAAATAGTTCAAATTGCGGCAGAAGTAAGTAGAAGTTTCCACACACTCACACGATTATCTAGTGGGATATACATGAAAGGAGCTTGAAGTACCTTGAACATTTTGGAGCCAAACCTCTATTTAACCTACAGAGCTGCCCAAAACTGCATTGAGGTGAAAAACCAAAGAAAATAATGTCTCTAACTGAGGAAACCCTGACATTTAGTACGTATCATATGTGAAAACTGACCCAAGTCCACTAGACCTTGGAAGCAGAGATCCTGTTCACTGCAAAGTAGGAGTTTCTCTTGCACCAGCGAATGTGCTCTCTCTCCAGCCATGTTCATTACACTGTTTTTAGAAGGTGGATGAAAGAAAGGAGGAGGAAGAAGAAAAAAACAGAAAGCCCCCATTCCCCCCTTCCACTCCAATCCCTAGAAAGGGAAAATACCAAGTAGCAGCTAAAATCTGTTTGAGATCAGCTTTTGTTTTATAAACTGGGTTTCATTCTAATTGTTAGGGAGACACATAATAACTGGCTTTAACATAATTTTCTTTGGACTATCTCCCCAAAGCCACAATTAATGTAAATACCAGTGTCTTGTTAGTAATTTCCTTTCATTGGTAAACGCTGAAATGCAATGATCCGACCACAAATCACAAAGCAAATAAGCTGCAGTGCTGTTCAGGCTACATTGTTATTATGCAGTTTGTACACGGAAGAGTTGATAAGGGAAATGTTTTGTGAACAGAATTCTTGGACTACTTGGAAGAGTTTCATTCCATGAGAAAGGAGTAACTCACACCCTTCCAAGTAATGCAGATTGCAGCTTCTGGGGGCACTTAGATGCAAAGCAGCTTGAAGGGGTAAAAGCAGAGTCAGGTCTCAGGGAGTCAAGAGAAACCTTTGTAGATGTGGGATCAGAGACCAGACTACAGACTCCCTTTCTCTGTTCACAAACCTGAAGGTTTTGTGATTTACTCTTGCTCATGCAATTTCTTCAGTTGCTTTTGAGGGGCCTCTGGTGATGGACAACACACACCCGCAGCAGGAGATGACTACCAACCTCTGTGTCCCTCCTCTGTGTGCTAGGACACCCATGATGGAGGGAGAAGGGCATCCCCCATGCACAAATCTCAGTCTTTCTAGTTTTGCTGTCACCATGCATCTTGTGTTTTAGCATCACTTCCTGGCACACAAAAAACACCAGTATTTTAATGCCCTGTTTCCACTTTATAACTGGATACCTGTTTAGCAGCCAAAGATAACACATCTCCACTCAAACAAAATACTGAGCATCCAAGTAATTGAAGGAGATTCCAGTGTCCCATCAGGCAAAATCCCTCTTCTCTGCAGTCACAGAAAGAGACAGACACAGAGATGCTACTACCACATGCAACAGTACAAGATGCTCTCCAGAGAAAAAATTAAAATGCTTGCCTGAAATACAATTGGTGCTCACAGAGCAGAACAAAGTATGACTCCATGACCGATCTTCCCTGTTTGGTGTGGCAGGACCATTCACCGAACAAGCAGCAGGGACAGATTTGCAACACAGTCTGGCCTTCAGACAAGTGCAGCCAATGTCACTCTGACCAAGTAAAAATCCTTGGGTTTAACTCAGCATTCTGGAAAGGGAATTGTTCAATCCCTGATCTTGCACACTGCTCTATGATTTAGCCTCTCAAAAGTGACGACAGAGCCATCACTTACCAGCAGGACAGAGCTGTCATTCTCCCCACAGGGCCTCAGGAGTCTCTTTCCTGGCAGGAGAAGCCAACACTAAACAGCTGTAAGGAAGAAGATAGAGGGATAATGAAATTAATCCCTTTGCCTTTCTAAGCAACTTAAGTATCATCCTTCCATATCTGAGCACCTTGCAGTTTAGACTGTGCCTCTCTTCAGGGTGAACATGCAAAATAGGAATGATACCTTGTTTTCAACGATAAGAAAGATACGTGCCAAGAGGAGAAACGATTTGCTTGTGGCAATGCAAGGCATTTGGACATGAGGAAGTGAGGTGCACAGCTGTACTGTAAGCTACAGTTTTCTGCCAACTTTCTGGCCTCTCTACCACTGATCTCTGCATGACTTAGTGTGCTTGTGGAAGGGAAGCTTCCTTCCCATATCCCAAAGTGCAGAGCTTGCTTATCCTGCCAGCTAATTCAGTCACAACCAGCTCAGGTATCTCTGCCGCATTTCCAGTCTGGAGCGTAGACATCCATCACATCTTCTCAGGTCAGAAATTAGCACCTAATCCTTCTGCCACGTTTCCCTGTAGGAACCTCGCAGTGCTAAGGCTTTGCTCATCTCTACAGGGATGGTTTTGCAAGGCCCAAACTACTTTGCAAGGATTGCAAAACACGTTTGAACTTGTAGTTTATTCCCCAGTCACAAAGGGTTGGCCAGCCCCTCCCCCAGTCCCACAGCACATTGGCAGGAGGGCTGGAAAATAAGTCAAAAAGCCCCCAACCCCCACACTGTCTTGGAAATCAACAGGGTCTCAAAAACTGATGGGATACATGTGGATGCAGACGCATAGATCATGATTTGTCATCTCGTGTATTCTTACACGTTCCCTTTCCCCTGTTGTTTTTCCTCTAGGCTGTTTCTATATTCTAACTCCAGCTCCAGTTTCTGCTCTGGGTTTTCATTATGCTCCTGGTGTAAGAGCCACACATCCCTTTCCATCTCACTCTTGCCAAGCAGTCAGAAGTGTCTAGAGATGATTCACAAAGGCTTGCGACCTCCTTATGGTACATTTCTCAACATTAAGCTCCTCCAACTCCCTGTTGATCCAAATCACTCTGAATTTTATTACCCTCCTTTGTATTGCCTGACTCCCTGACCCTGTAGTTTATGGTTAGTCCAATCTCTTGTGTTTCCATCAGAAGACACTTCTCAGCTAACATTAGATTCGAGCTTATTAGAGCTGCTGATCCAAGAGGAACCCCTAAGAAATCCTACAGGCTGGAACTGAGGATACAAAGAGCACAGGAGCAATAAGCTTGTTCCCTAGAAAACATGATCAAAATGATGGATCTTGCCAAAAGTGTCAATTGCCTGATTTTTGCTCTTATCAAGCTATAGGGTTTCCTTCACAGCCTTTAATTACTCAAACCTTACTTAAGGAACGGGGTTCAAACAAACAAACATAAAAAAAAAAGTTACAACAACGTAGCATGATCTTGACATACAAGATGTCAGAACCATTATAAGCCCCTTTATTCCAGAATGATGTCTTTTGTGCTTAGAGGCATGCTTGCTATTCATAGATCTACTGCTCAGCTGTTCCAGTTTTTAGTTCTGCATAAATGCCCACTCATTATGTCCAGAGGGTTTTGCCTGTAGCTTTGTGTTTGTAGCCTTGAGGCAAATGTCTTGATGGCTTAGGGAACTCGTAGGGAATGACCAAATAACATCGGATTTTCCACAGCAACGAAGCCATTATGGGACAGCATTTCTATGTAACAGCACCCTTCAGTGTGCAATCATTATAACTAAGGATTTAACCGGGCTCTGGGGACATAACAAAATCACTTTGAAGCCAAAAATCCACAGTGAAATCTTAGGCATTAGATTTCTGAAATGCTTGAGTCAGGCAGCTTTGTCAGTTACAGTAAAAGCAAGTGAAGGGGAAGGAGTTTTATGCACATCTTAAGAATGAATCCAAGTGTTTGGACCTGTGCATGCTGGGGGTGCAGCTTTCCTTGTGCATTCCTTGCACACACACAGTTGCATGTGGAGCCATCATAAGCACACACACGAGTCCTAGTTCATATTTTTAAGCACAGAATTTTAGCTGTTGCTGAAATTTCCTAGTACGTTGCTCACAATTTTGAGGAAAATCTGGTTAGACTGTAGGAGACTATAATGAGCCTTTGTAACCCTCATCGCCCAGGGAATCCAGAGCCTGAAACCTGGCCCATTTCAGCTGTGATACTCCCCACTGACTGACTAAGGAATTTATCTGGAGGGTTCCTGCTGAATTACAAATCTGTGCAGACCGGGTTTACAACAGAGACAGAAGGAAAGTTTGTGATAAAAAGAATCAAGGATTCTGAGCACAAGCTCTGGGTGAACACAGTGCTGCACAAGTGTTGTGGGTTAACCTTAGGCTACAGACACCCATACACCCACCATGTCCTCAACAGGAGAGAAAAGACAAAAAAAAAAAAAAAGCTCATGGGTCATGATAAAAACCAGAGATCCCTGAGCAGTTCCTGTCACGAGCAAGTCAGACTTCATTTCGGGAAAACTAATTTAATGTATTGCCAATTCAAACAGATTTAGATGATGAGAAACAAAGACAAAATTAAAACGTCATCTCACTGTCCCCCCCTCTTGCAGCTCCTTTTCCCTCATGCTTTTCCCCTGTTCCAGCCCAAGTCCTGCACAGGCCACAGGAGATCCCTACTCCAGCATGTTGAGAAACTCCACAGGGATGGCAGAGCTGTTCCTTATACTTTTCCCTTGACTCCCAAGGAGCATTTTACTCTTTTTCACACCTTTTTTCATGGGGAGGCCCCCAGCTTCACTGACAGACCTGGAGGTGGGCACAGACACCCCACATAGCCAGAAAACACAGTAGAGGAAGTTTGGCCCTCTCCAGTGAAGGAATCTCTCAAATTAGAAGGGAAATTATAGCTAAAAGCCACCAAAACTCCCTCCCTGCTCCCAGGGCTGCGTACATGTGTGTAGACCTGAATCAGGAGAGCCCCTGTACCATTCCAGCCGCCTTCAGTGCAGGGAGCTGGAAGACGAGCTCATGGGGAACGTGGGGCTGTTTTGGTGGGGAGTGTGTGGAAATAATCGGGGGGAGCAATCTGGGTGAGGAGCCCACACCCCTCACGCTCAAAACTCACTCCCAGCAGTGTTAACGACCTGCCTGTCATGGCACATGAGAAACTCCACCGGTGCTTCCAGGAGAGGAGGCAGGACACCTCCCTGCTGCACAGATGGCCACTTTCTCCCAACAAAGTCAGAGAATAAACCCAGCCAAGGACATGGCATGGTTCAGGGAGCACACTGCCCTGGTTCCACCACCACTGGGAGAGCAAGAATGAGGCAGGAGCTTCTGGATGGTTCCTTCTGCCGCTTAACACAAAGCACCCAAGCAAACCAGCCTTTCGCCCAGCACACATCTCTGAGGATGAGCTCTGCTTTGAGAAATCCGCAGAGATGCTGAGAGTTGGATAAGGGCTGCATTGATGAGGCAGGAAGTTGAAGCATGGATCAGAAATGCATGACTGCATGGAAAAAATTCAGAGGTGTACCAAGACAAGCAACGCTCTTGTATAATAAGGTGATGTGGACCAGCACTGGAACGCGATGGAAAAGGAACTCCCAGATTGTAACCCTTGCACACGAGGGCTATCGTATCTTGACAGGACTCAGAACAACTAACTACAGAGCAGGGATTAATGTGACTGTGCATCTCGCCCCAGATACAGCATGACTTCTGCATCTCCAGGAAGGCTGGATTAATAGCAGCAGCCAGCAACATCACTGTCACAACAACTTAGCGCTGCCAAAAGAAGTAACAGGAAGAATAACCTCTATATTACAGAGGCTTACAAAATGGTTCAACCCAGCAGCACTGCTAGGCAGTGTTTTAGCCCAGCAGTGACTCACCAGAAATGCTCACATGCTCCCTGTGCTGGAAAACACTGAGGAAGTTTCCCCTTGGCGAGTCCTGCAGCAGCCCCACTGTGGCCAGCACAGCCTGGAACATCAGTTGTGCATTTTACCCTCAGCTTCTTCCCTCCCCAGGGATGCAATTTCCTACCTGCCTGATGGCTCTGGATTTTGACCCTGATGGAAGAGTCTGGGCCTCAGGGGGTTTTAGGTACATATTTTTGAGAAGGTGTGCATTCTTTGACACCTTTTCCCTTGCATTGTAAAGGTCAGCTAACACACGCCAGAAGGAACACTCTCAGTGATTAAAACCCCAGGAGAGAAAAAGTTTGGTTCTTTGCATTATTTGCCTGGTTCAGGTTTTGTAACTTTGCAGGTTTCTTCCTCAGACACCACCTTTCCTTCAAAGTGCTTGCTGGGGTAAGCTGGGAACAGCAACTTTTGTTGCCTACCAAATACCTGGGACACAGTCCTGAAGTTGCCTTGCATATGATGGTGTTTCAAACCTCAGAAATAAGTACAGGACACAAGTGTCAACTAAAGAGATTTCCAGCAGACAGACATCAAGTCACCAGCTCCAGGAATGAGCTCTCACCCCCAACAGCAGCAACACAGACAGGTTTGCTTGACTCGTTATTTTAATGAAGCTCATTAAACTTCCAAGAGAGGATATTCCACAACATGCCAGCTCCAGTGCATCATGTAATAACCATTTCCACCTTTCCCAGAGTCACACAGAGTGGTTAAATCAGAAGAGACCTCTGGAGGTCATTTAGCCCAACCTAGATGTTCAACCAGTGTCCCCTCAAGCACATTAGTCAGGATTTTGTCCAGACAGCTTTTGAATATCTCGAGGAAAAAGACTCCACAACCTCCCTGAGCTACCTGTCCCAGTGCTCAGTCACCCTCACAGGAAAGAAGTTCTTCCTCATATGCAGGTAGCATTAATTCCTGAGCATCAGTTCCTGCCCACTGTTTCTCATCCTGTGGTTTGGCACTACCAAGAAGGGCCTGGCTGTGAAAAAGACCTCTCCAAGGTGATGGAGAGTGCCCTAGAAAGGAGAGCAGAGATGGAAGGAGAAACCTTTGCTAATGGAAGGTGTGGTGACATCCCTAAACACACACTGATCCAGGCCATATTTAGAGTTCAAGGAACTGCATGTGGGAACCACAGGAAGAGTCAGCTTTTCTTGTGTCATCCTAATAAAGGCAGTAAACCACACAGCCCATCCAGGATCTGTGCAGGGACACACTACAGAAGAGGCAGGGATATAAACCCAAGAGAAGAACAGGAGGAAAGAAGCAGAAAACTTGCAACATTCTGTATCTCCAAGCAATCCTCTCTTTCAACATGTTTATTTCTTTTTTACCCTGTTTTTTAGGTTTGCACCCAGTACAAGGCAGGATATTTCCCCCTCCCCAGCTAGTAATTTCATGAGCCTTATTTCATAAGGGATGTGAAAAGGGAGGGAGGAGGAAAAGAGACGTAACCAAAAAAAAAAAATCAAAAGAAGTTAAAATTTTTCAATAAACAAGTCCAATTCCTTGTTCAACCACTTTTTATGGCCATGCTGACGAGGTAGCTTTCCTGTCTACAGTACTTTTTCCCCCCAGGACCACAGTGGAGGCCCACTCACATCCCTCAGTCCTATAGCAAGCAGCTCTTTGCCTGTTTAGACATCATTTTGTCCTGCAAAGCATTTGGGTGTTTCACTGCTCTCTACTTCAGTAACAGTTAGAGGCCCTAAACCTGTGCCTGATCTGACCATAAATACTTCAGATGTAGCTCACTGTGACCAGACACAAATTTCCCCTCCTGCATTCAGAGCAAGCAGCTGCCACTGCCTCTCCCTGCACAAAGAGATGAACAAAGCCATGTCCACAGGCACAGCCATGGACACCACTGGGGAAAAGCTGAAGACCACAACTCTGGGAGTCCTGCAGGGAATGGTTGAAATGGGGATTACTAAACCAAACTGCTCAGGAAATCCTATGCTGCCTCTCATTCAAGTCTCTTCATCACCTACAAGTACAGGGCTGTGCTGGAAGCAGTTAGGTTGGTTCAGTTAAACCAGCTATTAAAATTGTAACCAGTTCCTTAAGCAACAGCTGAAAATAACTTCCAGCCAGCTCTGCTGCTCAGCCTGGACACCCCATTCCCAGAGAGGGAGCTGGACTCCTGCCCTACCCAGCCCAGGGGTCCCACATGCCCCCAAGTTTCACACTTTCAGGGGAGCAGATGACTCAGTTTCCAAGCCCACGTTTACATCCAGCCAGCAGGGATATTTTTTTTGCCTTCTGCCCTCCCCAAAGTGGCGATTTTATTTTATTTTGATGCAACAGCTCTAGCTAATAAGTTCCGTGGCCATAGCTACACCCTGGGATATTTATCAGACTTTCACAAGCACCAGCCAGCATTTCCTAATGCATCACAGCAGAGAAAACGTCCAAGCTTTGCACTTGCCTGGAATTTTTTCGCCTCACCTCCACATATTTTTCCACTAAAAAACTGGTGCAGGAGTTGCCCCTATGGGAAGCAGTCAGCCCAGCGCGGGAGACACGTGCAGCTGAGCAACAAATCATCATCAGACTGATCCATATGGTGGCTCTTGTACTATATCCAGTGGCTCCCAGCGAGCCAGCACTGGCCAAGTGTGCACATAAGCTGCATTTCTGGAGATCAGAGGCCATTGACTGACCTCTGCATTAGCAACCGAGTCACCCACTGTAATTAAGCAAAGCAAGAACGCCTTGGTTTGGTGACTCCACGGGCTTTGGCAACACTCTGCTGGAGAAGGAGGGTTTCCTCCTATGTGCAGCATCCAACAGGTTTGGAGAAACAGCTCCTTCAAAAGGGATGAGTTCCTCATCACTGGTCCAAGATTCTGTTTATGGTCCTACCTCTGGGATGTTGTTTTCCCCAGCTGCACTATAACAGATTCCCAAATTAGGCAGTCACCCTTGAAATAATTCCTGACCAATTTCTGATGCTGTCATTCTGAAAACCACAGGTTTCTGACATCCTTTTTTTTTTTTAAGCTCTTTCACCTATTTTCTTCCCTTTTATGCAAAAAGTTTCTTCAGTTTTCATCTTGTACAACACATTATGCAAAGGTGTGGGGTTTATGTAAGATGATGGCCCGGGGCCATATCACCCCTGGCCCCGGCTGTGATCTCGTTACATCTCCCAGCCCGAGCAGGCTGGGACCTGCTGCGCTGGCTGGGAGACCTCTGGAGCGATCCAGGTGCTGCCGGAGCCGGGCGGTGCTTCAGTCAGTGCCCCCATCCCTGTGAGTCAGCACCGAGCACGACCCACCCGAGGGACAGCCCAGGACCCCCCCACAGACTCTTCGGAGCATCCCCGCATCCAGCCCTGCCTGCTCGGAGGGCAGAGCCCTTCCAAGATGGAAGCCTCGAGGTTTTCAACCAAGTGGCAAAGGGGAACATTTCCCGTGTCCTGCCCGACACACAGCGCTGTTTGAGGCAAGCCAAACAGCTGATCGTAGGGTTTTTTTTCATTTCTTTGTTTCCCCTCAGATCTTGAACTACCTGAGGAAACTGAATACAAAAGGAATCCCATAATTGATTTAACACGTTTTTCTCACATTTTTAGCTAGCACCCTAAGACTCTCATCTTCACCTCTCTGATGCAAGTCACTACCCCCAACCTTGTCAGCAAATACAAGAAAAAGGATTTATTTTAGCTGCACTTACGTTGCTTTTTAATAGCACAATCAAACAAGTCCTGAAGAACAGCAGACAGAAATAATTTTTACTTCCAACATTAACAAAGATCCCTGAACCCTCCCCCCGAGTCTAACACTTTTTCTGGAAAGAATCCCTATGGGAAAATTAACAGGAGTGCCTCACAACAGCCTTACCAGGATCTTATCGACTTCTGTCTTCCATCAGACAAAGCCACTAAGTACAGGCGTTTGTTTGCCAGACAATACAAAGGTTCCCTACTATTGGGACTAGGAAAGGGTACTTGAGGCTCCGAAGGGGAGACCCTTCCACTCATACAGAAACATGCATAGCTCTTCTCCTCCTTTAACGTCTTCACAACGACCTCATACACATGCAGATGTGCCGCGTCTACACTCTGTTATCAGACCTTACCTTTGCCGAAATGATGGTGCCGATAAATCCTACTGAAGGACCAACAGCCCAGCAACCCCGAGAAAAAAGTGTTTCAGGCTTATATCTGCTGCTCCGCTGAAGTCAATCAGCTCAAAATCCAGCTGATCCCACTTGCTTGCTCAGGTGACGCAATACACTAATTCCTAAACGCTTTAACCTGGGCTTCTAGGAACTTGCGAGGTCTGGAAAACAGGAGCCTCTGCAGAAAGGCCAAAATGGTAGCTCTAAGTGATGCCTCTGTCCACATTACACCTTTGTGTGAGTCACATTAACTGGCTTCAGCCCAGTTAAAAGCTATAAATTTTTTCCTTAACATAATAAAACCTCAACTGTGAAAGGGTTTTTCGAGGGCATGGCCAGAACCCACCTACACTGATGGCAATGCTGTCCCCACAGGTGTTCCATGTTGAGGCTGTAAAGAACCAGAGCCTCATCCAATGTGCTTCTGCTTTAGAAAATACCCAGGTTTTTGCTTAAATGCCACGGGTTGCTCGGTTTTAGGTCTCCACTTAATGAGAGGTTTGGTGGTCATTGCTTTCTTAGGAATACAAGGACAGATGTCCAAGCACTGGACAGTGGCTTTTGGCAGTTTAGGACCTGCCCCAGAGGTCACTGACATGTTGACCATCTGGCTTCCTTTGCACCCATGAAAACAGAGTTTCCTGGCATCTCCAGCTCTGAACATCTTCCAGCTTCTCTCATGTTTTCTCTGGATTTCACCACACCTTAACCTTAAATATAGAGCACCTTTTTGGGGTAATTAGAGATTCTTAATTAATTGGAGTTATGGATTTAAGGATTCAAAGCTTGACAAATGAGCTCAGGCAAATTTTGCTGCAAGAGTTGGAGAAAATTACTGGTCCCAGGTACCTGCCCTACCTTTCTGCTGGAGGTTAATTACTGTTTCTCTTGCAGAGCCAAAAATACATGTGCCTCCATCCCAACTGCTCCAGCTCCCAGTCCAGCATCCAGCTCAGCTCCAGCATCATCCACCTGCCAGGCTCCAGCATCATCAGCACCAGCACATCCAGCACAGGCTGTGCTCTGTCTTTGTCCTCCAGCAGACATGACAGAGGACAACCCGAGACCTGCAGTTTTTTTCCTTAGCCCCTCAAGGCTTTTTCAGGTCTGTGGCCTTCCAGCAACAGCCTAACACAACATAAAGGGCAGTTTACAAAGGCAAATTAATGCATTTACTCAAAACTTGCATGATTCATATAGTTTGGGCTGGGGGGGTTCTTTCTGTATAGAGCTGATGTGATGCAAAGGGGGAATGACAGGATAAAGACCTGGCAAAGGTGTTCTCTGCTCCCAGACTGGCACCATCCTACCAGAGGGCTGAAATTAAATACCTTCCCTTCTCTCTGCTTTAACATTCCTGGTTTTAGCAAGGGAATTGACAGAATTTTAGACACTGAAGAACTCTTTCAATTAATTAGAAATAATTATTTTATTGCAATGATCACTACCTTTCCAACCCCTTGTCTAAACTGCTACTTTCCCCTTGATTTGATGCTAATTGACTTGGAAATACAAACCCTAAAGTTCATAAAAAAGATTTATTCTAATATTTGGTTCATTGTCAATCTCTGAACCTTCTGCTGCATTCATGAACAAGTGTTGTGGCAGAGAACAAGTGTTTGTGTTATGACATGGTTTTAATGTTAAATTATGGGTAAAACTGTAGATCACGTTTTAGGGATATTTAGGGAATGTGTCATGGAATAGTAGTGGCCTGTGAGCAAGGCCTTCATAAGAACCAGTTAAAAAGGCCTGTTTAGCCAAAAGAGAGGGGAAAATGGAATATTTGTGGCCAGCCCTTACACAACAATGGTACATGGAAACCAGCTGGAACATCCTTGTAAGACATGTGAGAACAGCCAGTGAATGCAAAGGGACATCTGAAGGCTGAGAAAGCTCATTTATATAACCCTGTGAAAGTGAGAATCGAAGAGGGAGAAGGCAGCAAATGATACAGAACAGAACCTAACAATTTGCAAGAAATATGATTTCAGTGTAGCCCTGTGTCACTTTGGCAGAGATGGTCACCCATGCAGTCCCACGGATCATGGGATGTTAGGAAACAGCCTGGCACCATGGAACTGGTTTGGATAACACAGATTCCACGGTATCTCTGGCTGTGGTCAGGGTTTGGGAACAAATTCCCAAGTGCATGCTCCATATGCATTTCCTGTGTCACAGCACCATGCCTTGGGTCACAATCCCAAGGGCATTCAGGAGTGCTCAGCAAAACTGGTGCCAGGTTCCAATTGAATATCAATGAACATGTCCATGAAATTCAGACATTTCTTTTAGCGAGAAGGAAGTTATCCTTTTCCCTAACCTCATGTTTTTCTGTTGAAGTAACAGTTTGGGGACAATGTCTTAAAAACACCCTATGCTTTTTTCTGCGTAAAATAAAATAACATAACATAATCCAGCTGTTATTGCTAAACATGTCCCAGAAGGCAGGCCAAACCCATTGTCATGACCAAGGCTCTATACTATTGGGCCAAAATAACTACAAGGATGTACATAAAACATTGCCTGCCAAAAAAAATAGAGGAGAAAGAGCTACAACAACTAAGCACAGCCAGCTATCACACCAAGTCCAACCCCTTTCAAGATACGTTACTGGATTCATTCATCTTGCACAAGTCCAAGGGAACAGGCAGCAGCAGGACTGTAGCCAAGGGTTGGGGTGAAACAAATCATAACTACTGAAATAAGTGATGGACAAAGAAAAACTGGAGTAAAAAATGAATTTAGCTGAAATCACTTACTAGAGACATACTTTTTTTTTTCTTGTTTTATTTTAGTAGTTTTGCATCATTATTTCTCTCTGATGCTGTGAAGACTACAAAAGAATTTCTTTTTAAACTGAGAGCAACAGTGCCATGAAGTCACATGGTTTCATGAGCTGGAGTGTTGAATAATCCTCCGGTTTGCAGTTAATAATCTGTGGCAATCAGGCCATTTCTCAGGTGATGGGATTGCGAAGGCCATGCCCTCACCTGCTGCAGGTGGAAGGAAGCAGCACCACTGCCTGCCGTGGCTCCAGCACTGCCTGGAAGACCCTAGAATCCTGATGCCCAACTGCTGCTGATGGCCAAGCAAGAGAGGGTTGAAATATTTTCTTGTTCCACAAGCCATTTTTATACTGAGTAGCATGAACTCAGCTATTTTGTGGGTATGTATCAAATTAACATTGTTGCAGAAGGGCAATACATAAAAGGCTCAATTTCAGATTTTTTTTTACTTTTAAACTCTAATAGTTTGAAGTAATTTTCCTTTATATACCAAACCCCCTTCTTTTTCTGGGAGAATGGCAAGGGAAAAGACTGGACAGTCATTTGAATAGTCCATTTTCAAAGGAAATAAAAAACTGGAACTTCAGAAGGGTCTTACATTAGAACTTCTTTTTCTTTAAGCCAGCTAAAAGGACTAGTCTGTATAAAAGCAGTAAAATCCATGAAACTTTGAGGATCGGGAAGAAGCAAACAAATGCCTTCCTGTGTGTTTCAGGTAACTCTGTTCCTTTTGAGAGCCCACAAGAAGTTACTAACCTATTAACATATTCCTTAAGATTAATAATATCACGTGAGACAAAATCAGACCCGTTTAACTGTTCTTTTCAGTGAATGGAGCAGAAGACATTGTTCTTCTTTCATGTTGCTGGCAGAGCTTAGAAGGTAGTTGAGCCTCAAAATAATGTACCAGCTAAAATATACAGTAGGGAAAAGCATTAAGGTAATGGAAACTCAACATTTCTAATGTTCCAAACGTATGAATAGAACCCGAGTCAGTACATTAGACAATTGACTGGCTTTGCTTGAATGCACGCAGGAATAAATGGAAACATCCTTATTTCCTATCCCAAGAGGCAATTATTTCACAGCCTGGGTTTGTGCATTAATAAAAAGCAAGATTCCATTGTCTGGTGGCTAAAATATCCTCCTATATATGCTGGATAAGCAGTCCAGCAGCAGAAACAGGAAAAAAGAACAGAACTCTAGCATTGCATTCTCCAAACAAGCTTTTCCCATACCCAGCATTTTTCTGTGTATATATATAATCCATAAAAATATATTATCAGAATGGTATATTGTTTGTGTATTTCAGAAGTTCTATTAGTCACCATGTGACCTGGCTGCTCTCCTGCCTACAGATGGTCCAAAATGCTCATTTCTGAAATGCTACAATGAGTCTAACAAATGCAAAGTCTGGAATTTCACACCTCTTTAGGAGAGAAGGGGACTGGATTGCAACTCAAAAACCAGCTTTCTCGCAGCTCAGCACTGATACAGTCACTCATTTCTTTGAGCTTCCCTTTCCTTTCTTCTCCCTGCACACCCGTCATTGAAAACAATTCCTTTAAAGGAAAAAGGAGGACATAATTTATAAACAAAGCATTTAGAAACTGTACATATTCTCCCTTCTTCACACCTGTGGAAGAAACACTGCAGTGATGGGAACCAAATCCTCATTCCCTGTTACAGCCCATCATCCCCATTCCTGTTTGCCACTGAGCCTCAAGGATGGATCAGGTGTGGAAAGGCCAAGGACACACTAAAGCCCAGATTCATGTTCCTTTTCTAGAAAGCACTGAAAGAAAAAGCCTGATTTCTCTTCAGAGAGGTTTGTTTGGCAGTTTTGCCTCTGAGACACCAAAAGCCCCAGCTCCTGCCTCACCACTGCGGCACAAAGCACTTTGGGGACTCTCTGCAAAATGTAAACTTCCTCAAATCAGTAAAACTGGGCTGAAACCAGATGGGAGACCTATCAAATTTCACACCCCAGGTTTTTGCAAATATTTGTCATTAGAGACAGATTATTCTAATAAAGTCAGATTCACTAGGAGACAAAGCTGGTAGGATTGATTTTTATTAAGAAGCCTTGCAGTTTGTGTTTAAGCTGCCTATTTAAGCAGCCAGCAGGCAGGATAATGACATCTGAGGAAGGGGAAAAAAAAAAAAAAGATTCTTGGAGATACAGAATGTGTTTAATTGAAACCATTAGTTTTACTGGCAAACCGCTTCATATTTCTGTTCTGTTAATCCGAACAAAGTGCTGCAATTATGACTCAATACATAATGTCCTCTAGTGCTACTCGCCCCACATTCCCCAAGTATAGAAAGAAAACAGAACTGTTTTCAGTTAACAAAACATTCCATGCTTCTATCCAGAATACTTTTATTATATGGTTATCATATACATCAGAATTATATTGGGAACATTTACAAATATGTAAAGATAGTTCAGAACCTCCATTATTCACATACACACTAACTCACACACTCGTTTTGCATGTCTAGTCAGTTATCAGGTGAATGATGCACAAAATTATTGCTTTGTGAACATACACCTCAGATTAAATCTAATCTTCAGTGGCAAGAATTGAGATTTAAAAAAAAAAAAAAAAAAGTCTTAAATACCCTGTATAACATACCTGTGCATAAACCTAAAGATATGTTTAGCTTACCCATTACCTTTGAAATACTTACCAAAATTAAAATTTGAAACCCATTTATAAAAAAAAAGTATTAAAAAGTTCACCATTATTTACAAATCCGATTAAATTACACATAAATAAATATTTACATTCAACACACTGCTTCCCTTAATACACATAAAGCCTCCCTGGAAATATTTTTTGGCCTTAATAGGCAAAAAAAAATGTAAAATAACCCCCCAAAAAAGTTATGTGCCTATTCTTTCAAGTTTCCCCCCCAGTTTAAAAAACAAGACAATATAAATATGTGAATAAAGCTGCAATATCCTTAGACACAGAAAGTGAATTTTCTAAAAGCATTTAATTTTGAACTATTCCTCGTTAAAAAAATACCAAGATAATATTAACTGCAGCCAACATGACTGCAGTTTTTAAAAGCCTGAATATTTCCATAAAAATAAGCATGTCAAATGCCATCAGATAACTTTTAAGTCTAGCAGGATTTTAGTACTCTCCTATGGTAATCTGAAAACAATAAAAAAGAAAAAAATATCCCCACCAAAATAAAACAGAACAAAAAAGAAAAAAAAAGCCCCCCACAGAATAATCTTACTATTTTCAGGTGTTTATAAAAAAATTTTAATGTACATAAATCTATATACCATTGTTTAATACTGCTTTATTGTTACTGTTGCGTTTAGAGAGAATAAAACCCTGAAATTGTATCAGGTAACAAACAGGCTTCCAATCTAAAATCTGTATCTTAAAAACTGTACATGAAGCTGGTCACCACTAGATACTTAGATGTGGAGAAGAAATCTAAATATATCTCTCTGTATATTTCCATCAACCCCCCCTTTATAGCACCACTTTTACAGCAAAGGATTCAATACATTGTACCAAGTACTTATCTTCAGGTAATTGCTTCCACAGAAAAGGGATACTGCAGCTTTTAGAAAGACTTGTCTCACGGATGGATCCGGGACGAGTGAAGATCCTGAATGATATTGATATTTTTCCCCTTTTTCCCCTCTTTTCTTTAACCAAAAATAAAATAAAAAAAAAAAAAAAAAAAAAGACAAAAACAAAAGAAAAAAAAAATAAACACCAAATCTCTATGTTCCCCCTGGCAAGAAGATCCCAGTCTGTGTTTAGGAGGAAGAGTAAAGTCTGGTTTTCCTTTCACTTCCTGTGCTTATCCATTTTATCCATGCTTTTGTTGGTTTCTGCGGGGCTCTGGTCGCCAGCGTTCATGTATGATTTGTCTGCTATTTTTAATGCTTCATTTAGGTAGTTCTGGACGGATGTCATGGCAGCACAGATGGCAGCACTCCCAAAGCCATGTGTGATCAGGCTAAAATGAGTCAAACAGCCCTGGATGCCAGGGTCCAAGATGGGACTGGGTCTTGTGTTTCCAAGAGGAGTTCTGTCCTGAGTGAGGAGGTCTGTGAATTCCTTACAGATCTGCCTGCAAGACACAAAGGGATCACACTTTACACCACGGTGGGAATTTATGCAAAAGCAAATGAATAAGTAAAAATAGCAGAGGAGTCTGGATCAAATATTTGGCAGTTACGTGGGAATTAGAGAAATTCAGTACTGCCTCAGCAGCAGTGTCTAAAAGTAAAGCCTGTTTATTAGCACCACTTTCTGATGAACCTTCTGTTATATCTACATCAACAAAACACTCTGCAAAATAATCTCCCCACCTCTGGTGCCTGGCTGGCTCTGCATCATTTGCTCCAGATTTTAAGGGGGAGTGGGAATTCAGTGCTAGTTTCTATGAGAACTTTCACAGCTGCAGTTTAGTGATTTAGAAAGGCTCAAGCAACTGAACAGGAGATTCAATTTGGTTGTGTATATTCTATGTGTATGCCCCCTTCCAGAGAGACCGAGGCCCTGCTCCTGCAAACACTAACACATATGCCTGGCAAAACATGAGTGGTTAATAATGCTCCAGCATATGTTGTTTGCTGCTTGCAAATCTGTCCCCTCGAAGGGATTTCACAGGAGCTGAGCAATCTTAACAGAATCATCACTTTTATCAGGATTTCTCAATCACAAACATCCTCCAGAAGATTATTAGTAGTAGTAGTGCCAATCACAATACCAATAATGAAAATACCGAGGAGCAGAAAGAGCAGTGCTCAGGAAAAATTACCATCATGTTCAAACTATAGGAAAGAGACTAGATTTCTGTATTTATAAGAAATGATAGAGATCTTTTACAAGAATATTTCTCAGGAAGGCTGGATAAATTCAGCAACAGGAATGTGTGTTTGCATGCCTGATCTGAGCCTAAAGTTAGGGCGACACTGCTCTGCAGTTTAAGCAAACTTTTCTCAAATCCTCTGCAGAGCAAAGGGTGCTGCCATACACAGGGAATTACACTGAGCCCAGACCAGAAAACATCTCGGACCAGAACAAATCATGAACTGAAGCTCTGTTAAACCTCACTCTGGAAAAGGAACCTCAGCAGGGGGGAGGGGACAGCAAGCACTCCAGCCACCAGCTTAACTTAACACAGGTATTTCCTACCAGAGACCTGTTCAGGACGTGGTTCATTTACAGGTACAAAGTATCTGCAGAACAGCCATAACCAAGCTGCTCTTCTTGACACTTCCTCCCCTCTGTGTGGAGGTTTGTAATCAGAATTTAGTTTGAAGCACAGGGACTTTCCACACCTACCAAAGGATGGATTCCAGTGAACTATAAAAATCTCCAGCCATATTAGGGAAAAAGGGACTATCCAGTTCTTGACTCCCAGTGTCCCAGGAGGAAAGCTTTGTGCTGCTACTGCCAGAGGCAGTCAGGAGGGCACAGGGGCTGAGCTTCCCTGGCACCCAGCGTGCCCACCAGTAACTCTGCTTGGAGACACTGCGCATACAGAGGTGGGGGAACCATCTCCTGCTCCCACCCCCAGCACTGGTTCACATTCCCAGGCCACACCTGCTTTCCAAATCCTCAACCCTGTCAGACCCAGGGACATCTTTCCTTAGAGATATAGTTGTCTGGGTATAGGACATTTTCCTGAAGTTTTTACTACAGTTTAAAGCAGTTTGGACCAGTTCTGTTCTTTTTCTTTTGAGTTATCCTACAGGACTGTTCCCATTATTATTGGTTCAGACTAAAATAACTGCTGCCATAATTGAATTCAAACCAAAACCAAATAAAAAGAATTGCTTCATCTTCCAAATTAAAATTACACATGAAAATGTACCAAACTGTCCCCCAGACACAGACACTCATGGGCAGACAAAAACATGTTTAAAAGGGAGAGGAAAAAAAAATAAAATCAAAGCTGAAAACTTACTTTGCAGCAAGAAGCATATTCTTCCTGTTTGCCATTTCATTGCGGCCCATGTGTGGTCTGGTTAAATATTCAGCCACTGCTTTGGAAGGAAACTCTGTCTCACAAACATAGCCAAAGTCACGAGCAAGATGTACAGCTTCACCTGGTGTGGGTAAAAGAGTGCTTGTTAAATGGTGTAACATCTGTTTATCAAAAGGAAATCGAGGAAATTAAGGGGGAAAAAATGCTGTGAATTTTTAAGTGTATTCTTGTTTTAGAAAAGGACTATGTTACCACTACATCACTCATTACTATTTTCTAACTGATGGATCAGTGTTTCTTTAAGTTTGCATCAAGAAAAAAGAAAAATATCTACATGGTGACTGCTATAAAAGAGAATTCTCTTGCTTTTATATACATAAAACTCCTGTCTCTCTCCAGAATAACTGCACAGCAAGGAACAGAATTCAGTCAAGATCAAATTATCCACTGATATTTAAGAGTATCTGGCAACTAAATTCCACTTGTGCAATAAAAATTTTCAGTTTGTTTTCTACTTTTTCATAAGCATATTCACATAGAAAACAAAACTGCAAGGTGTGTAGCTAGGCCACTTTTGTTTTTTCATTAAAGCAATTTGACCAGGCTTACAAAAAATGGATTGGCATGATCAGTGTATTATCTGCAAGATACCTGTGTGCACATGCACACACATCAGCTCTCTGAAACCCAAATTCCAAGGAAAGGTCTTAAATGGAATTTACTGTTTTATTTGAGCTGATGTAGAAGTGAATCAGCAGTATTGTTAGATCATTCCTCACTTTTCAGTTGCTTCTATTCCTATCAAATGGTGCCACTACCAGGAGCTGCTTTAAACAGGAACACAAAACATAAACCACACATATACATATATATATACACACCCTTCAAGTCAGTTTAACTGACAGAGGGTCCACAGAACATGGTACAGATTAAAGGGGCTCCAGTTTCCTATCAGGAAGTAAAAAGCTATAAATCTCACTTTATATGCTTGTTTATTAGAAAAGCTTCTGAGGATACCGCTGAGGTAGGGCCAGGCTTTGGAGTCAGCTGCCCCAGACTTTTAAAGTTCCCCAAATAGGAACCAAACCCACTAATGTGATGAGTTTCACACCTTTTACCATCCCTGCCTGTCCCTGCAAACACACCTTTATGAAACCCAAAACAACCTTAAGAAACACAGACTGGACAAACGTGCCTTTTGAACGTTGTGGCACTTAGGAGAGTTGCTCCATCCCTTCCATGCAGGGTGAAGATGAGGAGCGTTGGCTGGGTTTGTGTGAACAGGGTTTAGGGACCAGATCTGAAGGGAGAAGCAGGGGGACAGGAATCCCTCAAAGGCAACACCCAAATCATGCTCACTTTAAAATAAATAAGCTCTCCATTACTTTCACTGCGTTTCTAGCCTTTCCATGTCCTGCCAGAGGATAAAAGCTGTACACAAAGGAAAAAAGTTTATTTTTAAGACACGTTCAAGACTGACCTTCCACCAGAGATGTCAATAGTGTCACGTTTGCAGCTTTCCTTCTACCAGCAGGAAGATTCAAGCCAATTTTATCCAGTTTTTCCCTTAATGATCTGCCACCATTTTTAGATTTGGCTCTGTAATTAAAGAGAAAAAAAAAAAAAAGGCCTTATTTATCTTGGGGGAACACTTCTTTTTAAGATGAGAAATTCCAGTTACTGACATTCAATAGGGTTCTACTGAGGTGAAGATAAAAAACAGGCTCTTTTCAAGTGACCTACTTTTTAAATGCTGTACTACAAACCAGCCAGGATGAAACACAGCAGGTCAAAATCAAAATGTTTCAAACTGCACCACTGAAACCAACAGCTGTAAAACAATCACAAGCCAAATCAAGTCGTATGCAAAAAAGGACATCTAAAGTGTCCTTGTAATGATTAATCAGGACCACAAGATTTAATCAAAAAATAGTTCCATGGGGAAACAGTTTCTGTTGGCCATGAGCTGGTTTTGAGACAAAAATTGAACTTTAAACAGAGAATGAGAATTGCTGTCAGAGCTGTTAACAGCACTTCTGGGAAAGGTAGCAGAAGTGCAAAGAAGTTTTATTTTCAAAGCCTATTAGGATTCAGTGTCGCTGGGCTTCTTAAGGATCAGTAATTCGCTAAAAGGCTTTCTTAGCTCCTCGTTATGATGATCTGGCCGCTCTCACACCCCAGCACAAGGGAAATCACAAACAATAGACAGGGAGGGGATGGTGGGGATGGTCGGAAGGGGAGTGAAGCCTACCTTCTGAGGACTCCTCCTAGCAAAGAGGCATTGAGACACTCCGGGGGCGAGAGCCGCCTCTGCACCTCTGCTACTGTCACTTTGTATTTCGATGTGGAGCTCAGGAGGGAAAGTCTCCCCGGAACGGAACAAAACACTTCGTTGGGGTTTATGACCACCCCAATTAATCCATCCTTTTGGCAGGGGAGGCTCAGAGCACTGTTTTTCGTTAGGGAAATGGGACCTATGGGAGGAGGAGGAAAAGCAGGTATTTTATAAAAGGGAAAAATAAATAGGAAGTGGCAAGTGAAATTCCTTTCTACAAAAACAACCCAGAAGGGACGATTTTGTTTGGCATTAAATGCTCACACCACTGACCCCCATCCCCAGTATCAATCTAGGGGACAGGGACCGAAAAGTCCCCACAGCTATTCCTGACCAGCTGGATTTTGCCAGCGGATTCCAAGGAGCTGCTGAACACAACTAAGAATGCTTTTCAAGGCACACAAACCTCACATCTCTGAAGCAGCAGGCTGCAAGTTAGCAAATCCGCGCTTATGAAAAGCCCGACACAACTACAGACTCCAAATTAGCATCCTTCAGCTACTGCCAAAAACTCTTTCCGAGCCGAGGCAGCGAGAAACCTCCCAGCTCCCGCTGGGGTTCATCTTCCACCTCACACACGCAGATTTAAGAAACCGCCTTTAGAATTTAATCCCAACAAATTCATAACAGACAGTACAACAACAGAGAGGGATGCAGCCCAGGGCAGAACCGAAAGTAAAGCGTTGTTACTTAATAGCTTCAGCCTTAAGGTGAAGAGGGACAACAAAGGCTTTGTTGGAAGGAGCAAACCACTGATCCAGCTTTTCCGTGCCCTTACAAATCCACCCAGTTCACCCAGTGATGTGCTGCTGGCTCAGGGCACCGAGCGAAAGGGTTAAAGAGCTGAGATCAGCCCCACTCCCGGAGGGGGAAGATTTGTCAGTGGTGCATCTGACAGCGAAATTATTCTCCCATGAGCTGAAGGCAGCAATCAGCGCTCTGACACACACTTCTGCTTTTCCTCAGTTAGGTATTTGTTTGAAGTCTTCAGAGGAAACTTCCACTTTTTTTTTTTTTTTTTTTTAGCACAAATTTGTTTAAAAACAAAAGCAGAGAAAAAACCCTAAATGACTGTAAATTGAGTCAATACGTCTTCCTTCTTCCTCAAAACCTCAGCTACAAACCAATTTCGATTAAAATAAAGCCGAGCAGGCATCTGTCAGCGATCTCATTCCCTTCTCAAATCTTGCAAAGAAGTTTAAAAAAAAAAAAAAAAGTTGGGAAAAGGGAAACCCCCCCGTCTTCGAGTGCTGGCAGCAACAAAAAAACCCAAACAAACAAAACAAAAAGCAAAATACCGTGTCACTTTATACACACATATTCCAGGGTAGATTAAATTTGGTTCAAGGTCCCGGTTTCGATTAAAGCCACAACACAAGAGCACACGAGGGGGGACAGCTGGTGTCCCCCAGAGGGGTCTTGCACTCCTGGGCAACCCTGGGGGTTTGTCCCCGCCGCCACCTTCCCTCGGACAGCGTTAGAAAAGTCCAACGACTGAGAAAGTGGAATAAAAACTCCTCCGCCCTCCCGATCCCAAAGGATCCGTCTCTATAAAAATAATAGGGCGTCTCTTCACCGGTGCGTCATTAAACTTTTAACTATTGACAAGGGAAAGTAAAACTGCGGTGCCACCTTACTGACCTTTTCTAATGACTGTCTGGTCATGCATTAGTAAGTGTTGATCTTCCACATTCTGGAAAGAGAAAGGGGGAGAAAGTTTCGCACCTTAGAGAGCTGAGAGGGAATAAGCCGGGGGGCTTTTGGGAAACCCACCCCCTCCCCGCGCGTCCCCATTTTGAGGGCCGTAGGGAAGAAAAGGTGGATTTCATTGAAGGACGGGGATGGGGCAGGTAAAGCCGAGATGTGCAGGAGGGGACGGTGTCCAGGGAGCGCCTGTCCCGCCTCCCCCAAGGCGCGGAGCGGCCCGAGGGGGATGTCTGGGGAGTTTCTTACCTGCACCTCCTCCATCTGGTGAGCCATGTCGTGCAGGCCCAGGTTATCGGCCAGCGCCGAGGCGTCCAGCCCGTGCCCGTGGGGCAGGAGCAGCTCGGAGCGCCGGTAGGTCTCCCGGCGGCTGCCGGCTGAGCCGCTTTCCAGTGCCGAGAGGTGCGGGACGAGCCCGGGGCGGCCGTGAGGGGCGAGCCCCGCCGGGTCCTGGCTCTGCCGGTTCGGCCAAGCGCTCTGCTGCTGGCTGGGGGGCGGCGGCGGCGGCTGGTGCAGGGGGTTGATGGAGAAGGGGTCCCCGAGGTGCGAGTAGGGGTCGCTGGACTGGGAGTAAGGCAGCGGCTGGTACGGAGGGGGAAAGTAGGGGGGCTGGAAGTCGGAGGCACCCGAGTGGGAGAGCGGCGGGGCCGGGCTGTACAGGTGCTGGCTGACGGCAGAGAGGTGCGGGAGCCGCGGGTTCCCGTTGCTGCTCCCATCGTGCCGGTCCTGGAAAGCATAGAGGGGTGGGAGAGAAGGGGACAGCCGTCATCGAGGGCAGCCTGGACTCGGGGACACGGCGAAACGGGGCTGCGGGAGGTGGCACTTGCTGGCACTGGGGAAGGAGAGAGCAGAGCCGAGAGCCGCCCTGCTCCTACCCAGGGAGCTTGCTCTTTGTAGGGCACTTCGCGGAAGAAGTCAGCCCCACTCCCAGGGAAGAGACTGCAAACCAGTTCTCGCTACACTGCTCATCGCAACTACACCAGACTAACCCTCCCGCTTGGGCAAGTCATCGGAAGAATCATTAAAATCAGAAAAATTCAAATCAGCGACGCAGCTTCGTTTCCGCCGCGCTGCTGGGGAGGAGATACCGCGGCCCGGAGCTGAGGACCCGCCGCCCTCGGAGCGAAAGGCCCAACGGTCCCCCGGCACTCCCATCCCTCCCCTCCCACCCCTCCAGGTCCCGGGAGCCGCCCGGGGCTCTGCCCGACGGCAGCGGCGCGGCCGGGAGGGACGGCGGGGCTGCCTCCAGCCCGTCCCATCGCCGCTTCTACCCCGATTTCCAGTCTCAGCAGTCAAAGCTGAAATGTCTACATTGAGCTGATCCAGGGATTTAGCAGCTTCTGGCTTCACGGTCATTAAAATAACAGGGCTAGTTAATAAGAGGTGAATGGGGTCCCAATGGAGCGTGAAGCGGGGACTGCAGCTAATCTGTAGGAGCCGAGCAGGCGGAGCGCGGCCAGCGGGGCCGGCGGGGGGCACAGGGGGAACACGGGGGACACGGCCGCTTTCAGAGAGATCAAAACCCGGGAGCACCTCGCGGCGGGCGGGAGCCGCTCCCGGGGAGAAGAAACGTGGGAAGGAAGGGTTCGCCCAGCCCGGCTGCTACCTGCGGGCCGGCCCCTCCGCATCACCCGGCCCTCGCCCGCCCCAGTGGGACCCGCAGCTCGCCCCGGTCCGACCGGCGGGCGGGGGTGCTGCGGCTCCGGGAACACCCGCTCCCGCATGGCACTGCTCCACGGGCTCGTGGGGGAGGCGGGATGCGAGCTCGGTTCTCCCAGCCGGGGCTTTCACCCAGTTTTATTCGAGAGTTCAAAAAACTCGTTTAAAAAAAAAAAAAAAGTAAAATAATAATAAAAAAATATTACAATTCGCACCTCTAGAGGGAAAAAAAAAAAAAAAAAGAAAAGAAAAAAAAAGAAAAAAAAGAGGCAAAAAGCAAACCGGGGGTCTTCGGGCAGGGGTAGATCGCGCCCGGCGGGGAGGCGGGAGAGACAGGCGCCGGCTGGGAGGGAGCGGGGCTGCGGAGCTCCGCGCTGCCCCAAGCCCGACCCCTCTTCCCCACGGCCGCCCCCTCCCCGCGCTTCTCACCTCGCAGTCCTCTTCGTACTTGACATTATCTGCTAGTTTCCACAACATGGCGTCCAGCGTCCAAACCAGGTGTGCGGTGCCGAAAACAGACGAGAGCTCAGCCCCCCCCCACGGGCGGTAAATCCACGTCGGCGCTGGGGAAGAGGAGCGGCCCCCCGGACGGAGCTCAGTTGGCAGGCATGAAGGCAGATGACGGACTAACCCTCCGTGCTTATGGTCACTCGGGTTTTTTTCCCTGCCCAGACGCCCTTAATGGCAATAGGATTATCCTAACTCCTCCCCAGGGATGGCTCGGGCGCCGCGGCCGCCAGCCACTCAGGAGGGAGCGCGCAGCCCCAAGCCACTCCTTCCGCGCCCGCGGAGCGGTAGGCGGTCAGCGCAGAGCCTGAGCCCCCCCAACGCCTCCGCAGCGCTCAGGGCACGGGGGGCCAGTCCCACCCCGCGGGGAAGGGGTCATGCGTGGACACCCCCCGCACCCACGGCAAGGAGGCTTCCCCGAATTCCCACACGCGTTGGATGTTTTTTTTTAGGGTGGGGGTGGAAGTAATGTTGGGTGTTCCCCCACTCCCCCACACGTGGAAGGGCTTTGCTAAAACCCGCGTGGGGCGGCGCAGCGCCGGTGCCCCCACGCTCGGCGGGTGCGGCGGCTTTTGGGCGGATTGGACTCGGAAAAAGTCCTCGTAGCCGAAGCGAGAAAGTCCGAGCGCAGACGGGGCTTCATTTGCATAATTGTCAAGAGTTTGAATTACTGATTACAACTTGTAAGCTACCACTGTTTAAGGTATAATTTACTTAATGATCCGACAAGATTATTGCAGTCGTGTTGAACCCCCGGTGGGTAAAGCAGCCCTGATTCAGCGTCCCGATCCAGGCTCTGTGAATTGTGCGACTGGTTCCTCGCATCACCTTTTTTTAAATTTTTTTTTAAATTTATTTTTTGTAACGAAAATCCCGCCTGTCTAATCTTTTCGCGCAAACTCGGGGCTGGGGAAGCAGGTGGGAGGTGAGACAGGCAATTTCGGACGCCGTGAGCACACTTTCATCTAAGCTTAGAAAATACTTCCCTGCCAAATTGCTACCTTTCTGCAGGCATTTGATCTATGCAGTTATGTGTGTCAGACAAAATGAACATCGTTTTCAAAAGCAACGACTTCTCCCAGTGTTTTAAGGTGCATCCGGATCACTGCTCATTTACATGAGAGGAGCAAGTGTTTGTTTATTGTGGCAGGGACAAAAGCTGACCCTGGACGGTGCTGGCTGCGGAGATCTCGGCTATCAGTGCCCGGGGACGAGCCGCCTGAGAGCTGCTATTAAAGGCCCGAGATAGACCCAGGACTCCAGATTAAACCAGATCGCACTTCCCTCTGGTTTTTTTTCCTAAAGCTCAGGGAAAAAAAGAATACAAGAACAATAATTAAAAAAAAAAATCCAAACACCAAACATCATCCGACTAAATGAATGATCTAAAAATAAACCCGAAGAGGACGAGGGTGCTGGAAGTAACTGTTGGAGGTGTTATCTGCCTTATCTAGCACGCAGGTGCTGATTTGAAGCAGTTGCATTAAGCCCATCATCATCAGCGACTCCGCATTATCATTTTTGGTGGAGTCTCCATTTATTTTTTTTTAACGACGGTGTTTTTCTTCCAGGGATGTTTCTTTGAAATGCAGTTCGCGACGATTATTAGCGAGTGTGCTTGCGCTGCTCCTGGCGTCATTAAGACTAGGAATCTAAATAATAAAATACAGGGGGAGCTTAAAGTTCATTTGTATTAAAGGGACAAGACGGATTTGGAAAGAAACGAGGAAGGGAATCGTCGAGTTTTGAGATAGTTCTTCCTCCTTCCATAGAAGGATTGTAGGAACATCGGTTATTTTTATTATAACCTCAGAAGCCAGATTTTCTTTCTTCTCAGAAGTGTCTGAGAAGCGCACACGATTTCATAAATTTTTTTTGGAATTGTCAGTGCCTGAACTGACATGTTTTGGTGGCCAAAATCGCGAAGATGAATTGTGGTTCTTATTATTTGTTGTATGTCTATGATTAATATTTATAAATAGAGGTGTGGAAGAGGATGAGGGATTTATAAGGAATTACCTAAACAAGGCATCCAAAATAAGCACTTGTTTTGCTAGAAAACAAACCAAGAAAGCAGAGAAGAGGCGAAGTTTGAGACAAACAAATACGGCGAAGTTTGAGACAAACTTTCCCGTTCATCCACTTGCGCCTCGGTCTCTTCTCGCTGCAGCGGCCGCTGCCAGGGACCAGCGCATGTCCAGGCTCCGCGGGGAGCACACGGGCAGAGCGAGGCGAGGGAAGGGAAGGCAAGGCAGGGAGGGAAGGGAAGGCAGGGCAGGGGCGGGCACTGCCGGCCGCCTCCGCTGGTGCCCGGTCCGAGAGCTCATCCCCGCACCCGGCAGGTGATGCCGCCCCGGGGCGGGCGCGGCCTCTGCCCCGGGTGCTTCTGTCGAGGGATGCCTTGACTAGATGAACGGCCGAACACCTCGGCGGATCGGCTCGGGTCTCTCCTGAGGGGTTAGGGAGGAGGAAAACTCTTTCTGAGCCGCTCCCTCTCCAGAGCGTGGCTGTCCGCGATGCTCCGCGGTTCCGCGCAAGCCGAGGGAAGAGGGGCGGGCGGGCCGAGGGTCCCTGCAGAGCCCCCCCGGCAGCTGCGCCCGGCCGTGCCCTCCCGCGCCCGGCGGAATTCTCCGTTTCCAGGGGACTCCCGGTGACAGGGAAGGCGCAGGCAGCCAGGGCTGCTGCAGGCACACGGAACCTCCCTGGTGAGACACGGGGCAGAGCTGTGCAGGGACCGAGCAGCAGCCAGGGACGTGGCTCCTGACAGGTGGCGGCTTTTATTTACTTATTAAATAATAAAGTGTATATATGTACACATATATATATGCCCTTACTTTGGGAATATCCCCTGTTTCCAAGAAGGGGTGTCGGGCTTCCTGGGGTCTTAGTTCCCCCGCACAGCTCTTTTGACGACGAGGCAGTTTCCCGGGGGGACCGCGAAGCACCCCTAGGTGTGAACACGCTTCGGGAGGGGAGCCAGAGCGCACTGCTGAGCCTCTGTCACAGTCGGTAGTTTTCCTATTTGGCAGCAATTAAAAGAGAGCGTGGGGATGCTAATTAGTTACATCCCTCTTCCTCTAAAAATTATTTACACACATGCATATCTGTATTGTTAATGAGGCTGCAGCAACCTGTCCGGATTGTCGCCTCGGCTCCTGCAGAGCTCTACAAAGGGAGATGCTGCCCCGCGGGCCCGGGAGACTCCGCAGAACTTCCACGGCGACTCGGCGGGGAGGGGCGGAAAGCGGGGTGTCCCCCCCGGCCCGCCCCACGCGGCGGAGCCCGCCCGGAGGGGCCGGACCCCCGCACGCAGCCCGGAGGGGGGGGGGAGGGGAGGGAGCAGGGGGACTCCTGCGGAGGCGGGGAGGTCGGGGGGGTGGCCGGGACAAGTGCCGCGGTTCGTACTTGCCAGTCGATCCTCGCCAGCAGAGCCACGGGCCGAGCGGCTCTCGCAGCCGCCTCCGCGCCGGGGCCGCGCTCACCTGGGCGCTCCGCATCGCCCCCCCGCCCTCCCCCTGCCCAAACCTGGACACCCCCCTCCTCGGAGGGCACCGAGAGGCGGCCCCACAGCCGGGGGGGGGCGCGGGGGTCCCGCTGTCGCGCACGGCCGTGCCTCGCTGCTGGACCGATCCCACCGGCCGCGGCACAGCCGGGGCATTTTAAAGAGGTTTTTTCCCTCTGATCCGCCGTTTCTCCTCCCTTTAAGGCGCCCCGGGGGATGGCGGGGGGGGGGGGGTGGTGGTGGTGAGGAGGGGGCGGTGTATGTGTCTGTTCATGTGATTCCCCGTGGCTGCTGGCACCGGGAGCATCCCTGAAATCCCTGACTGGCGGCAGTCCTCAGCTGTGCCCCTCCGGGAGGGCAGCGGCCGCTTGGGAGCCGCTGGTTCAACCGCACAGCCCCGGGCTGCCCCCACGTCCCCCGAGGCTCCCGCAGCCCGGGGCTGGCAGCGCCCAGCGGGGCTCGGGGCACCCGCACCGCTGTTATGAGTGTTCAGGGCCACGTTGGGGCTTACAGCGAACTGGTCTAGTGGGAGGTGTCCCTACCCATGGCAGGGGGGTTGGATCTTTAAGGTCGCTTCCAAGACAAGCCACGCCACTCTATGGTTCTACACCGGTATTAGGGGCTGGCCTCCCTCGGGGCTGTGACACTCATTGCCTTCCCAACTCCCTGCCTCGGCTTCCAGCCCCTGCTTCTGCAGGAAGCCAGAAGAAAGCGTGTCCACACTGAGGCTAGTTTTTCTTCAACCTATTAATTTGCTTAATAAACAAGATTCCAGCTATGTTTTCTGCTGCTCCTTGCCACTGCAGCTGGAGGAGCAGAGTCCCCCGGCCACAGCGTGCCGTGAGCCCACAGCAGAGAGGATGTTTAGCAATTCCCGGGCAGAAGTGACAGGCTTTGGCACAAGGAGCTCACAGGCCCTGGGTCAGATGCTCCATGGCATGTGGCAGAGGTTCAGCAGGGATGTGCAGCTGCCTCAGGCTCCAGGAAAGGAGTTTCTCTGGCTTTCGTACACAAGAAGTTTTGCCGAGCTGGATGGTTTGCGGCAGGAGACGGATACCTGGGAGAGAGAGAGTTCACAGGAGCCTGCCTGCAGCCACAGCATGGGACAGGGGAGAGGCAGATCCAGATTCCCAGCCTGTCCCTGTCCTTGAGGCAGGGGATGACCACAAATATGACAGGAGCTCCATTTACCTCAGTCTCTTCATTCATAAAACAAGAATTATAGACTCAGTGGTGTTGAGAGCTGGATTCTAATCTGCTGGGACCAAGAGGGAGGTGGGAGCCATGATCCCCAAGCTCCATCCATCCTTGCCCAATGATCCTGAGGGCTCTAACATTTTGCCTGCAGTGGTGTGATTGTTCCATTCTAAAGAGGTGCCCTGATTTTTTTTGTTCCCTCCTTTTTAAATCCATCAGTGCCGTAACCTTCATTGCTGTTAGTCAGAGCATTGCTCCAAAGACTGCCATTGCTCGACTGTGTGTAACCAAGCTCAGTTCCCCATTGCAGGAAGCAGGCTCCACTTTAAAAAAAAAAAAAAGCCCAAACCAAACAAAAACAAAATCAAAAAACCAAAACCAGTCAAAACACCACAATGCTAAATGTAAAATTAGGGTTCATAGATTTGCTTAGGCTTTTTCTGAAAGCAAAAAGATAAACAGGTTCTTGGCACAATAGGCATAATTCATACTTTAAAAAATAAAGGTTGGTAGATCATACATTCCTACAGTTAATTGCTTATACTACAATACGAAAAAAACCACACCAGTACTAAAAAAAGAAAGAATCCCATAGCTTTAACCAACTAAAAAGCATTTCACAGAAATGAGCTGAAAAAAACATTGCTCAGCACAATTCAAGTTGTAGTTAATACAGATCCTTCAATATGAGCTTCCCAAGTTTAAAATCCTAATAGATAAACAATCTAAATGTTTTCCAAGAGTATTTTCAGCACAATATGAAGCAGAGATGCACACAGTACCTGTGCAGAGGGAAAGAATTTACAGAGAATTCAGTTGCCTTATTTCTAGTTACCTTTCACTCTTCAGTCATCTTAAAGGAGTGATGAAATCAGTAAGCTGACCTCGATGTCAGGGAAATGGGTCATGTCAGTTGAAGCTCAGGATTTTCCCTGTAGGCAATTTAAATAAGTAAAGAAAACAAATCCAGTTACTCTTATACTTCCACAGTCCAGTTCCTTGAAAACTTCTAATCCCTCCAAATAGCCAGTCTCTCCATCAAGCTCAGCTGGACAAAATCTGAACTGTATATAAAAAAAGAGGGAAACGTGGCCACGTGGCACCATGTTCCCCCCTTTGTGGTGTTCTCCATTGCTGGTACACTGGTGAGCTGCAGCTCCATTGCATGGCAAGATGAAGCAGAGCTGTGTGGGGAAAACAAAATGAACTGCTGGTAGAAATTACATCAGTCAGAACTCTGCACCTCATGCACCCTGCCCTTGACAATCATGTTAATAGGGTACCAGTGCAGGGCTGTCAGCATTATAAAACATCAGGTGCCAGCAAACGCCTCTAAATTCCTACAAACCTGCTCGAAGTCCCGTTCTCAAGGACTTGATTTTGGTTTCTATAGCAAACATATGCAGGTGCTGGGTGTTTTCTTAATAGATCTGCTTTTTTCCATGCAAAATTATTTGCAAAACTTCATGCAGCACTACTGCTCAAAGGCAAACAGGAGATACTCTGTGGTGAAAGAATCACCCTACTTAGAAACCTCTTATTCATGTTTGCCTTATTGTGTGCAGGTGTGAGTGCAGAAGGACACAGACTTGGGATGTCCAGCTGATTTTTCTTTTGTTAAAACCCTTCAGTTCAAATCTGAATTCGGGCAGCATTTCAGCCATCTTCATTTCTGGGCTGCCAACCCTTTCTCTGCCATCCCTTTCCCCCTCTGCCTGCACAGAGGCACCCATGCTCTCACAGATTTCCCATCACTGCTGCTGTTAGTTTTGTGCAGGAGCACCACTGTGACTGGGTAGCTCTGGCTCTCCACACCTGCCCCCCCGGTCTTTCTTTCCCCATGCTACATTTCTAGTCGGGTAGTGAGAAGTCCCCAGTCCAGTTCAGAGAAGCTTAAGTGCTGTAATAAAGGTATTTGCTGGACTTCCAACCTCTGACATAGTTGTTTCACAAAAGAGCCAAGAGTTCCCATGGAATGGGATTTAGGAGCCATAGTCCAGACACTACCAGATAACACAGTGCAAGCTACTTAAAATCTCCTCCTCCTGCTACAAAAATCCACCACTAGAAAGCACTAAGTCAATATAAATTCACTCTATCAGTGCAAATGTATTAAAAATAAAGCTGACTTTAACTTACAGCAGTTTTACGCTGCATAAGGTGTCTTTTGCCCCCACCACTGCAGCCTGACCTGGTCTATCATCCTGTCACCAAAACCATTTAACAAAAACTCTAAAATTAACTCTAACCACGTGTTTTGACTGACTCAGCAGAAAGGCAGCCCCAGGTTCACAGCTGATCCAGACTGAATTTGTACTGTTAGATGACTTGGGTGTCCACAGAGCTGGGATTAATGAGCCAGAAGCTGAGGAAAGCCTTGGAGGGGATGTGAGAGGAGCTGCTCTCTCCCTCTGGGGCACAGGGAAGCTTTGCTTTGGGGACCCATGGGGCAAGGGTCTGTCGAGGAACAAGAAGGAACTTGAAGGGCAGGGAAGGCAGTTTTTACAAGTGAGAGTTGAATCACTGCAAGACGGATGGTGCCTTTGAAAGCCAGCCCTGATGCTGAGAGGAGAGGAACGAGGTCACCACTTCCTCGTGCTGGGCTGCATTAGAATTGAAAACAATCACAACAGCGAAACAAAACCAGCTCAGCTGAACAGATGCAAATCCAGCGGCAGACACGGGCTCAAACCAGGTCAGGCTGCACCCATGCAAATGACGGGTTAGCCCAGAGCACGGCGAGGTGTCCACGCCGAGGGTGTGTGTGCTGGTGAGCTGCCAGAGTGGCCTGAACCCAGCCCGGGTCCCGGCTGTCGGGCACTGCTTGCCCGGGGACAGCCTGGCAAAGCGCCCCGTGCAGGCTCCAAGTCCCCTCGCCGGATGCATCTCTCCTCTCCTCGAATTCTCTGCCCGTACAGCTCCACAGCAAGGCCGAAGAGACTCAGTAGCCCGAGGGGAGATTTGCCAGCAGAGCCAGCCTGATAAAGCGCTCCCCTTGTGTAAACACAGCATACACCAGCTAAAGTGCTCTTCTGTCAGCATAGCTTATCCCGGCAGAGTTTTGCCAAAGGAATCCTCGCTCTTGTTTCAGCGAGGCTGTAAATCTGTTGTAGCCGTGGTTGGGAGCTGCTCAGAGCAACATCACCGCAAACAGCACAAATCTCTCCACCGGTTCAAGTTTATTTCCAGTTTCCAAGTCATGGTGTTGTTCCCTGGTGGGGCAGGTGTCACCTGCTCTTTCCCAGTCAGCACACAAATCCACCGCCGTGGTCAACAAGAGAAGGCCATTAAGTCAGGGTCTTCCAGAACCCCCAGTGCTCCAGGAACACCTTTGTCCATGCCCAGGGCATCAGTTGCCACTTGTGCCTGTGGCTTGTTCCAGCAAAGCAAGCCAAACCTCATCAAGCCCACAGTGCCTTCTGGAGCCCAAACCTGGCCCTGCTTAATAACAGAGGTGTGTGGATAGTCAGAGAGAGGCTTCCCAATGAATGGGAGGGAGGGATGAGTTCACACTTCTGCTGCCACAGCTGTTGCTCAGTGGTGATATCCTGGGACGCTGGGTGGAAGAGTCCCACTTTGTCCATGTAAAACTCTGAACTAACTGGGTGGGGGGAAGGCTCTGAGCACTCACTTTTTTAAATCCTGAGCTCTCCCTCCTTAAAAGTCATTCCTCAGCTTCTCAGGAGAACTTACTGTGCCCATGAGTCTGGTCAGTAGTGAGGATTGTGTCTGCACACATGCACGGGGAAATTTACATCTCCAGCAGTCCCAGACTGAACATCTGCCACACTCTGCTTGTCTTCACCAGCCCTGCACTACCTACACACGCAGGCAACACTCTGTCTTCCTGTCCTAAAGGTTTTGGGATGGGGCATTTCCTTGTTTATAGTGGGGAAGCAGAAAACAGGGAAATGTAAAGCGTATCTACAAGCTACAAACACCTCCAGCTCGCCCTGCCCCTGCCCTGAGCTGGCCAGATGCGATCTGGGAGCTGCAGGAGCCCTTGCAGCGCCCGAAGCACCAATTCCCTCCTGGAGCAGGCAGAGCCATGGCTGGCGGCCTCCCAGCCCTGCTGACACATGAAGCCAGTTCGGAGCAGGCACAGGGAAAGCTCTGGAATCTGCAGCCGTGCCCAAAGGGTCTTGCTCGGTGCAGGAAGGCCACAATGGCAAAGAGGTGATGCTGACTCTGCCGAGACCTGTGCTGCAACCATGGCCTCATCTCCTTCCCTATGGAAAATCCCTGGGCGGAGGCTGAGTGCTGTGTCGCCCTGCTGGAGCTCTGCAAGTGGGTTATGGCACAAGGCTCCCCACACACACACCTGGCTGGCTCCAGTCTCAGGACAGTCTCCCCGAACCATGCAATTGATGCTCCTTGTAATTTTACCCGAGCTGGTGCCATTGCAAATGCCATTCTTATCTCCCTAAGTACAGAGCCTCTCTTCAGTCGTTAACAATGTCATACAGCAATTTGTTACATAAGCTCATTAAGTTTTTTAATGTATCTATGTTAATAGGCACATAAATATGGAAATCTTAATTTCAAACCTGTTTCTGAAAGCATTAGCTGGGAAGCTAGTCTGAGAAAAAGCAAACATGACCCAGGAATACCCAGAGACTCATTCAGGGTTTAGGTATTGCTGCTGAATAGAGCAGGAGTGGGGCTGTCAGGAGTTATGCTCCTCACTGGTCATCATCTTCGACCCTTTAAAAGCACAGTCTCAACAGAGAACCTTCAGTTAATTTGCTCTGCTCTTCCGACCCTCAGCTCTGCTGCAGTGATAGGCTACTAGTATTTCTATAATTTTTTCTCTAATTGCAGGTGGATGGTCACCACAAATAAAAGGACTGCATCTCCAGAGGAACTGTCAGCACTGACTGCATCCCTGTCAGCACTGACTGCATCCCAAACATCCCCAGTGAACAACTGTAAACAGCAAAATGCATTTTAAAAGGGTTCAGCTGTTTCATCTTATTCATTTTCAGCGTCGTTTGCAATAGTAAATACTTTTTCTATTGCATTTTCTATTTTTTTTTTATAATATATATTTTTCTACACTTTTTCAGATGTTTGGCTTGACCCCTTTAATTTGCTGGTTTAACTCGGGAGAACATTGACACACCTCGTGATCATTCCCTGAAAGGATCCTGAAAAGAAAGGAGCTCTCAATCCAGACTCCTCTGTTCTGCTCCCTCCACTGTGGCTCCACCAGGAGCCTCTGCACATGCTGCATTAATTCCACAGGCACGTGAGGTGCACTTGCACTGCTGCCGATAAATCACCACAACACGCGGTGCCTGCCGATGGAAGTTCACATGAAATTACAGCGTTATGAAGTTTGCTGCTCCACATTAATCCTCTCTGTAAGGCTGGGCTGCCAGAAGGTGCCAGATCCAGTCTGAAGGCATCTGGGTGCCAGATGAGCAATTGCATGCCCATGTTGAAGCAAACTGGTTCAGTTTTAAGGTATTTTTTCAGCGGTGACTTGGCTGGGGTAGTGAAGTGTGGGCTGGAGCAGGACAGAGCGTGGTGCTGCTGGACATGTCACACCATGTGCTCCATCTCAGCAGGACAGACGTGTCCTTGACACACTCCTGACGCTCACCAGCTGCTGGATGCTGCAGCAGTGTCCGGATTCAGAGCACGTGGCCTCAGGCTGCTCTTCTGTGGGTGTCTGCATCAACACATCTCACCCGTGCCAAAAAAGGGGGGGGGGGGGCAGTTTTTCTCT